>JAFMOC010000002.1:7950000-7995000 GCA_019802505.1 Corydoras sp. C115
TAGTAAGATTCCAGAAGATAGAAAGGAAATGAATAAAAACAAGTTCTTTACTGCAGAAATCCGCTCTATATAAAGGCCGGTATTGAGGTCATTTGGTTTGCGGACTGATATTTGAGCCAGTGCAGTTCCTATGGGATGATAGAGTGACAGGATATGTACCATGGTCTCTTTTGTGTGAATTACGCATTCATCCTAAAAGTAGATCTAGGTTTTAAACTAAAACAGAAAGGCAAACTGCATTGTAGGAGCTGTAGTTATGTAAGCATTTACTGAAAATTTAATTTCATTGTGAGATGGAAGGTGCTGGGGGCAGTTATCATCCTGCGTATAAAATGTGTTCATATATTTGTCTTCACATTTACTTAAATGTTTCTACCATCCAATCATTACCCCTTTGGCTGAACAAATTTGTGCAGGGAATTTAAAACCAATAACTTGTGATCAGTCATTGTGGGGTTGTGCACACTTATTAATAACTGGAGCTTGCAATGCTACATGATTTACCAATTGCTGACACAATATATATATATTTATAGCATACATATATTCATCAGCTATGGAGAAAAAGTATGGAGGTTGTTTCAGCTAAAATGTTGTGCTGTTGAAATATACACATAAATATTCATTTATTCATTATCTTCATCCTCAACTAGGGTCACAGGGGGGTTCCCCATGCTCTCCAGGGGAGAATGTTTCATGAGCTGGGTAGATGCATCTCGGACTGTGCGCCAATATACAATTTACCTTGAATCCATGTTTTTGGACTGTGGGAGGAAACTGCAGATTCTGGAGAAAACCCATTTGATCACGGGGAGAACATGGAAACTCCAACGAGATTGGGATTCGAATCTGGAACCTGGAAGATGCGAGAGTGCTAAGCCACCGTGCTGCTCAGAAAGATAAATATTGCATTGTAATTTAAAATAGGGCGGCACGGTGGCTTAGTGGTTAGCACGTTCGCCTCTCAGCGCTAGGGATTCCCGGTTCGAATCCCCATCTGGGTGGAGTCTCCATGTTCTCCCCGTGTCTGCGTGGGTTTCCTCCGGGTTCTCCGGTTTCCTCCCACAGTCCAAAAACATGGATCAAGTCAATTGAATTCTCAAATTGCCCCATATAGAGTGTGTCTGTGTGAGTGAGTGTGTGCCCAGCGATGGATTGGCGCCCTGTCCTGGTTCTATCTGCCCAGACGTTCACCCCTGGATGGGCATGGGGAACCCCACCGCGACCCTAATAGAGGATAAAGTGGAAGATAATGAATGAATGAATGAATTTAGAATAGAAGCCTTTATTGTCATTATACCCCGCATACACAGTATACATTGTATAACGAGATTTAAGCTCCTCCTTAAAGTGCACATGGCATTATATATAAATAGAAAAAAACAATAGAAAAGACTTGTGCAAAAATGTATTGTGCAAATAGACATGTAATGTTTAAAATGATGTGCCAATTAGTGCAGGTTCCCGTTTAGTATTGCGATGGCTTTGGGAAAGAAGCTGTCCCTGAGTCTGTTTGTTTTGGCCCGTATGGACCTGTAGCGTCTGCCAGAAACTCTCCGTTTACTCTCCATTCTTAATGTTCTTACATTAGAATTTAGAAGCTTTTACAAAATAATATCTTGGGTAGTATATTATCCTAAAGAGATCACGTTTTGGCTCATACCAAATGAAACTAACCAGCTGCTGATCTGTACACACTTCGTTACTTAATTGCTGGAGCTGCATCGCTTAATTTGTGAGCATGAAAATTCCCCTAATTAAGTCATTAGTCAAACTAGTGCCTGTGTTGCATTCTCAGAGGTCCCAGTTAGATAAACAGTACTCAGATACACTAAAGTCAATCAAAATATATTTCCGAATAAAAATTCCATGTCATTTTCACTTAGATATATTTTTTAAATGTCCGCTGCATAAACTCTCAAAAAAGTAACATTGTTGTGCTTTTAGGGGTTCAGTTCTTGCCGTTGTTATTCTCCATGGTATTTTTATTTAATGTTTGAGAAGCTGTATGTACACTTAGGCTTTCAAAAAGTACACATACTTACCTTAAGGTCCAATAATTACACATTTATGTAAATTGTACCTTGGAAGACACAAATGGGATTCTATTGTACCTTTATTTTTGACTGTGTATAATGTTAGAAAATATGTACCATTGTGCCATTAGGGGAACAAAGGCTCTCACTGGGGCAAGACAAGATGCTTTTAATGACGTGTAGTACATATGTGCATAGTGCATATTAAATGCACCCTGATATTTGAATTTTGAAGACTTTTCAAGCTGTTTACATTTGACTTTTTCTTGGGTCATAAACCATAATCTTTTGTTAAATGTTTGTCTCTATAATCAGGAGAAGGCTCTTGTCGAGAAAACACTCATCATCTTTCCTGTGCACGGCTATTATTCATTTTTCCCAGCTTTTTTTTCCAAAAGTAGATGGATGTTAAAATGTATGTAGCTGCATTTTGCTTTTTACTTAATGAAGGTTAACAAACATTTTGTGCTATTTCATTTGCCTTTTAATCTTTTTGGTTGATAAATGTGAAATTAAATAAACACTGTCAAACTGGAGGGCACTTAGGGTCAAAATAAACAAATAAAAGTTGAATTCCCTGACTTCATGTATCACGACATAATAAAAACCTGTCATCTTTAAAAGGGGGAACATCTCATCTTATAAAATCTTATACAGTGTTATTTCCATCCATCCATTATCTTCTGCTTTATCCTCTACTGGGGTCGTGGGGGGTTCCCCATGCCCATCTATGGTGCTGGGCAGATAGACCCAGGACAGGGTGCCAATCTATCGCTGGGCACACACTCACCCACACAAACACACTCTATATGGGGCAATTTGGAGAACTCAATTGACCTTGATCCATGTTTTTGGACTGTGGGAGGAAACCGGAGAACCCGGAGGAAACCCACGCGGACACGAGGAGAACATGGAAACTCCACCCAGATTGGGATTCGAACCGGGAATCTCTAGCGCTGAGAGGAGAACATGCTAACCACTAAGCCACCGTGCCGCCCTACGGTGTTATTTATTTAACAAAAATGAAGCGTTGTGTATGAGTACACGGCTTGAATCAGTAGCTTGTAGCAGCAATTATTTCAGGTAATTAATTCCTGTATGACTTTATCAGTCTCTCCTATTGTTTTTATAATCATTTTTGTCCACTCATTTTCACAATGTTGCTTAAGCTAATTAAAGTTTATTAACACTGGACAATGCACAGCTCCACCACAACACAACACAACTACACAATGTCATCTATTCTGTTTAAATAGTGTACTGCAGTTTCGGTTTGTCACATGGCTGTATGCTTTCTTTCAAAAAAACAAAACTGATCTTTATAAACTATAAAGATCTCAGGACTTGAACATAAGTCTTTCATATTCAATAAATGATATTAATGAACAGATGACCATTAATTCACAAAACTGTTGTTCATTACTTCATGACAAACCGATGCTGGATGCTGTTTTAGTTGTGCTGAAGATAAAAACATAACCAGCTCACTGAAATATTGCTCTCATTGTTTGTATTGATTTGGAAGACAATGCGCTGATGTGAAATGACATATGCTGGTTTTACCTGATCTGCAGCCACTGAGCTGGTCATGTGCTTTTCAGCGAATGGCAGCAGGGCTTCCTGAATAGAATTAGGATATTGATAAAGTAGCTCCTCCTCATTTTTTTAGGCTGCCCTGATTCGCTTTGCTCCATCTCGCTCACTGCCTCCCCACCTTTTCTCACCCAGTTCGTCATTCGCTGCTTCCAAAGTCGGACACAAATCCCGACTCTATCCCTCATCCATTCACACAGAAACTGCAGTGGTGCTTTCGGCTCGCTCTGTAGCTCACCTCTGAGACGACGCCAAGTGGAAGTGCTTTCCAGAAGCCAGCGATCCATCTCTCATTGTGGATTTAAATTACAGCGGCCAATGTGTTTCACTTCACCTTGGGATTAGTTTTCAAAGCATCGTCCTTCGATTTCTGGACCTTACCCTGGCGTTTTCGTAGCTTTTTTGTGGATGAGGATGCATTCAGTGATGTAGTTTGTCCGAGGTTGTGTTCCTCCTTCGGATCACGTATCGTTACACCTGCTGGGATTATTCTGCACCGGTGCCTTTGAGTATAGCCTTGGTTAACTTGACGCTAGTGCAGGGGTCATAGGGGGACGAGGAGGGCCAGGGCGGCCCCCCGCTACCCATGGGTGCGAGGGGGGGCCACAGAGCCGCTGGGCTTGGGAAAGAGGCACAGCAGGAGGAGGA
Organism: Corydoras sp. C115; assembly: GCA_019802505.1. Lineage (NCBI taxonomy): Eukaryota > Metazoa > Chordata > Actinopteri > Siluriformes > Callichthyidae > Corydoras > Corydoras sp. C115. The sequence goes on from JAFMOC010000002.1 coordinate 7,954,278, forward strand.
GGAGGAGGAGGACAGCGAATGGAGAGCAGTGGCTGCAACCCTTTTCCTCTGTGCTGGTCCCGCAGAGCTTGCGTGTATTCCTACACATCTCCTCTGCCAAGTATGTCACCTACATTCAGCAGTGTCCTCTATGTGGGTGGAGCCAGATTTCTGTCTCTACTGTATTGGTTGGGGGGTTAAATAGGTGGATTCTTGTGACACACTTTGTAACCACACATCCAAAACTACTACCTTCATCAACGTTGTTTAGAATGTTCTTCAGTTGCCTACTGATTTTTCATTATTCACTTGTGAGTCACTATATTATAGTTTTGTTTTTTTTACTTCAGAAATGTTGTCATTTTAAAACTGAGCTTTAAGTAACATTTGCTTTGTTTTTAATTATATTAGTTTGAACAAAATTTTGGTCCCAGATACACAATATTATCTGGAAATTAGCTTAAGCTTGTTATATTTTAGCACAAGAGCTGATGTTTAGTATACATAGTGAATGTAACAGTACAGGAGAGCGTATTATGTATATATACCATTTGATATAATCTGTAATGTAATTATTGTGTTTTATCATAAGTTTTGAAATTAATTTAAAATATTTAACACTGCTATACTTTAATAAATAACAAATTTGATATCAGATGAATCAAAGACATAAAGTTAGTCAAAGAGTGCAGCTCTGTATTAAATGTTTGCTCGGTGTAGGAGTGATAAGGGCACTGGGCTCTTTAGTAGGAATTTCAGGTATTTTGGTTATTGGAAGACTTTGCTAGAATAGACTTTTTAATCGTTCAGTAAATGGACAAAAGTCTTGGGACATTTGCAGAATTACAACGACAGGAGCTTTCACACATAACACATAATAACTTTGCACATAACACATAATAACTAAGCAGTTTAATGGTTAGCATGTCCACCTCTCAATGCTGAGGATCCAGGTTTGTTTCCAACAGTTTTCAAACTGGTTTCCACGTTCTTTCTGTGTCTGCATGGCTTTCCTCCGGGTTCTCCGGTTTCTTGCCACATTAAAAAAATGGATTCAAAGTAAATTGAATTTACATGGATTTTCAGCCCCGAAAGGCAGATGTGCTAACCGCTACACCACTGTGCCACACTGACCAAACAATTGCTTTTTGAATAAGTGGGTGAAATCTTGTGGAGAGTCTTACTAGAAAATTTCATCTCATTTGCTCATTATCCCCATGCCCCAACAAGAAGTACTTTACAGTCTTTGGGCATAAACACTAATTCAGGGTGGACAGGGTGCCAATCCATCGCTGGGCACACACTCATTCAATAACACACACACATACACACAAACACATTATTCAGAGACAATTTAGATAGGGCATTGTAGAGCAATGAAATTTGTGCATGATTGGGCAAAACATCTAGATAGGGGTTTCAAATAATAAGTCATTAATTTTGTGTGTGTATGTGTGTGTGTGTATGTACTATGTGCTTTCCTGCTGTTAGTCAAGCAATTTTATCTACTACTAAGAGATGAATAAAACCCAGGTAAACCCACAGTAAACCAGAAATATTTACGATTAAGCTTTGATGAAGGAAAAATTTGGAAAGGCAGAAGAAAAAGATTATAACATTATAACTGAGCGTGCTTCAGAAACCTGAGAGGATGTGAGTGTTAAGTGGTTAATAGTGAGAGAGCCTGTGCAGATTGACAGGCACTGAGAGGAACAAAAGAAGGTATTGATTGTTTCTGAGATCTGGAGCTTTTCTTCGCAAGAAGGGCTATACATTGCTAAAGATAAAAAGGTAAAAGTATCCTTGTTGGCATTTTGCCATTATAAAATGGGTATATGGGTGTCATGGAGGTTCAGATTCAGGCTTCATTGATCTTCTGTGCTCACGTGTGCAAGGGATTTGCTTTTGGTATAGTAGATCACAGTTCACAGTAACAAAACAAACAAGTGAGTTTCTGTCACCGCAATAAAAAGTGGTCCTGGGGTTGATGTGTAGGAAACATGATCCAGGCCATGTACATGTGGAGTTTTCTTGTTCTGTACACATTTTAGGAGTGATGCTGGTGCATATAGAGACTAACTAATAACATACCCAATATTGCTCTAATTGGCTTCTAATTAGCACAAGTTGATGTAAAATCCTTAAGGTCAACAAATACACTAAAATATATTTTCATCCTAAAAAGAAAAACACATTTGAAATGTTGTAAAAATGTTGGCAGGATCATTTGACCTTTAAAAGAATATTGTTGTGGGGCTTTTGCAAGGATATTAGACATTGGAGGAAATTGCTTTTGAATGATAGTTTATTAATTATTTTGAATTTAAAGATACTGTTTGTGGCAGTTTTGCAAGTGAAATTATTGCCAGTATTCTCTGCATACAAGACTTGAACAACTGAACAGTATGTGGTCTCCGTTGTCCGATTCTTCTCTTCTTGATGCCCCATACATTTTTAATAGAAGACTGATCTGGGATGCAGATAGGCCAATCAAACGCAGTTTATATCTTCAAAGTTGTCTTGTTTCAAGCTGTGCAGAATGAGACCTGGGATTGTCCTATTAAAATAAACATGAAGAAAGTGGAGCTTGCAGCTATATGTCTCTCCAAACTAATAATATAAATCCTTCACATCATAAGTATATTCACATACTGTATATACTGATCAGTCTTACTGTGGGCTCTAAAGCACCTTTCATCCTTGATAGATGCTAATCTATGCACTTTTTCTCAATTCTGCTCTGAGAAGGCCCAAAACCTTACAGGAATTTCAAAAAAAAATTTATATGATATGAAGTTTGCACTATATATTATATTTTACATTAAGTTAAGTAGCTGACACTTTTATCCTAAACTTAATAGTAATTAAAAAAAGATGGAAAAACTCCTGGTCGGCAGTGCTGGTGTTATTTGCAAAGCTTAATTAAAAACCTGCTACTTCAGATAACGTGGATGGCAACATCATGATAACTGATATAAATCCACTTTGTAGTGTGACCTGAATGGTTTTGATATATTCAGAGCCGGTGTGAAATGTCGGCATTAGGAGAGAACAACAGTCTGAGTGCATGATACTGCCACTAGCTTTTTGATCAAGTAAATGTAAATGTTTGCTTTTGACTTTGTTACTCTTTGTTCAAGCTGCTTGAAATAAAAAGTACTCAGGAAGAGAGCTGTATTCTCCTAGCCTGGGTGTGAGAGACAGACAGGAACTGGATATCCATATTGACCTATTGAAGCTTCACTTTGCCAAAGTGCATTGTGATAAGCAGGATATGATGTCACAGCAGAGGAAACACAGACATATTTGCCTGAGTCTCAATATGTCTAGGATTAGATGTGGATGAAGCACCGAATTTACTTCAGGAGGGACTAGTGAAGGAACAGTCTGTGTTAAGGAATGCTGGATGAACACAGTGAGGTAGATGTGTGCTCTGAGATTTAGGAGTTTGTTTAGGGGTTTAAGTGTTGAGGTCGTTGTTGTTGTCATCTTACACTGTTCAGCACCACTGTGGCGTGTTCATGCTGGAGTCGCTGCAAAAAAGGTAGGAATAAGACCTTGAACTGCACCATTATCTGAGTATTGCTTTGGCATTGATTTGTTGTTGTTGTTACATTTAATACTAAGTGTAATCGGTTTATCTCAAGCTTGCAGAAGTATTGCAATTTGCAATAAAGTATTCTGATTCTGATATCTTCTGTTCACCTCTGTTGGGAAATTTACAGTGTGTCACGGATCACATAGTTAATCCTAACAAAAAAGCAAGAACTTCAGTTCTGATTGCCCTGCTGCTCTTGCAAAGTCTCAAGGCCACCCAGCTGGCATGTTTTTTATTTATGTCATCAGACTGTGCTTCTCCACTTGCTCTCTAAACTGTGCCTCTGCACCACAGCTGCTGTTTGCTGAATTTGGCACTTTGCTTCCAGTTTATTTACTTTGATTTTTAACTCTGATTTACCTAATGCTAAGATTTTCTATACAGTCCTGCTCACAGTTTTTGGCATCCATGAAGTTTAAGCTTAATTCATGTTTGATACCTAGAGCAAATGATGAATAGCAATTTAAAATAAGAAATCATTGGGAGGGAATAATGACACTGGTATTAGCACCAAACTCAGTAATCGTGACTCCCCTGTGGTAAATTCCAAATGAGAATCTCCTATCAGTGCCCATGTGGCATGAATTAAGTAATAAATGGTGACTGCAGTGTTTTAAACTTCCACATTCTAGCCCCTGTTCCTTTATCATGATGATGAAATGGAGATGAATGAACTGTCTGAGAACATCAGAAGTTTTAATATTTACAAATACAAGACCTTCAAATGGTATAAGACAATCGTTGTTAGTTATTAAGAAGTTTGCCAAGCGTAGAACTGTCAAAACCTCCCTGGATGTGGAGTGAAAAGGAAACTTAAAATCCATCAGCACTATTGTACTATTCCACTATTATCCACTCATACCAGCACAAATACAAACCAATAATGCATTACCACATCAGTGTGACCGTAGTGCTGAGAATGATATGAAAAGTGAAACTGATAAAACTGGAAAAGGATTACCAAAATAAAGTGTCTGGTGACAGTAAACACTCAGAGAATTTGTCAGGAAATCCTGCATGCTGCATTGTTACAGGGAGGAGGATTACTAGCACTTCCTTTAATAATTGACATTATTTTATTCACCATTTTTGCCCTTGAAAATATTTTAAGGCATTAGTGAAAATTGTCCATTTAACAATAGGGAAAGTTTAAGTTTACCATACAAAACACAAAGAAATGGTGGCATAAAATCACATTTTGATTTCACATTTGATTTCATATTGGCATGCATTATTTACTGAAGAATTAATCAAAAATGAATGGAAGTTGACACACAGAACTTGTAAATTCCTTTTCTGTTAATTCTGTTAATATGTTTCTGCACTGTGTTTATCTACTGTCCCTATAAATACTTCAAATAAAATAAAATGTTACATACACAGTAATACACAATATAACTTGCAGAGAAATGCTTCGAACATCAGTCTGCTCACACAAGAGGCTATTTACAAGTTAAAAAAACATATATATATATATATATAGATAGATAGATAGATAGATAATTTAAATCTTAATCTACAAATAAAGTGCTAATGTGTGCTTATGTGTGTAGTCAGTCACCACATTGTGACTCTTAACTCGTTGTCCAGTCTGTGACTTGGAAGCAACATAAAGAAAAACTTAAACACAGACATGAACGCAGAATCAGCTGAGTTACTTAATTATTTTGCTTACAGCAAAGAAAAATAATGTTTCTGTCATTGGGACACATTTTGACTTTAGTGAAGACAACAGTGAAAAAAAGTCAACTTTAGACTGGGAATTTCCTGTCTGAAACCCGAAAAGAAAACATGATAAATAAATATTAGGGCACAGAGTAGTTAAAGGATTAGATAATTGTGAGGATGTTTACTTGCAACCATGGTTGTAATTTACCTATAACATTAATTGCCTAATGATTTTTATTTTTTTTTAATTACCCACAGAATATGACAGACACTTAGCACCTCCCAACGGCATGGCAGCAGCATTCCTGGAGCCTAATGTGAATCATGGCCCAAGTCAGGGGTTGAAACCCAGACTGAGTGGTGGGATTGAGCGGCCAGTTGGGACGATGGAGCGTGTTCTCAAAGTCTTCCACTATTTTGAAAGTAGCAGTGAATCCTCCAACTGGTCCAGCAACATCAGACATGGAGACTCCACTGACATCAAGGTACAGCTTCAATCAAGTCCCATACTACAACTTAAAAATATATTGATAGGGAGACATTTTTTTGTTTTAAGTGTTTGGAGTATGTTTCAGCATGTTTATATATACTGTACATACCTGGGGCATTATTGCATCTCCAGTTTATCTCAGTTATATATAAGATATAGAGAAAACACAGCGCCCAGCAGAAGGGACCCTTGGTAACTAGCCAAGGACCCAGGACCATGTGTCTGTGAGTTGACTGTGCTACTCAATGTGCCACCTAAATAAAATGTTTTTTTTTAATGAATGAATGTACTCTGTTTTATTGCTGTGGCACTACAGATTGTAATCAGGTGCATTCTGCCGTGGTTATTAAGATCTGCTTACAAAAGCTTTTATGACATCCCATTCTATGTTTGTTCATCCTTTGCAGCATTTACAATGTCCAAAATTATTTGAGGCTTCCTACAAGATTTTGAGTGTTGCTTTTGGACTTTTAGTGTATTTACTTAGAAAGCAGTTTGTGAGATCAGACACGTTACATAGAGTAAAGATGGACTTTGTAGTTCTACAATTCCGCACATAAAAGGGGAGGAGGGCATCTCCCAAAAGGAACGGCATGCTTTTATAATGTGGAAAGAAACTGAGGTACCTGAAGTAAACCCACTCGGGCACCGGGACGACATGCAGACTGCACACAGATAGGATCAAACAAGAAAAACCCGGGACCTTATTATTATGAGACGCTACACTGTGCTGTGTCCACACAACAACGAGACAAGTTAACATTAACTAAATGATGCCCATGAGACAGCAGAACAGAAGGTGGTAAAAAGTGGTCTAAACAATCATGTGAGAGCAAACAATCAATAATAAGACAGAAGAAGCTGAGTAAACAGAAAGAGCACAAAAACAGAAGCAAGCTATAAAGTGTGTTCCTGACACTTAAACAGAGTTAACGGAGCACTTCAAATACATCATCATCTTAAACATCTCCAGGCTGATTTAAAAGGGTTTAAAACAGTTTGGAAAGAAATTATGTAAACATAAAAAAATCTCTATGCAATCCTTTAGTTTCATACTATTAAAATGTTTTCTAACCCTCCACTGCAGCTGAATATGCATAGCATTTTATTTTTTGTCATAATTCATATGATGGTAGTTTGATGCTGCCTGTGCTTCTGTTTGCTGCTCCTCCCTTCTGCGTTTTAACTGTATGATTCATTAGACAAGCTTATTAAATTTGACTATAAGGTTTGGGACTCTAGACATTCTGTTTGTGGCTCACTCTGATGCTCATGCTACATGACGATGAGATCTTGATGGCTCTTCACAGTCATTATAATTAATCTGTGACAAGTAAACCATTACATGCAATTAGTCTTCAGCATATCAGAATCCTCTACACAGCTGCCTGTATCACACACTTCACATAATTGCTTCCTGAATCCTTCTTTACCTTGTCCGCACACAGTGTTCCCATGTGCACATACCAATCAGGTTAAAGCATCTTAATTTCTTATGTCATCAAACAGCTTTTGCCCGCATGATTATTCCAATCAGCAGGCATTACATTTGTTATGTGATGCAGCAGTACAACATGCATTAACATTTAGACACTCAAGTTTTCGGTGCCTGTTATTATGTTGCATCATTTTTTTTAAGATGTGTGTATTTTTCTCAAACACTATTTCCAGAAATATTTAGACACTTTCTAAATTGCTATAAAAGTTGAAAGCTAATTTGTTAATTCCTTTAAAGACAATAGAAACAGTTTCACGGCCAAACATGAAAAAGATCATTCAGTCAAGACGGTATATGTGACTGAATGCTGGGACATCATCACCAACGGCATGAGTAATCTACATATTAAAGCAATAAGGCACTCAAGGGCATGCACACACTATAATAAAAAAACATGTGTTTAGTCCAGTTTTTAAAGGCAACACTTGCTCTAGTGGTCAAATTACATAATGCAGTTCATAAAATTAGAGATAAAATAATGTATCGTATATCCTGCATTGATACAAAGTCTCGGCCTATCAGATATAAAACAATTATTTGTTTTATAAATTTGAATAACATACTGTTATTTTGTTATTTTTAGACCTCCGAAGGAACAATAAACATTCTTTAAACACTAAACCTATATATATATATATATATATATATATATATATATATATATATATATATATATATATATATATATATAAATTAAGTAAAAACACAAATAGTAAAACATCTAATGGTCGTTATTGACATGCAAGGCAAAAAAGTAGCATATGCGTCTAACAGATCATTGGTCTGACCAGTGCAATTACAACAGTAGTGTATGGTGCACAGTGAAGAGCAGAAGCAAACAACGGTCTCAATAGACTGCTGAAGTCTTGTATACAACAGAAATGGGTGATAATTCTACTTGCAAAGCTGCAGCAATTAGTATCTCTTTTTTTTATTTACAAAAAAAAAGTGGCTGACCCTCACAGACCTAAAATTTTTAATTTCTTAATAATAAACAGATTTTTTAATAAAAAAAAACATTGAAATGATTTTCATTGTGCATTTGTCTGTAATTAAAGGTTCAAGTGAATTAAAAAATAAGAGTTTGCATTTTAAAACAGTATTAAATAGGATTTCTAAATATCTGATTATCCTATCTGCTTTTAGGGGGTTATCCAAAAGATTGTTGACATTCACAAGGTTAGATCGGTTGCATGTTTTGGACTGAGGCTTAGCCACTTGCGAACAGGAGAGATTCACTGGCTCCATCCTGACCTGGGCGTCTCGCACCTCAGGGAGAGATATGAACGAGGCAACCCACAGGATGAGTGGAGGTAAGTACTCCTTTCACATGCAGATACTTTGCGGAGTCATGCATAATGTAGTCAGGTCATGACATTCATAGACATTCATAGTTCCACAGGTCATGACATTCATAGATTATTCTTTGTGACATGTGGATCACTTATGTATGTCTTTAAGATGGATGGATTTTCATCCATTCTCAGTGTATGACCTACTGTAGTGTAAAGTCACATATGTAAGTCAGATAGATTGATGTGATGTGACAAGTAACTAACAGCAGGGTGGTATGGCGGATTAGTGGTTGTCATGTTTGCCTCACGGCGCTGGGCTTCAGGTTTGAATTGCGATCTTGTTGAATTTTCTTCTGGTTACTGTTCCTGGTTTCCTCCAACAGTCCAAAAACATGGATTCAAGTTGAATTGTTTGCTCTAAATTGCCCCTATCTAAATTGGAACCCCCTCACAAACCTAGTATATCATTAAGCGGTCAAGATAATGACATGAAATGAGAAACTAACAGCTCCTTTATTTTTGCAGCTGTATAAGAAATTCACTTTTTGTAAGGTGTGTCTAAGAATTCTTTTTGCCCCAAGTGTACAGAGTGGTTACTCAAGTTTCTCTAAGATTCTGACTATTATAAGCTGGCTTGCCCAGTCACTGTATCTTTGCTCACTGATGTGTATTCTGTACTGCACCATGTTTGGATAAAGCAGTTCTCAGTAATTCATGTTGAAATATAGAGCTATTTTATCCAACATGTCTGTCACCAACAATCATGCAATTGCCATAATCAATTCAGTTTTATATATATATTTTTTACTTCTGATGGTTAATATAAACAATAAAAACAATTTATGTTTTTATTCACTGGTTTGCTGCCACCTATTTTACTAATTATATAATTGCATGAATTAGTATCTGTGCACATGAGATGAGATATGTTTAGCACTTATCCAAAATAACTTGATGGTCATATACAGCTTCATGTATTAAACTAAAATTTAACACAGAAAGATTTTAATGTACTTCTTAAGACTTTCATCACTAAAACATGCAGCTTTGCCCCATGGCCTTAGATAAAAAAAAAATTGCCTTTCTGCATTTATATAACATTTATTCATACTGCAGAATTTTTTTAACCAAAGCGAAAAACATGTTGAGTCAGCAAGTGCTGTATTATTAACCCTGAACTGCTGTATTATTAACCCTGACTATTTGCCTACTATATGCCTACATTTATTCAATTTCTCCTTAGGATACAGATAAAGAGATTAGAGTTAGTGCTGGTGGAAGACATGTGCATTCAGGTGTATTTTCAAAATGCTGAATGCATCAGCTTTACAGACAGCGTTAAGGAGATCATTCCACCGTTTTTTGTAGTAATGAAAGATATTGAGTGTGCCCACTGTGAGGTTGGAGTACTAGGCACTGATTGTCACTAGAGCACAGCGAGCCATTGGGGTGTACCTTCATATTCAGACATTGTTCTAAAGGCCAGTGTCAATTCATTGTACTGGATGTGGGCTGCTAATGGAAGCCAGTGGCGAGAGATGAGCAGTGGAGCTTACTTAGCTAGGTTGAACACCAGATGAGCCACATGCCTTCTGTGCACACATGAATTACTTTTAATTACATTTCCACATGCAGGATTATTTCATCTAAGCTGTGATCTCTAAAAAAGAAAAGCACATCTTGCAAATTGAGACAGATGCATTGCCTAGAGTTGGAGCATATATGCCACTGATTATTTCATCATTTTGACTGAATTTTTCTGAACTTAATAGAGCTGCATCATGTGCGACATGTCTATCTTAAATTGCAAAATGCTGTCTAGAAAGTTTCTTTGGCCAGACTTCAGTTTAATTTGTTACTTACCACATTCCTGTCAGTTTAATTGATGTTATGGACCCACAATTCCTTTTTGCAACATTCACATACCACACAATTATTCAACAGCGATGACTTACATTTAAATCCAGTTAACTGAAAGCACAAAACACATTAAAGTAGAATTCACAGCTATTTGCTGCAACTTGAAAACAGATTTAAAATTGTATTATTGTTCATAATTAGCCTCTGTCCACGTCTTGCTCACACACATCAAAAACCTGGCGTTCACTCAACTAAACACATCTTCTCACAATTGTCTCGAAAATTTGTATTCAGGTGCAGGATTGGCTAAGGCTGGGGTTGACTGATTGCAAAGCATTCAATGCTTATAAAATACAGCTGAAATGAAATGGGGAGTCATTTAACCTCTCGAGCAGACAACTGCTTAGTGCAAACATTCATTCATTCATTCATTATCTCCCGCTTTATCCTCTATTTGGGTCGCGGTGGGGTTCCCCATGCCCATCCAGGGGAGAACATCTCGGGCGCTGGGCAGATAGACCCAGGACAGGGTGCCAATCCATCGCTGGGCACACACTCACTCACACAGACACACTCTATATGGGGCAATTTGGAGAATTCAATGGACTTGATCCATGTTTTTGGACTGTGGGAGGAAACCGGAGAACCCGGAGGAAAATCCACGCAGACACGGGGAGAACATGGAAACTCCACCCAGATGGGGATTCAAACCGGGAATCCCTAGCGCTGAGAGGCGAACGTGCTAACCACTAAGCCACCACCTTAGTGCAAACACTTCAAGTTTAATCAATGTGCTGTCGTACTTTCATATGATGGCTAGGAACTTCGTTATGGGAGAAATCATTACCATAGTTAAATGTACAGTATTAAGATTAATTTCTTCAGAATCTTCCTCTTAATCTTCAATTTCCACTTAATCCAAAAAAATTTATTAAAAAAATAATCCTCAATTTGGGTCACGAGGGGTTCCCCATGCCCATCCATGCAATTTACAGCATTCAAGTTACTGTTAAATCATGGTTTTGGACTGTGAAATGAGAAAACCCACATGGACACAAAGAAAACAAGGAAACTCCACCCAGATTTGGATTCAAACCTGGATCCCCAGATTTAAGAGGCAAACGTGCTAACCACTAAGCCACTGTGCCATCCACTATTAGGATTATGGTTACTTAAAATCTAAAATCTTAAAATGTATTTAGTATTTTTCATCTAAATAGTATTTATGCTGTAGATAACAAGTCGAGTTCATTTATTTATATAGCACTTTATAACACATCATTTCAAAGCAGCTTTACAGTGTTCCAAGCCTGAACCTCCAAAGAGAAAGCAGAAGTGACAGTGGCAAGGAAAAACTCCCTGGTAATGTTGGTTTTTAAGGAAAGAAAAAGGGGAGGGGGAGGACCAAGTCACAGTAGAGGGCTCATCCTCCTTGAGCGGCCAGGCAGCATCAACAGTGTAGGACACTAATGTACAGATTTTGTAATGATCAAAAGTAGAAAAACTAAATCAGTACAGTGAGGCCATACTGGCAGGACTGCAAAGCTGTTAGTCCAATAGAAATCCATGTTCTGTCAAGTAATTGTTGCTGCAGTGCTCCTTCAGGATTATGGATGAGGAGCTGGTCATTGCCCTAGGAAGAACAGATAAGAGAAGCAGTTAGGGAAAATAAAGTAATAGTAATTAATAGGGGTGTGCTGCAATATTCGCTGATTCGACGATTCGATTCGGAGAACCGTAGTCGACTATGAACCTCATAGTCGAATGTACCATTTTGACCACATGGGGGTGCCCCTGCTGCTAAGCATTAGTTTTACATTTACATTTACATTTAGTCATTTAGCAGACGCTTTTATCCAAAGCGACTTACAAATGAGAACACCACAAGTCAGAAGCCATGGAGAAAACCAACTATACTGTAAGTTCATCAAACCTGATTGTTATTCGAAGCTGCGCGCCCCCCCCCCCCCCCCTTTTTTTTTTTTTTTATTATTATTTTTTTTTTATAACAGGTATTTGTTAAATAGATGCGTCTTAAGTAGTTTCTTAAAACTGTTTAGAGATTCTGCCTTGCGGACAGAGTTGGGAAGATCGTTCCACCATTTTGCAGTGGTGAACGCCACAGAATGAGAATTAGCTCCTCGGTGAGGTGGAATCGCCAGGCGACAATCCTCACTGGAGCGAAGTGAACGAGTTTTTACATGAAATGTCTTTGTTTTTGTTATATATATATAGCCTTTTGTCAAATAAAATCATCATAATTTCTAGAAAAAAAAGAAAAACAAAAAAAAAAGGTTTTCTTTTGTTAGAAAAACAAGTAACATATAAAATTTTTTTTTTTTTTAAACTACGCCCTTAGCGCCATCTTGTGGTGAAATTTTAACTGATTCGACTATCAGTCGACTACAGGGAAAATCTGACGAATAAGATTCGACTATGAAAATCTTTAGTTGATTACAGCCCTAGTAATTAAGTAGTAGACAGTTTTGATTTCTATAATGATTGAAGTTGTTTATGAGGTAAAGCAAGTGAATGGTATTTATGGTCTAAAGTCAAGACGCATGCAAATAAAAGCCCATTGCATAATGACCCACATAACAGCACCTTGTAATAAATATTGCTGGAGTTGACACAAAGATCTATGTTTACATTACAGATCTCATTGTTCAGTTCTGATTTTCCACTCACATCAGATTATTTGTAGGGTTTATATAAGCAAGTGACCTTTAAAACAACATACATAAACATGTTGACATGTTTCCATATGAGTCAGTTGTGTTACTCACAAAAAAATATGTTGTACTTGTGGCCAAACGAGTCAATTGGATGGACTAATAGTTCGTGAATTTTATTCCGAGGGACAGCCATGTGTCTTGGATTCAGTACTACATATAAAAGTGACTCCAATTTGAAAAGATCGTACAGCCATTTCAATCAGATCACGTTAACGTATCACATTTGATTCTCATCAGTATGGTGATGTGAATGTAATTGAAAAAGGCAGTGCTGAAATATAAGAGCTCCCAAAAGTAGTACAATAAAACATAATGCTGTGTAATAATCATTTCAGAAATGAAAGACAGCTGCAGTTATTCAAACACACACTGCACATTCTATATCACTTTAGGTTTGTTTTCTAAATCATGCTTTATTGGCTACGAATTCTTAGCCTGCATATTCCAACATCTGTAAAGCTATGATGATTAGACAGCTCTAGACTAAGCCTTTTAATCAACAGTAACCACAGAGGTGTGTGTAGCATCAAGATCTGTACTGAAATGCATTACGGTTGTGTTCTATTGAAGCTGGATGATGATTATTTGTTGCTGTCAAAATGTATTTTTTTGACTTTAGATGCTAAAACAGATGCTTTAATTCAAGGTGACTTACAAATGAAAGAACAATACCAGTCAGTAGCTGGTTCTTTTCACGTTTGGCCTTGTCTAACTGTTTTCGTCTACTTTCTCAGGTATGAGCTTCGAATACGCTACTTGCCGAAGGCTTTTTTAAACCAGTTTACAGAAGACCAGCCAGCACTAAACTACTTTTACCATCAGGTACACAGACATCAGCAATGTTGCTTCTAGTTTATCCTTATTTATTTGTGTTTCATCAGAACCTAAGGCTAAATCTGTAAGCCTTACCTGGGACTAAATTTAAATTACAGTGGTGCTTCAATTCAGATTTTTTAATATTAGTATCAAGATACAGTATAACTAAATCATAGATGAATCAGTGGGGATGAGACCTGCCTCAGCTCTGTGAAGTGCCCCACGGTGTATGAATGTATGTGCATTAATGAGGAGTTGTGAAGTGTGACAGGCTGTTTAGATTAAATCTAAACTGCGACAGTTCATTTGAAGTTAAACTTCTCTGTCATTTCCAGGCAGATTCAGTCTTAATCTAAAATATCACAAGACTGTTAGAACAGATCACCCACTCTGCTAATGCGGGGCTTTTTGACAAAATGTGCAGCTTAACAGGTTTTGATGCAGAATCCCAAATTTAATTTGTTCATTTGTGTGTAGGCACTCATCAGACATTTTATTCTCAACTCTCTAACACAGAAATAATCCATTTCATCTGTACTACTTACCATATAGATTGACTTTCTTCTATGATTAGACACTGCAGTCCTTTTTTTCTATAATTTGTTAGTCTGCTTTACTCCGTTTTCTTGTGATCAGGACCTCCACATATGTGGGTATTGGCAAAGTCGAGATTTTTGCACTTGTTTGAGTAGATCATACACCTATTAAAGATTATAAAAATAGATACGGTGGCTTAGTGGTTAGCACGTTCGCCTCTCAGCGCTAGGGATTCCCGGTTCGAATCCTCATCTGGGTGGAGTTTCCATGTTCTCCCCGTGTCTGCGTGGGTTTCCTCCGGGTTCTCCGGTTTCCTCCCACAGTCCAAAAACATGGATCAAGTCAATTGCATTCTCAAAATTGCCCCATACAGAGTGTGTCTGTGTGAGTGAGTATGTGCCCAGCGATGGATTGGCACCCTGTCCTGGGTCTATCTGCCCAGCGCCCGAGACGTTCTCCCCTGGATGGGCATGGGGGAACCCCACCGCGATCCTAATAGAGGATAAAGCGGGAGATAATGAATGAATGAAAAATAGATACTGACTCTGATTTTACATTTACTAAACTATTTTACCTTTCCTGTCAACTCATTTTATGGGTGAACTACTTACAAAGCAAACAAAGGGTTAGAATGTGATAAAGTTTATATCACAAGGAATTGACACACATTAATTATGACTTCTTATATCTAATTCTTATATTTAAGAGTGTGATTCCACTGTAAATGTATAATATATACAGCCCAGTAAAATATCAATTAAAAAACTAATTAAATTACTGGTGGGGGTGGGAAAGGACCTTAAACTAAAGTGAAGGGTATAAATAATGGTATTGGATTTGTGACACTCTCTCTCCTTTGCTCTCTTACTAAAGGTTAGAAGTGATTATATGATAGAAGTAGCTGATCAAGTTGATCAAGACATTGCACTTAAACTTGGCTGCCTTGAAATCAGGTGAGTTTCATGAATAAACTAAATAAAATAATAATAATAAACATAAAATAAACTGTTTCTAAAAGTGTTTTGGGAGAAATGTTACAAATGTACTGTTTTGTTTCCTTTCTGTCTTTCAGGAGATTTTTCAGAGAGATGCCAGGAAATGCTCTTGATAAAAAATCTAATTATGAATTACTGGAGTAAGTCATGCTTTGTCTTGTATCATTTAAAAATACATTTTCCAGCCTTAGCTTTACTTGACAGGTTTTGTGTAATTAATTAGGCAGGATAAGTTAAAGAAAGCCTTTTAGATAGTCTTACACTATTTCACTGATGCTTTATATGGGTCAGGATAACTAGTTCTCAGACCCATGTTTTCACTATTTATAGAGAGGAATAATTGATCTCTCTAGCAGTGACGCATTCAGCCCAGTGGAGCAGCTGGTTTGCTCCCATTTACATAGAAAGTCCAATACCTTATGAATATTAGAAACTACAGTACAAAACCAAATTTATTCACACTAATGCTGTGTGAAAATGATCCCAGGCCTATTTTGTCTTCCTCATAACAATAAAAGTAATCAAGTCCAAACTTTAGTTTCATTTATAATCTTATATCAGTCATTAAACACAAATTACATAAATGGGTAGACTGGACTAGAATATCTTTTCTATTAATATCCTGATTTTTTTGACAATATTCACTCTATTTCCTTTAGCAATTTTGGATTTAAACATAATGAAAGAGACGTATAGACTCTAATAGTAGCTTTTCTGTTCTAGGGTGATGTAGAGTAGTACTTTTACTAAACATTAAAGTATATTTTTTGTTTGTGAGTGTGTGGTGGCAGCTTATATATACCACATTGTAAATATTTTTTTTGTCATAACTACATGTTTATTCCCTCAAAATAAATAAGAACGTTTTAAATATGGTGTTTTAACGTTTAAAGTTGTTGGACGTAAATTAATGGAATGGCTCCACATAGATGTTTTAAGTCAGCGTGCCATCTAGTGGATAAACATGTAACGACATTACTTAAAACTTTAGCGTGTAGGCGTCTTTATTTATTTGTAAATACAAATAAATCTATTTTGTATGTTCAATACCCCATCTAGATGCACTGGGCTTGCCGTTTCTTTATTTAGTTTTCTTTAGCAGTTATGTAGTTATAAAATGTTTTACCTGTAGAGGTGGGTGAACATTAGCTAGTGGTACTTTCGTTATATGTTTATGCTGAATCCTGCTGCTGAGTTGGAGCTGAGCTGAAGGCTTTTTACAAAAACCACAAGACAGATGTAGTGCTTATTAGACAGCAGGCCAGACAGAGGTGTCACTACTGATGCATGATAATTGGCTACAAAAAATGGTTATAGCAAAACAGAAAGCAATGACATTTGGTGGAATAAACAAGCAACCTGTGCAGAATATACTGTATTTTTACAGATTTGTGTACCACCTCAATCCAATACCAATGGATATGACATGTAGTTTGGCAACACATTGAGTGTTGCCAAAGATATCAGTGGAAACACAACGTTGTTGTTTTCTTTGAACACTTTAATTCACAAATACACTTTGCTTTAATTATTTTTGCAGGAAAGATGTTGGGTTGAGAAGGTTTTTCCCCAAGAGCTTGCTGGATTCAGTCAAGGTAAGTGTCCTGTGCTTCAGGTAGACTGTCATGAGCCTTATGTTCCGCAGCATACTGGTCTGATTTAGCCATATAAGCATGTCAGCTGCTTGATTTAAGTGTACATGTCCAACCCGAGAAAGTCCCATGCAGACACGGGAAGAACATGGAAACGCCGCCCAGATCGGGATTCAAACCTGGATCCCCAGTGCTGAGAGGCAGATCTACAAAACTACAAACCACTAAGCCAAAGTGCCGCTCCTGAGTTTAAGTTTATTTATTTATATAGTGCTTAATACAATAATACAAAACAGTTCTCAAAAAAGTGTTCTAAACCCGAACCTCCAAAGCAACTCCCTGTTGTTGTTTTGAAGAAGAAACCTTGTGAGGAGCAATGCCCAGTGATAAACATTGTGTAGATTATGTAATGTGTTTATTTCTTCAAAAATAGAAAAAAGACTGATGAATTTAATTGTAAATCCCTCTTAATGTCCTCAATGGTCTTTGCAGTAACAACTTAGCAGAACTATTCTATTTACAATTCTACTTTATAAAACTATATCCTCATATTTATTTCAGGAATACTTTTAAACCTTCCATACACTCTGTTGTGTTGAATTTTATGTACATTCAACTGATGTGAGAGTAAAGATTCAGTAGAGTACCTACTTTTCTGCCTTAGCTGTTATGTACCCAAGAGAGTGAGTGGCCTTATTCTGCCTTTTCTCCTTTTCCTGTGGTTCAGGAAAAGTGTACCAGCACAAACTTCTCTCCTGTCCCCTCTGACCTGCTTTACTCAACATGTATCCCCCAATCAACTCAATCCGATGTGCAACTAACACTGATTGTAGGAATTTCTTCCACAGTAAAGCGACTTTATTAGAGTCAGTTTTAGACCAAATTAATAATGTAATGTGTGTGTGTGTGTGTGTCTAAAGTCTTTTATCATTCAGCATGAATGCATTTCCTCAGGTTACTGTTTTATTCTCAGTCAGACTCAGGATTCAATTTTTCTATAATTCTGTCTGTTCTTTTTCCAAATATTATCTTACCATCTAAACTAGGATTAGATTCCATGAAGATTTTGTTAATCATTTTACTGATTAATAAGATTAAACTATATTATCACTATATTCGCTTCACAAAGCAAAATTATCACACATCTTTACATTTTACTTTACAGCAAGTGTTGATATTTAATTCTACAATATGCTGTGATTAAAGTTATTTAAAGTGGCATACATCATAATGAAAATCACATGCCACAGCTAAACTTAATTAAACCTTCACAGATGTAAAAAAAAAAATATACTGTTTTGCTGTTGTACAAACAAAAACTCCTCGGTCGGCACAAATATATAAAATAAATTCCATCTTTGCACTTCATACACTTGGTGTCAATGTTTTTTTAGAACAATATTAAAATAACTAAATATATAAAAAAAATTCTATTACGTATTTAAATATTTTAAAATATAAAATTAATTACTATGCTGATAATTATTGTAGTAATTATAGTTAATTATCTACCACTTAATGTCAATTCCAATTCATCGCTGGGCACACACTCACTCATGCAGGCACACACTATATAGAGCCAATTTACCTTGACTGTGGGAGAACACAAACAACACCCACACGGACATGAGGAGAACATGGAAATCCACCCAGATCAGATTTGAACCTGGATCCCCAGGGCTGAGAGGTGGTCATGCTAACCACTATGCCACCTGTCTGCCCCTACTGTTAATTATGTTTCTTGAAGTTACTATGTGAGGAATTTTGTTTTTGAGGTCTGTACTCAGTATTATTGGTCTGATTTATTTTTGCAGCCTAAGTCGTTGCGGAAGTCAATACAGCAGACATTCAAGCTGTTTGCCAACCTTAACGACGAGCAGAGCATTCTCAAGTTTTTTGAAATCCTGTCTCCAGTTTGCAGATTTGATAAAGAATACTTTAAATGTGCTCTTGGGGTAAGTTCATTATTATGTTCAGTTTCGTTTCTTTTTACTGAGGGATATATAATCTTTTGATGTTATACTGTTTTTATGATGGTTCTTGAATGAACTAGTAAGATTAAGAGGATAAGAGCAACATTCTAAGCAGATTTTTGTGCCCTGCACCTGGTATTTCATGGTTAATAGATAATGATTTGTTAAACTGCTGCTGCTTCTGCTGCTGTGTGTTATAGTCCAGCTGGGTAATAGCTGTAGAGCTGGCCATCGGTCCTGAGGAAGGAATCAGCTACCTTACTGATAAAGGCTCAGCTGTAAGTATCTTAACACATGACATCGTTTTGAGCTGTATGTGTAGAACACAACTTTTCACATAATTTGCTTCATCTGATCTGCCTCCTGTTCATTAACCCACTGATTCAGTTAACTTGAGTGAAGAAAGCCATTAATGGGGATTCTATCATAAGGCTGGTGCATGGCAGGAAACAAATCCTAAACCCTTCCCAGAAATTCCAAAATCCAAAAACACTTTATGGATAAAAATGAAGTACACAGTCATGTATTTTGGACAGTCGTATGTTCCCAACTGTGTGAGGTTTTGGGAAGACCCTTTTTTTGCTTTTGTGTACATTACAAAATCCATTCGAGTATGTTCAGCTTTGAAGAACACATTTGAGATGGAGTACAACAATTGGGATGGAGTACAAACAAACAACAGACTGTACCCAGACCACTTTATCCAACATCAGGGCATAGTAGCTTAGTGTGTTGCGCTATTAATCTTAAGGTTGCTGTTTCAAATCCCAGGTTCTCTAAAGTTACAAATGTTGGTTCTTGAGCATGACTCTTAACCATCATTGCTCCAGGTGAACCTCTGTGTTCTGACCCCAGCTATGAAGGTGGAACAGTCGCTTTGGACGAAAGCGGCCAAATGACCAAATGACCAAATGTAATGCTTTTCTGGATAATTGGGCCCAAATTTCCACATACATACTCATGGAACAGTGTGAAAGCTGTTCTGTCTGCAAAGGGGGACCAATCAAATTAGATGTCATAAAAGCTTTGGCAATGTGTAGGTGTCTCAATACCTTTGTTCATATAGTGTACTGTATAAACAAACCAACCAAAACAGGTGGAATTTTCCATCATATCCATAACACAGAAATGTGAGACCGCACATATTACTTCATCTTTCACTACTCATTTTGCATCTGTAAAAGTATACCTTAAACGGCCATTATATGTTCTCATGTCTTAAGTAATGCTGTTTCTATGTATTTTTGTATTTGTGAGTGTAGCCGACACACCTGGCCAACTTCAATCAGGTGCAGAGTATACATTTTGAGGAGCAGGAAAGGAAAGGCATGCTGCAGTTACATGTGGCGGGAGCAGCAGAGGTAATGTACTGTAGATGTTCAGAATAGAAATGATAGTTTTTTAGTGAATGTGCATGTTATGTTTAATCACACACACTGTGTGTTTGTGTGAGCAGCCTCTAACAGTAACAACATCATGTCTGAGTGTAGCAGAGAACATGGCTGACCTCATCGATGGCTATTGCCGTCTGGTCAGTGGAACCTTCTCGTCCTTCATCGTCCGTGTGCACAAAGGTTTAAACCTGTGGTTAATTCTTTTTATTCCTCATACCTTTAGGTTGCACTTTACTAATGTTGAGATCAGACTACACAAACTCAGGCCAATATCAATGCAATTTGATCGGTACAGGTAGACTTACAGAGCTGGATTTGAATATAAATGCCAGATACAATAAATGAGTGTCTATAACCTGCATAGTGGGACATAAGCATTGTAACAAATACTGCAACAGTAGCACCTGGGACTTCATAATCACAACATGAAAAGTGTGTAGCATGTCAGACATATTTTCTGTCCTAGTTTAATTTGTCCTTTTCCTTATTGTTGACCAGCAGAATGAATGATGGTGCTGTCTGCACATGCACGGCACCATCAAACTGCCATTATCACACATTCATATTCATGACTTCATTTACAATAGATCTCAAAATAAAAATAATTAACTGGTAAACTACAGTCTATTTCATTGATCTCTAATTATGTCAATAAGTAAGTCAGTTATTTCTTAATTTGTTTTTAAACATGACAAATTATCCATTTCAAGTATTTGCTTTCTAAGCTCCTTAAAAACAGAATATGTATCATATTTGAACTATATGAAGATAATTGTCGCTCTGTTTGTTTTTTTTTTAGATAAAACATGAACTAAGATCTAGAGAGAAAGGAAGAGCTGGATGAAGATCTGGCACTCTAGATAGATAGAGATCTAAATACATATAGCAGAAGATAGATTGAGCGATCGATTAAGTGTTAAATTGAGTGATGGGCAGAGATTGTGAGCTAGATAGAATGATAAAGTTATTGATGTTTTAGAAATCAAACATCTAGTTGCCCGTCTTTTGCAGGACAGACAAACAGATTCACTCACATACACCTGAGGCATTTAAGTATCATCAGTTTACTTAACTTACCTGTTTGATGTGTTCTGATGAAATGACAGCCCCGTTATATTGACAGCTACAGAAAAGAACAAGCAAAATATAATAAATATTTTTTTTAAAAACTACCCCTATATCATGTTAAATTACTTTATCTTAAATTAATTCTGCTTGTAAAGTATAAAATTTAGTCGAAAATGTGCAATTTATACATAGAAAACTAAATTTATTAATTTACTAATTAGTTAATTAATTTGTCATTTTGGCGGCACGGTGGCTTAGTGGTTAGCACGTTCGCCTCTCAGCGCTAGGGATTCCCGGTTCGAATCCCCATCTGGGTGGAGTTTCCATGTTCTCCCCGTGTCCGCGTGGGTTTCCTCCGGGTTCTCCGGTTTCCTCCCACAGTCCAAAAACATGAATCAAGTCAATTGAATTCTCAAAAATTGCCCCATATAGAGTGTGTCTGTATGAGTGAGTGTGTGCCCAGTGATGGATTGGCGCCCTGTCCTGGGTCTATCTGCCCAGCGCCTGAGACGTTCTCCTCTGGATGGGCATGGGGAACCACACCGCGACCCTAATAGAGGATAAAGCGGGAGATAATGAATGAATGAATGTCATTTTTAATTGATTCATGTGTTGTCATCGGCAATGAACAATTGTGCAAAGTTTCAGCTTAATCGGATAATGGGAAGTGAAATAGTATTTGCAAACTTTTTACCAGACACACAGACACACAGATGAAGCTAATACAGCGGTGGTAAATAAAAAATAAAAAGACTAAAATTTAATGGATTGATGGAAGTTTTAAAAGTATTGTGTAGTCTTATCTCAGGATTAGTTTTTTGTAAAGAAGACTCAGTGTTTGGTTTTATAGATGGTATATTTAGTGTCATGTTTATGACTAAAGTTAACTTATAGAAGTTGTGTCTTTTGTCCAACAGAGGGAGAAAGAGCATTGCCCTCAATTCCAAAAGCACCAAAGTAAGTGATTATGCATCGGCTTGTAACTTTTTGCGGTCTGTTCAAAATCATACTTTAAAAAAAGTGCAGAATGCAGTGTGTGATTTGATATGCAGGGAAAGTGTGCACAGTGATTGAGCATTATTGCTTTAGTGATGATATTTACATAATTTAAAAAAAACCCTGATGTTTCAGGGATGTTACAACATGCAGGTTGTTATGCTTGTCATGTTACCTGATCCACTTTTTTTCTTCAGCATTTCTTAAAATGCCCTAAAATTGTAAGAACTTGTGATCAAAATTAGATTCTTAAAATCCTGCCACCATATATTCTACTTATGATGTCATGATATTTAATGATATTCCTACATAAATATAAATAGGGCACAACTGCAGTCTCTTGACCTAAGTATGTTGTCTTTGTTTTTTTGACCACTATTTCAAGTGTTTATCTTTAAGACACTTGGCTGAGTATTGTGGAATTTCACAGTTTGTTTCAGCAGCAGTATGATGTCAACAACCCAACACAGGTTCTGATAAAATAGCCCCTCCTCTTTGTGCATACCACTGAAACAGTTTTGGTAGCTGTCAGTGAATTCTGCACTGAACAGGTTAATGCTATCATTGGGATTAATGATGTATAGAATTCATCACCTACGACCTCTTATTCGCAGAGCCTCCAACCATGACAAACGCCTCCAGAGTGTCAGGACTAAAGCTGTTTCTGTCTCAGGTATGACATTTTTTTTTTGCTTTTACTTGATTTTTGCAAGATGTTGCATTCTTGGTCGTGGTTTAGATTCAGTGTTAAGATTATTCAATATATCTGTTTGATCGGTGTTGAAATTGTCCATCAAGTATTGTAAGACTAATGTAAGCGTTACATCATATATAGACAGTATTGTGCAAATGTTTTAGCACTTATGAACATATTTTAAAACTTAGTTTAATAGGATGTGAATCTGGGGTTAAATAAGTATAAATACATTAGTCAAACAATTTCATTTTATTAAAGAAAGACGAATTTGTGAACTAATACTAAGTACATCAATTAAGTACAACAATTCTAGAGAAAAAGATGGGCTACAGTCTGTGTTTCTACACTGGTGGGCAAAATAAAGGAATTTTTTATTTAAAACTCCATTTTTAATCATTGCAACTATCAGTAACATACCATTTACAATCCATTCTAGTTGTTCTTCTTTTGTATGTCATGTTATGTTGTAATGTTATGTATTAGTATTTAAATCATTGTTATGGAACAGTGGTTTTTAAGAAGCATGGTTAAAAAACCCAGATTTAATGCCACTAATATTACAATTCTGTCTATAGGCCCATAACCATGATAATTTATAGCAGGAAAAAGCCCAGAAGAAAGTGTTTTGACTGAGCTCAGACTATGCTTTTACAATGTGTGATTCTCATTGCAACCACAAAATCAAGCTTCAAACATTACAGAATAAAGCAGGATAAACAAACAGTGAAACAGGCTGATGTTTTAACAGTTATAGGCTTTTCAATTAGTCCTTACTCATAATAAACTCTTCCTGAGCACAGTGTACTGAATATAATATGGACATATTCTCTTTTGAAATCCTCAAGGTTCTCTGTGAGATACTATTCAGCATGCTTTACAGCTTACAATGATTGTACAGCATTTGTATCTCAGTTACAGGAGCTTTTCTGTCTGATCGAATCAGTCGGGTCATTCACCATTAACCTCATTTATTAACTGGGCTTTTCAGTCTGTAGAACTGACTGAGTGCTACCTTTATGCTATCAAACTATTCCAAAGCTCTCAAGAATGTTGTCTGTAATATCACAGCAGATTTTTTAGGTTTTTATTCATTCATTCATTCATTCATTCATTATTTCCCGCTTTATCCTCTATTAGGGTCGCGGTGGAGTTCCCCATGCCCATCCAGGGGAGAACGTCTTGGGCGCTGGGCAGATAGACCCAGGACAGGGCGCCAATCCATCGCTGGGCACACACTCATTCACACATACACACTCTATAAGGGGCAATTTCTTTGAGAATTCAATTGACTTGATCCATGTTTTTTGGACTGTGGGAGGAAACCGGAGAACCCGGAGGAAACCCACGCAGACACGGGAAGAACATGGAAACTCCACCCAGATGGGGATTCGAACCGGGAATCCCTAGCGCTGAGAGGCGAACGTGCTAACCACTAAGCCACCGCGCCGCCAGGTTTTTAGTATATTCTAAATAAAATAAGTTTCATCATATGTAGGTAAGATTTTTTTAGTTTGTCAGCCTTTATATTCATATTATATCATTTGGTAGCATACAGAACCAGTCAATGTTTTGAACACACCACTTCTTGCTCCGTTCAGTCTATTTTCTCCACTTACCATATAGATGCATTTTATAGTTTTACAATTACAGACTGTAGTACATCTGTTTTCCTTTGTTGTTAGTTGGTTTTCTGTTCTCTATTGGTCAGGACTTTCACAGAACAGGCATACTGTCACGGTAGTCTACCTCGGGCTGAAGCGGTTGCGCATAGGGAGCGCAAAGCCGCCGCGTATACACGCGCTGAAGGGAGCCAGGCACGCAGGTAGCAGAGAACAGGTTTATTTAAAGGTGCAGTGCACCAAAAAACATGAGGTACAAAAGACTAAGTGACATATAACACAAACGACCAGCACCGATGACAAGAAACAATGGACATAAATACAAAAAGACACCCGACCACGTGCACAAGACAAACCAATTACAAAAAGGAGTTAATTAACTAAACTAATGAGCACTGAACGTTAATTAACTCAAACGAACGGGACGAAACACAAAACAGGTGACAGGTGCTTTAGGCACCTGTTACACATACTTTGGGTGGTGGATTATTTATTGTCAGTTCTGCAGTGACACTGATGCGGTGAGGGAGTTTTAGTGCAGAAGTGCTGCTGTAGTTTCATTTTGACTAGTACTGTGAATAACTTTCTTTCATCCTTTAAAAACGAATAAACGAGTCAATGTTTCTCCTTTAACCCCAGTTCTGTACCATGTACATCTCTATGCTCAGTGACATCTAATCTTAGAACTGAGTTTTGGGCCTGGTATTTATATTGTGCTCATCATCCCTGTTTCTCCTCTTCTCTCTGATCTTTTGCATGCTGCTTGGATCTGCAGATGAGATTAGTGGCGATGGTAATGTCATACTCAGATCAGCCGCATCTATTAGTCTGACAATACACATGCACATGTGAAATCACTGTAGCAGTGACCAGCTATGGAATTAAGTTTGTATATTCTGTTTAAATGAGCTTTTTTGTATTCCTTCTGAATTCTTATCTGCTGACTGCACCTGGTGCTTCTTTCCATGAGTAGTGGTTGAAATGCCTGTCAAACTTTTTAAATTACACCCTAAACTATTAAATGGATGATAATATCTTAATTGTGGCTATTAAATAAATCTGATTAAAATGTCACCTCTAGCATATTCCTTATGTGCTTTTGATCACTTGTGCTATTCTGGAGAGAGCAATCCTCTTGCAGGAAAGTACTTGTGCAGCTCCTGCTCTTTTGGCAGTGAATTAAGACTTTTTCCTTATAAGCAGACTGGAAAGAGACAATGTAAAAGTACCCATGACTTCATCTGCTTTTCCTTTAGACACTTAAACTGTCATCCATCCCCCAGCACACATTCTCTCTATTGTAGTCCAGCCCGCCCTTTCTCTCTTTTAAATACTATCCTATTAAGCTGTCACTTTTTAAACATTCAGCTGTGTTTGAGGAGCGTGCAGACATGCAATGAGGCTTTCTTCGCCTCACTTAGAGGTGTTAATAGAGTACGGAATGGTTTAGTGTGTGCAGCTAGTTTAGAAAACACCTAGTTCTTTAATGCTGCGACACACAACAGATACTAAGCTGTTTTTAACTGTGTTGACATCATCTCAAAAGATTCTTCTACATATTTCTGGATTCTCTTTTCCTCTTCTGCAGAAACAGATGACTATGCAGAGATCATAGATGAAGAGGACACATACACCATGCCCTCCAGTGAGTACTCTGAATATATATACCCAGATTTAAGCCCAGCATGAAACATATATTGTTGTTAATTTTGAACTCCTGCTAGCAAATTACAGACTTTACACAGGGGTGGTTCAGATGTTTGTGTTCTGCACCAACATTCTCACTGTTCTATTTTGTAAGTTCAAATCTTTTCCTAACTTAGCTTTTAGCATGTGCTCAATTTTTATGCCCATTTTTGCTCTTTATTGAACTGCATCGGTCCTAAATGTTTCATTTCAGTGTATTTACTGTTGCTTTGCTGAGCTGGTAGATTTAGTCCTAAACTGAACAGCTACAGGCATTGTTCAGGTTTAGGTGCATTTGTGTCGTTTCCTTAGTCTGGTGGCCTTTACCATCAATCACAATTTATTCAAAGTAGTTGTTTATATTAGTGATTTCTTAATAGGAAAAGTGCTTTCTTATTACATTACATCAGTATTACTGATGTTACTTTAACTCTCTGCAATACTTATATTTGCTTCAGTATTTCAGCCAGCAAATATCATCAGTTCTTCAGTATTCATTATATGGTCAACAGTATGCAGACAGATTTACATTTATAGTTCATGTACTTAAATGTATGTAAACACTCAAGATAGGCAAATCAAATCTGAGCACAAAATTGGAAATGCACAATGACTGTGATGTAATGTGAATGTAAGCTAAGCCAAACAGCTGATCATGCTGAGCTCAGGTCACTCCAAACAGGAAAGTCTAAAGAGGCTGCACGGTGACTTTACCTGTACTTTTGGTGTGAGACTAAGTTTGATATATATTGGCACCCTGCCCAGCACCTGAAACACATGGCCAAGATTCAGTAGGAGATAATAAGATAGAATGAGCTTTATTTTTTGTTATTATGAGGTTTTTAAAATGGATTTTGTACATTTTGTCATAAATATTCAAATAGTTCAGAATACAGAGGAACTTTGAGGAGCCACTGCTGTATCCCTATCTTTCTGAATAAAGCTGCAATTTAAAACTTACTTTGAATGATGTAACAACTATAAGAGTTTATTAAGATCTAATTTTTCTCAAATTAAGGGATCAGGTCTGAAAGCTTATAAAGGTTCTTCACATTATCTTGGCCATATTATGTATTAATATCAGTTATGATTGCAGGATTTCTGTACAGGCAGGAATTTTATTCCCTTATTTTTATTCATTTCTAATATTAGTTCCACAGATCCTGAGATAAAAATAAAATTAAGATAAAATTAAATGAAAATTAAGATAAAATTAAATGAATTCTAAGCATGAGCACAGCATCTAAATTTAAAGCATACAGATATTAAAACAAGTGAATCTCATCCCTCAGTGGTGATATCAAGTGCAACCATAACTGTAAACATTAATGCTGAGTTTATGTATCCAATTTTCTCTCCTTTTACATTAATGGCATTTCAGAGTACTATGGACTAGATGAAGGTAAAGGTCTTCCTTCTGCTGTTTTCTTTTCTTTTGCTTTGGCTTGCTTAATATCGTGTGTTTATCATGTGTGAAAAAGCATGCCTGTGAGAACATATCAAATATAACTGCTCTGTGTATTTTTGTTCAAGGTTATTAATTTTGCATTGATTTTCACAGTTAATAGAAAAACAACGGTTTTGGTACTTTTTAAAAATAAATATTTATGCTTAAAAATGTTTTTTTATCTTTTGTGTTCTTATGATTAATGATAGCAGTGTGTATTTTTTGCATGTTGGTTTTCTGTTTTGTAATGACTAGATATACTTAACCGCCCTTAAATATTTCAACCAGGTGGGTTATTAATGAAGGGCGGCACGTTCGCCTCTCAGCACTAGGGATTCCCGGTTAGAATCCCAATCTGGATGGAGTTTCCATGTTCTCCCCTTGTCCGCGTGGGTTTCCTCCGGGTTCTCCGGTTTCCTCCCACAGTCCAAAAACATGGATGAAGTCAATTGAGTTCTCCAAATTGCCTCATATACAGTGTGTCTTTGTGAGTGAGTGTGTGCCCAGTGATGGATTGGCGCCCTGTCCTGGGTCTATCTGCCCAGCACCCGAAACTCCTGGATGGGCATGGGGAACCCCACCGCGACCCTAGTTGAGGATAAAGCGGGAGATAATTAATGGATGGGTTATTAATGAAGACCTTTCAATATATACATCCATTACCTTCCGCTTTATCCTCTATTAGGGTCGTGGGGGGGTTCACCATGCCCATCCAGGGGAGAACGTTTCTGGCGCTGGGCAGATACACCCAGGACAGGGCGCCAATCACTCACACAGACACAGACACACATTATATGGGGCAATTTGGATAATTCAATTGACTTGATCCATGTTTTTGGACTGTGGGAGGAAACCCACGCGGACATGGGGAGAACATGGAAACTCCACCCAGATTGGGATTCGAACCGGGAATCCCTAGCGCTGAGAGAACGTGCTAACCAGCTGTGGCTAATCTGTGATATCACCAAATGTGAGTTAATATTGATGCTGAGAAAGAGTGATTGTTTAGGATCTGTTCCTTCCTATTTAGGATTCCACTGTTTAGAGAAAGAAAAATAAGATCAAAAGTAGATCAATTTCTACATTTTTATCAGCTTCACTTACCAAAAATGCACTTTTTCCATAGACTGTAGTACACCTAACTGTGTTAGTCTCTTTTACTAAATTTCTGAAGTTTTGATTAAGCCTGTGACGGTCTCAGCACTGCAGTGACACTGATGTGGTGGTGTTAGTGTTAGAGTGTGTTGCACTCTTTCAATTAGATCAGACAAAGCAGTGAATAGCTTGATTGTTGCTCAACAATTTGTATAAATTATCCTTTAATTCTAAATCACTGTACACAGAGTGTCAGCACTCCTACATGACCATCACTTCAGTGTCACTGTAGTGTTGAGAATTAATCTCTGTAGTGTTCCTTATAGAACAGAATAAATATGAACTATCTTAGTATGCAGAGAACTACAGTCTATAAATTTAGAACTACAAAGTGCATTTTGGTAAATGGAGAGTGTTGAAACAATGTGCGTAATATAGTGGTTGGTGGAAGCACTGTATACTGAGTGAATAAAGTCATGCAGACTCTAGATTTTCACTCTAATGTTGGCAATATTTAGTAGCTTTGGTTCCTGGACTCTAGGTATGACCTGTACCCTTGTGATGAGTTTGCAGTTGTTTGTCCCCTCAGCTAGGGATTACGAGATCCAGAGAGAGAGGATTGAGCTGGGTCGATGCATCGGAGAGGGCCAGTTCGGTGACGTTCACCAAGGACTCTACATTTGTCCGGTATTTCTCTTCTATGTGATGGCTAACAATGCACAACCTGCCATTTTTGGAATGTGTTCTGACCTTTTTTCTTGCTGTGCAGGACAGTCCTTCCCTTTCAGTGGCTATAAAGACCTGTAAAAACAGTACAGCAGACAGCGTCCGGGAAAAATTCCTTCAAGAGGCCTGTGAGTACCAATCATGACTTGTATAAATAGGAACTCTAATAAACATACATAAAGTCACTGTGTGTCTAAACACACATACTTTCTAACAGCTGCATTATATCTGTTCCTGATCTGTTTTGGTCTCTGTAAGAACTAGGACTTGACCAAAATAAATGGTTACTTTGTTGTTCTTTCTGCTTATTTTTCATGATTTGTTATGTCTCAGTTAAGATGTTGTTGGCCTTAATGCTTGTCTGAGTTACTTAATATTAAATATCTACCAATCTGGTAGATTCTGGTAGACTTCAAAGCTGATCCTTGTATTTTTATAGATGCCATAATGTTTTTCATATCAAAATAAACATATGTGTATAGTAGTGTTTATTATTGTTTACTGTGTATATATTATACTTTTTGTATTAATATTCCTCTAATAGAAAAAAAAAGTTTGAAATCATATTTATGTAGAAATATATACAATTTTAAAGGTTTCACAAAAATTTAAACACCATTTAATATACTACTAAAATGAAACTTGATATATTTAATGGGCCATTAATTAACAGGCCAACTTTTAGTTTACTTTAAAATGTGTGTTTACTTTAATAAAGCAATAAGGCACGAGAGGGCATGCCTTATTGTGAATGTAAGCATGACATGTAGCATAGTTATAAACACACTATAATAAAAAAGTTTTGATTCATAAATGTGTTTATTGAAAGCAAAATCGTTAATAAAATGGTGTTCCTCAATGTAAATTTTGAATGTAAATGCTGATCGTTGATTGGCAGGTTACTGCCAGCTAGTGGCCAAATTACAGAACGCAGCTTGTAAAAAACCACGGGAAAATGATGTATTGTAAATCACACATTGATATGAATAAAGATTCTGAAATTGACTATGCTCTGTGTTTAACAACCCTGCAGTGACCATGCGGCAGTTTGAACATCCTCACATTGTAAAGCTGATCGGAGTTATCACCGAAAATCCTGTCTGGATCATAATGGAACTCTGTACATTAGGAGAGGTAGGTCTGGCAAATAGAACATAGTAATAGAGCTAAATACTAACAAGTTTTTAGACATTTAGCCCTATGTATATGTATGTGTTGCATTATACTGTGGTATAAGGTTCTATTAACCGAATTTTAATACTTTCTATGTCTTGATTATTATTTTTTTATTATGTCTATTTTAAAAAGAGATGTACTTTCTATTTCACACAACCGTATACAGTATGTGGAACAGATAAAGTAGACAACTGTAGAAACAAGGAGCCATATCTAATAAAGTGGAGACGATATACTGTGCATATAATGTGCAAAGGTATTTAACTTTGCTGTCCAAAAAAATAATATTAAAAAATAATATGTAGTTTACTAAAATATATTTTCTTAAACACTATAAATACTCAAAAGTTTAACACACTCATCTGGGGAGATCGGCAAGAAAATTTAATAATGTGTAAAAATAAAACTTAATCTGCCGGAGCATTAACCTCACTCAGTTCTACGATTGTTTCTCTGGTTTTAAGTTTCTACTCAGTAAGGAAATAATAGAAAAGTGGAGCCACTTGCCTTTATTGTTCATTTTGGATATCAATTCATTTTGTTTCAATTACAGTTGCGCTCCTTCCTGCAAGTTCGCAAATACAGTTTGGATTTGGCCTCCCTGATCCTTTTTTCGTACCAGCTCAGCACAGCACTTGCCTATCTTGAGAGTAAGCGGTTTGTGCACAGGTAAAAGAAATAAAATCAAAATCATTATTTAGTCATCAGAAAGTGCTCTATTTTGTGGAAATGTACCTGTCTATGATTTAAGAGTAGTACTTGTTTAAATCAACAGGGACATTGCAGCTAGGAATGTGCTGGTGTCCTGTCCTGACTGTGTAAAATTGGGGGATTTTGGCTTGTCCAGATACATGGAGGACAGTTCCTACTATAAAGGTTTTGTCTCAATTTTTTTTAAATGCAGTATTGCATTTTATAAATTTTTCCCTATAAATCCTACTGTTTCCTGCTGCTTTATATTGTTTCCTTTCCTTGGTGTTATCAAACATAATATTTTTTTTCTGTAGCTTCCAAAGGAAAGCTGCCTATTAAATGGATGGCACCAGAGTCAATAAACTTCAGACGCTTTACCTCATCGAGTGATGTGTGGATGTTTGGTAAGTAGCTTTAAACTTGTTTAAATGAACGTGATTTGTTATTGCACTCTTATTAAACCTTGTTCTCTCGGTTTGTGTTTAAGGGGTATGTATGTGGGAAATTCTGATGTATGGAGTGAAGCCTTTTCAGGGTGTTAAAAACAACGATGTGATTGGACGTATTGAGAACGGTGAGCGGCTTGCCATGCCACCTAACTGCCCACCAACCTTGTACAGCCTAATGACCAAATGTTGGGCTTATGATCCAAGCAAACGACCCCGCTTCAACGAGCTCAAAGCACAGCTAAGGTTAGTGCACTGCGTACAGTATTTCCATTGTGCATGACATCATGTAAACATTTCCATGTGCTGAATACTTTTGTTTAAGGGGAAAAGGGGGGACACCAGCAACAGCCATAGCAATAGGCATTGTTTTTGGAGTCTCATTTTTTGGGACCATGACATTTCAGGAATACATTAAGGAAATTTCTTAAACTTTTGCCAAGTCTTTAAATAGAGTTTAGCATAAATTATATATTTATATAAACATTATTTCTGGCTAAAAGCCAATGTAAAAGCCTGTGTCCTCTTTTTTTTCTTTACATCTGTCCCTTATTCATAAACACAATGTCTCAGAAACGCCTCGAGTGATTTTCATGCACTTGGCACACGTCTACTTGGACTCAAGGATTTATTCATTGTGACTTCACATCTGTCTCAGAGACCCAGCTGCAGTAATTCTCGATAAAACATAACTAATAGTAGCTGTAATGTGATGTATTTTCCCTTGTGAAAATGATTAAATTGTTAAATGAAAGCAAGATAAAATGTTGCTTATGTTTTAGGTATAAAACTAATGAATCAAAAATAGGTTTTAAGGTGAAAAAATATAGAGCATGTCTGAACTAGATTTATTTTAATTTTGTAGTCTTCAAGTAAAAATAATGACCTTGTAAGTCATTGTATCGCCAGTTTAGAGCAAGAAGATCTCAGGATTGAATCATAAGGGAGATTGGTCTATCTGTAAGGATTGTGCATGTTCTCTCTGTGTTTGTTTGGGTTTCCACATATAAAAGAAATAGACAATAATCGAATATGCTTTATATGTCTTTTGAATAATGGAATGGATTGCATGCATTGAATTTTTTTGTGGACATCTGTAGTTGGTAGTAGTAGTTTTGTTTTCCTCTCAATAGAGGGCAGCAAAAACCTCCAGAGCCAAAGGTTTTAAAGTAAATTTTTGTACAATGACACTTTCTGTGCTATTTACCAGCAAATTGTTCTCAACTAACAACATGTGTATTCACTACTGCTTTACACGTATGGGTAAATAATAGTAGGTATTGTATGTATTGTGAGTACTGGTACATTTGAACGAAGCAAGCTGTAGAGAACATTATAGCTCATCTTATTGTTGAACATGTAGACACGTGTTTTTACTAGTTTGTGTTAAATTCATATGTGCTTGGTGTATTGTGGACAATGTGGTAGTGAGTTTAATTACCGTTTGCTGTTGACGGTTTAGTTATTTATTATAGTGATGGCTTAGAGAAAGAAACTATGTACCTAGAGGTTTTAGTGTTCAGTGCTTCAGTAGCATCTGTCAGTGAGATGTTGAACTATGTTGTCATCAGGATGGGAAGAGCCTGTACAGATCCTGAATTGTGGGCAGTGGGGTACCAATGTTTTTTCAACTGTCCTGATTGTTCTTTGTAATTGTTTTCTGTTTTGTATTGTGGCTGCTTCAACCCAGCTCATCCCACAGCATTCCAACAGGGTACAGATCAGATAACTCAGTGTTCAATACACAAGTTTTGTTGATTTTCATATATATTTGGATCCTTGTACTAGGAACTCACTCGACTGAAGCTTAGGTTTAAGCTTAAGCTTCCCAATAAAGCAATTTTAATTTACTATCTGTTGCTTCTTCGTAAAGTCAACTAAGGAAATCCAAGAGACCATATTTCCAATCCAGCTCTCTGGGAGCTTTGGCAAACAAAAACAACCACGTAACACAGACCCTCCACCATGTTTAACAGTGAGGATGGGTCAGATTTCAGGATGGCTACTGTAGCCATAAAGCTTAAGTGACCAGTAGTTCAAGAAAACCTTATGTCATGTCATATGTCATTCAGTCATTATTTTTGGGCCTCCACGTCTGCAGACTCCCTTCACAAGTCCTGTCTTAATACTTCCGTCAGTGTTCTTGTATAGAAGCCTCATCACATGACCAAAGTAACCTAACCTGCTGCATTCACTGTGGTTCAGTTACTGTTTTTCTGTTGTGGCCATTTTGTAGCCCTCATTTTGTTCCCTGATGCTAAAGGCATAAGGTTATTAGAATGGTCTGGGGTTTTGGTCTATAGAGTTTGCATGATCTTAGTGGGTCTTCGTGGGATTTCCCCACATTTCAAAGACGTGTGCATCAGGCTAATTAAAAATACTAATACTGAGAATGTGTGTGCAAATATAGTTTGTGTGTCACATGTGATGGACTGGTGACCTGTCTGGAGGGTTAATCTGCCTTTCTCCCAGTATATGTTGGGGTAACCTCATTTGAATGAACAGCATAGATAGTAATCAAATCAAACAACTGCTAAAACATTGTGGTTATAAGGTGTTGTGTTTATAAGGTATGTTAAAGGTACTGAATGTGTATTTTGAGGTTAATCATTTTAAAATGAAGAACTTAATTTGCTGTGGTTATAACATATGAATATATGAATCCAGTTTATTAAAGTCATATGATTATAGCAGGACTGACCAAGTTCCTTCTTAAACGCTGACTCAATTCCTACCAGTCTGTCTTACTTCCTGTCTGTGCTAGATCATGTGGGTTCTGTGACATGTTAGTGTATATTACTATCAGGGCCACTCCCTTAATCTCTTTTCTGATCATTTCCCTGTTGCAATAAATTACCGCCATCCTTATGCACACTCACTCCCCTTCACGTTCACAGGTAAGCGGGTCAGCATAAGCTTTAAAGAATGTGAAACCCCACTTATGATGCAGTACTGAACTGAGCCAGACATCCATGCTCATGTACATACTTGTTCTATGTGATGACTATTGAGAATCCTGAACTCAGCAGCACCCTCAGTACTGTTAGGAACCAAAATCTCAGCATCATCATTTCTTTGCTTATATAACTTTAAGCAGTTTCTTATCCAGGAGAGAGATCATCTGCATTTCAGCATTTAATCATGAGCTTTTTAAAGCTTTACTTTTAAGTTTTGTGAAAAATATTTATAGGGGACATTTAAGCCCATGCATATAGGATACATGTCTGAAGAATATACAGACATTTCCAGCTGTACATTTTGCACTGA
This sequence comes from Corydoras sp. C115, assembly GCA_019802505.1. Lineage (NCBI taxonomy): Eukaryota > Metazoa > Chordata > Actinopteri > Siluriformes > Callichthyidae > Corydoras > Corydoras sp. C115. Next base: position 7,989,624 of record JAFMOC010000002.1, read on the forward strand.
TGCTAAACTGTATTTCTTCTTATTATCATGTTCGCTCTTTTCCTCTTGTTCTTCCAACTCTATCCTACCTCAGTCATTTTCCAGGTCTCCTGGTAACGATGTAAATATTTGCCTTGTTAACACTTTTTCTAGCTTACTATCAGACCCATAAAAGGTACTGGATGCAGGGCCTCAGGTGGAGCTAATATCATAATCATCTGTTCTGTGGAAATGTCTGTAAATGCTGTGTGTCGTGCTGCTTTTGCATTTAGTTCTTCTTACCTTAGCAAGCAGTCTCTTTTCACCAAGATGTCTGATGCTGTAACTCTTGAGGTTAGTGGTTTGGTTCATGATGGTGTGATTGTAAGTCTCTCACACTTATGTTCTTATTTTGCATGGGATGGGCTATGTGTTATTACACCCTCAATACTTTTATCCTAGGTTGGTTTAAAATTAGACACAGCATTTCAGAAGTCTTCTTTAACCACTGAGGTTTTAAGATGTATTTAATAACTGAGTAGTTGCCCTTTATGTCTTATGTCAACTTGTTGTTGCAGTGCATCTGAAATTAACATCCAATTCAAAAAGACATTTTGTAGACGGGAAGATAAAAATAAACAAATTATAATTAACTGTTTTCAGTTATTTGTTTTATTGGATTAGTAATGGAAACCATTACTAAGCATTAGAGTTTCATATTTTCACCTGAAAACGGCAGTGAATCTTTTACATTTATGAATTAAAAAAGTCTAATTAGACCTACATTGTGTTTAAGAATGCTTTATCGGCAGTTTTTCGTCACTGAGTGATGAAAAATGAATAAGGGTTCTATCTACATTTAAGCAGTGAAGGTTGTATTGTAAATGTAGAGCCTACATATAAAACCCTGAGCTCATTTAACTTTTTAAGTATATTATTTTTACATTGGGGTGTTACATTCAATTACTGTAGTTGTACTGTATTGTAGTTGTGTAAAAGTAATGACGTCGAGGTGAGAAACATGGTGATAAATCTTGGCAACATTCTAGGCAACAATTCTAGTGCATGGTAAATATTATAATTACTATAAAAAAATTTTTAGAATATAATGAAGCAGTATCTGGTGCAAAAAATAATTATATAAGAAGCTGATCACACCTGAATGTCATTTTATAAAACAATCTTTTTTACTTTATTCTTTAAGTATAGCATATCTGTCATGATAGTCAACCTCGGAATAAAGCGGCTGCGCATAGGAAGCGCAGAGCCGCCGCGCTTTAACGCGCTGAAGGGAGCCAGGCACGCAGGTAGCAGAAAATCGGGTTTATTAAAGGTGTAGTAACACCACAAAACGTGAGGTACAAACGGACTAGTGACATGAAACAACGACCAGCACCGAGGACGAGAAACAACGGAAATAAATACAAAAAGACACCCGACCACGTGCACAAGACAAACCAATGACAATAAGGAGTTAATTAACTAAACTAATGACACATGAACGTTAATTAACTCAACCGAAAGGAACGAAACACAGAACAGGTGACAGGTGCCCTAGGCACCTGTTACAATATCATTTTTATTTACTCTTTTTGATTAATTATTTCATCCAAAGCAACTTACAAGTGAGTCTGAGATAGTGGCCAAGGTGTTTAGATTTTGTTGGGTTGTGTGTATTGTTTTGATATAAGTGGATCAGACACAGTAGAAAACAATGTTCAGACTTTTAACACTTTATTAACACTGTTGGACTGAAAATAATCCATAAAGCAGTGAGAACTGATGAAAGATTAGAGGATGTTTAACAGCTAAGCCACTCTCACTGATTTTACATCTACATTGTGAAACAATAAGAAAGATTGAAGAGACAGTAAGTGGACGGTGTTTACTTCAATTTAATTCACTCGTGCCATTGAATTACCCACTCATACATCACCAACACCATTTTATTGGCGTCACTGCAGTGCTGAGAATCATATACCACCCAAGTAATATCTGCTCTGTGGTGGTCCCATGGGGCTACTGAGTATCAAAGAAACTATGTAAAAAAAACATTCAGTTTTACAGTCTATAGAACTACTAAGTGAAACTGCACAACTGAGCAAAATAATTAAGTATCTTTATTATTCTTTTTTTAAATAGAGGGCTTCCATTTTTTGCCCATACCACCTTTTTTAGTTTTACACAGGTGCCCAAACTTTGACCAACAAATGTGGATAAATAGCGAACATGAAAAGACTGGCATATAGGTGAAATGTAAATTTATAAAAGTTGCATGGCATTGTTTACTGCTGGTGGAGAGATGAAGGTTACATTTTAACATGGGAACAATGTGTGTAGGGTTCTCAGTGTGGGGTTTAAAAGAATGACATGAACAGATGTTTTTCACTCTGTCATTTCCTTCATTTGTCGGCAGCACACTTGCTGGGCCTGTCATACTTAACAGTACTTCCAAAAATAGTCTCCAAAGCCTAGCTATAGGGCACAGAATGCATTTTCTTTACATGCTTGTGCTGCTACCATCTCCTGCATCTCCCCATTCAGATATGATGGAAACTATACTAGATTTACACCAGGTATAAATCTTCAGCTAAATCTTTGCACAGGTTTTTACACAGCTTTCATCTAGGAATGTGAGAGTTAAATATAATTTGAAGATTGATTATTGTAAAGGTAAAGAATATACTGGTTTGAAAGTAAACTTTTGTGTAATTGTTGCAGAAGTAATGTAGTCGGGCTTACACAAAGACTTCTTTTATAGGATCTGATGTCTGTGGTACTCGAGTACAGACATGCTTTTTGAACATGGAGTGGAAGTGCTGTTTGCTTAATCCGTGAACTAAAGTGTTACCTAAGATTTACCATTTTTTTGTTACTCTAGTGTATATGGAGTGTGTCATCTTTTTCCTGGAACCTGACTGTAACCTCCGCATGATGACACGCCTGTACTTAACCACTTAGACTTAAGTCACAATCACCTTCAGATCAAAGAGAGTTGCTGAGTTGGTTCAAGCTCTAGCAGCGATGATATTAATTCACCGACCTGCTTTCTTTTCTCGTCTGGTCCACAGCACCATCCTTGCTGAGGAGAAAGTACAGCAGGAGGAACGTAGTCGAATGGAAATGCGAAGGCAGGTTACAGTAGCATGGGATACAGGGGGCTCAGACGAGGCACCCCCAAAAGTAAGTACCTCACACTTCATTACTGTTATGGACAGGGATTTTTAATGTGACTAGTGAATAAGATGATTGTAATGTAATGAATCATTTAGCTGTTTGATATGTTAAATGTAAGCAAATGATGTCATCAAGTAAAAAAAAAGGTATAGTTGTAAAGAATATTAATCATTTTAGGTTAGGAAGCTGGAATCTGTGATTTTAGATGTTTTCTGTTTAAAAAAATTGCAATTCTTGCAATAGTTTATTTTTTATGTTTGGTGATATATATAATATTTTTTTAGAGGCAGTAATAATGCTAAGTAATATTTTGTATATACTATCCATATAATTTGTAATAATTGCAATAAAATATATGCAATGATTGTTGTTTACCAGAGCTTTGGTACTTTCCTGCTAACGTTACACACCAGATTTATGTATTTATCTATTTTGTTCAGTTTTGTTCTCATTTTTTTTACATACTTTATTTTTTTTCTATTTGAAGTTAAAGGCTTACTGGCATGCATTATTCATTATGTATATTTAATCTTTTTACCCAGAGTCGTGTGTGTAGTTGTAGATGTCAGGTTCTCTGAATGACTTTAAATGCAAATTGTTTCCCATTTTTTGCATTTTATTTAGTTGCTTAGATTTACAGTGACTCAGAACTCAAACAAAGTATAATGTGTACGCATTGCTTTTAAACTTGGGTATACAATAATGTGTCTGTTTACTCGTGTTAAAGGTGCCAAATCACTGTCACTTGGAAATCAGGTCTCTGATTGCACTTTGTTTAACAGGATTTAAAGCCTATTCTTCTCTTCTGGTTATGTTAAAACATGATTAATGTAGAGCTGCATATATGACAGTTAGAAGCTGCTTTTGTATTTACTGTAATCTGTGCTAAAAGTTTATTACAGAAAAGTTGTACCAGAATTCTTTCCATATGCCAGGCGTTAAGCTCGGTGAAGTTTGACAGCTGGTGATGAATAAGCTTGTCTGGCCACCAATAGTTTGTGTCCTTGCTGCCTCCCCCCCCCTCTCTCTCTCTTTCTGTCTCTCTCTGTTTATCCCCTACTGTGCAATGTTCATGAGCATGGAGTCATTCTGTTTTTCTACATGCGTTCATGTCTATCACTCACTGTCACACTCAAGGCCTTGATTATACTTTCCATGTCCAGACGTATGCAGTAGACTGTTAGTGTTTATGTGATGTAAATGTTGTCATCAGAGATGATGTCCCTTTATTTCATGATAGCCCCTATTCTTAAAGCCACCAACTGTGCATGCATCCTCACAGTAGTCTACGAAGTTAATATGCAATGCTTGTGCCGGAAAACTCTGTAGCTGTGAGGGCAGAGCTGACATTACCTGCACATTTGTTTAAAACAACATGAAGTCATTTTAAAAGTAGGGTGTGTGTGCGTGTGTATGTGTGTGTTTGTAGCCCTCACGTAGACCTTCTCTGCAGCACACTGTTAGCTTGGACTGTCTGTCTGCTGCCCCTGCTTGTCCCTCGCAACAGCTTTTTGGATCCCAGCTCTCCCTTTGCTACCTCCAGACCCCCGATGCCTCTCTTCCGCTTCCTCTCTCGCTTTTGTTGAAACACCAGAATTATGTGTGGCCCATGCAAGTGCCCAGGCATAGCAGAAGTCCCTCCATACCTGAAACCAAAACCCTCACGCAGCACACTTGCTATCACCACCTGCAGGCAGGTCTAATTTTGGCAGCAGGGTAGCTTTTTTTGTTCTAGAACAAACTTGAAAAGGGTCTAACAGTGTTAATATATATTCATCAATCAGTATAACATTCATGTGTAGATAGAGAAATAAAGAGAATGGTTCAGTTATGTATACACACTATATACAATAATGTCATTAAATGTCTCTGAGTTAAATGAATTTATGAGGTAAAGTAAAGCATTATTTAGCATAAATAAAGCATTAAAGGTATTATGAGGCAACCCTTATTCTATACATAATGAGATTTAGATTTTTGTATTTGACGCATTCAGGGAAGTTTTTAGAACATTTCTACATTTGCACAAATTTTTAAAGTCATAATGACTTTGTAAATTCAAAACAAAAATTTTCAGTGTGTTATGTACAATATTATGCAAATGTTTGAGAATATCTGGACAAATTCCACATTCTCTACTGTGAACAAACTTTAGATTTTATTCCACAGTTAATATTAGTTATAGGAAGAATATCAATTTAGTCCCTTACAATCGATATGTTTTTCATTTAAAAATTAGAAA
>JAFMOC010000002.1:8000000-8307500 GCA_019802505.1 Corydoras sp. C115
AAGAAGACATAAAGCTACATGAGAAGAGAGAAGGAAGGGATGAAGATGAAGTAGAAAGAAAGGTGCTGGAGCAGTGCTGCATGAAGGCAAGCAGAAAAGGAGAGTGAAGGAACATGGCTGAGGTAGAGGCTGTAGTGAAAGAAAGGTGAGATGAGGAGGGAGGAGAGAAAAAAAGAATGGGCATAGCTTTGAGGCTGTTGAGGCTCGTTCAGAGGGAGTGAGTGCATGCATGCCTCACCACATGAGCTTCCTCTCTGCACATGCTTTCTCTGTGCATGAGTTGAAAACAGTGCTCTCTTCTCCGAGCTTAATAAAGGACTAAAAGGAATATACGTCTTTCGTCCATATGATGCAGGTGTTCAAGTCCTGCTTTGGGAAACTGGTATGTCATTGGACATGGTGGTCTTTGTAAACAATGATGTCACTAATGGCAGTGTAAATATGGTTTTGTTCTATAGGATATGAATATTTGTTTGAAAGGAACAGTTTATCACACAATTCAGGTTGTTATTTAAGCAATGTGCTAACCTTTCATTATAGTGGTTGTGTGTGCCGTGTTTTTTAAAAACCTACGTTCTTAGTTGCAGTTTTAATGTGTTTTTAAGTTTTATCGTTTTTTTTATGTTTATGTTTACCTAGTTTAAATATTTGTGCATTTAATGACTTAATACATGATGCCAGAATGAATGGTTTGAAACACCATCTGTCTCTCTCTCTGTCTATATCATCTCAATGATATAGCATTACCAATAAAATTCTCTGACTCTGTGCTTCAGGTGTTCTTTTCTGATGCCTCTGTTTGTCTGCCTTAGAAACCCGATTCTAGAAATTCCAGAGACAGTATAGACCGAGAGGACTGCAGTCTTCAGGGACCAGTAGGTTACTTTTTATATTCTGTTTGTCTTGGATTATATTAAAACTAAAGAAAAAAGCTTGATAATAATTCTTTAGTTATTGTTATTAAACAGTTCGCAATTATTTTATTGTAACGGTATCACTTCAAGGGCGGCACAGTGGCTTAGTGATTAGCACATTCGCCTTTCAGCACTAGGGATTCCCGGTTAGAATCCCAATCTGGGTGGAGTTTCCATGTTCTCCCCGTGTCCGCATGGGTTTTTTCCGGGTTCTTCAGTTTACTCCCACAGTCCAAAAATGTGGATCAAGGTCAATTGAATTCTCCAAATTGCCCCATATAGAGTGTGTCTGTGTGTGAGTGTGTGCCCAGCGACAGATTGGCACCCTGTCCTGGGTGTATCTGCCCAGCGCCCGAAACGTCCCCCCCCCGCGACCCTAGTACAGGATAAAGTGGAAGATGGTATCACTTCAGACATCAGAATACTTTATAAATCCCCAGGGGGATACTGACAGTTGATTCAGCGAAAACATGACCAAAAAAAACATATATTATACTTTTCTTGCTGCAGTTCTGATAGCACATTGTTGGTGACATCAGAACAGAAAGACAACTGTTCAAGTTGGTCAGATTTTTCTCATAGTGTGTGTGCAGGCATGCATGAGCGTGTAAACATCATTACATTTGGCTACACACAAAACAGAAAGGAGAAAGTTTTTACCTCCTCAAATTTCTTCTTGTTCTCATTATATGGACAAATTGATTGGGACACATTTACATTACACCTACAGGAGGGCTCTGGATTGGCAGAGATGGGTGGTGGTCCCCCTCTTTAAAAAAGGAAACCAGAGGGTGCGTTCTAACTATAAGGGGATTACACTTGTCAGTCTCCCTGGCAAGGTCTATAAAGGGGTACTGGAGAAGAGAGTCTGGCTGATATGCGGAACAATGCAGGTTCTAGCCTTGTTGTGGAACACTGGATCAGCTCTATATCCTTTCAAGGATTCTGGAAGGGTCATGGGAGTTTGCCAATCCAGTTCACATGTGCTTTGTGGATTTGGAAAATGCTTTCAAACAACCATGTCTCGGGGTGTCTTGTGGAGGGTGCTTCGAGAGTATGGAGTACTGGGCTCATTGCTATGAGTTATCCAGTCGCTGTACAAACAGAGCATGAGTTTGGTTTGCATGACCGATAGTAAGTCAGGTTGGTTTTCAGTTGGGGTTGGGCTCTGCCTGGGCTGCCCTTTGTAACCGATTCTGTTCATTACTTATATGGACTGGATTTCTAGGCGCACCCAAGTGGCAGAAGGTTTTCTGTTTGGTCTGTTTGCGGATGATGTGGTCCTATCGGCTTCATCACAGCGTGACCATCTCTGGGCTAGTTTGCAGCCTAGTCTCCCAGGATGAGTATCAGCACCTCCAAATCTGTGACCAAGGTCCACAGTTGGATTAGGATGGACAGCTCTCTCCAGGTTGTAGATGAGTTCTTGCCTCAAGTGGAGCAGTTTAAGAATCTCAAGATCATGTAAGGGAAAGATGCAGTTGGAGGTTGACAGACAGATTGGTGCTGCGTTGCAGTGATGCAGACTCCATTCCATTGTGGTGAAGCTGGAGCTGAGCCAGCAGATAAAGCTTTCATTTTACTGGTCAATGTATTTTATTAACTCACCTATGGCCACGAACTCTGGGTAGTGACCGAAAGAATGAGATTGTGAATACAAGCAGCCGAAATGAGTTTTCTCTTCAGAGTGGCTGGGCTTTTTGATGAATATGGTTAACATACTTTTCGGGATCCTGCCGAGGTTTATATACTCTTAACCACCACCAAGCAGCAGCTCAAGGGACTTCTAATTCAGCTATATTTAGCAAGCCGTCACCACACATCTTGCAGCTTGATTTAGGGCATGTCAGTTTTTTATCTTGGTGTTTGATTCATTGGTATCCTGTATTGGTATGCAAGAGGTTCCCCTTGCCCATCCAGGGGAGAACGTTTCAGGCGCTGGGCAGATACACCCAGGACAGGGTGCCAATCTATTGCTGGGCACACACTCACTCACACAGACACACTCTATATGGGGCAATTTTGAGAATTCAGTTGACCTTGATCCATGTTTTGGACTGTGGAAGGAAACCGAAGAAGCCAGAGGAAATCCATGCGGACACGGGGAGAACATGGAAACTCCACCCAGATTGGGATTCGAACCGAGAATCCCTAGCACTGACGAACGTGTTAACCACTAAGCCACCGTGCCGCCCTAGCAATAATATGTAGACGAAAAAAACTTTTTTTTTTTTAATTTTAATTTTTTTTTTTTTTATAATAATTAGTTTACCTAAATTCCCTTTAACAAACAACTAATTCATTCATTCATTCATTCATTCATTCATTAATTCATTATCTTCCGCTTTATCCTCTATTAGGGTCGCGGTGGGGTTTCCCATGCCCATCCAGGGGAGAACGTCTCGGGCGCTGGGCAGATAGACCCAGGACAGGGCGCCAACCTATCTCTGGGCACACACACTCACTCACACAAACGTACTCTACATGGGGCAATTTGGAGAACTCAATTGACTTGATCCATGTTTTTGGACTATGGGAGGAAACCGGAGAACCCGGAGGAAACCCACGCGAACATGGGGAGAACATGGAAACTCCACCCAGATGGGGATTCGAACCGGGAATCCCTAGCGCTGAGAGGCGAACGTGCTAACCACTAAGCCACTGTGCCGCCCAACAAACAAATAATATGATACAGAATTCATTGTTTTCATTAATGAATTCAAAAATAATGCATGGAACTTCTTTAAAATATTCAAAGACCAAATTAGGACTGAAGATTACATTACCACAGTTCTGAAACGGTCCACAATTAGCAGTTTAACTGGTAACAGGTGAGGTCATCGTGATTGTACATAAAAGTAACAACCACCAACGGCTTAGTCTCTTTGAGGAAGGGTGGAATTTTTTACTTTTAAGTGTCTGTGTATGTGTGTGTGGGTTGTGTGGGTTGCCATGTGTATCATTCAGGCATTCGGGTAACTCCACACCCAGACCACAACACAGATAACAGTTGAGATGCTTTACTTATTTATGTCCTTCAACCAAATGTTTTGTTTGTTGATTTCTGCAGACAGGAAACCAACACATCTACCAGCCAGTGGGAAAAGCAGGTAGCTCTACTGCTTCATAACAATCAGACAGAACTCTCTCTCTTTAGCTTATTTCCCCTTAGTGTCTGTGTATTTTTATTTAGTGTAAAAGTTCCCACTTAGTGGAACATAAGCATGTTCTGTGCTAATATTCCACTAAAACCTTAAATAATAATGTGTTAAGTTGATTTGTGCTTGCTGGCATATCTCTCAGACCATGCAGTCCCCCCAAAGAAGCCGCCTCGGCCTGGAGCCGCCAGCCATGCAGGCAACACAGGGTGCCTCACCACAACAGAGAGCTACAACGATGGAGTCAAGGTACCGATGCCGTCAGAACATGCGCATGCTTATGCCAAAATATCTCTCACAGTGTGTTTTTTTCTGGGAGTGACTGTTGCATTCAGACTTTATAAGACCTCTTGTGTTTGTCAGTCTTTGTTACTGCTCACCACTGCTATTATTGTGTGCACATAAAGTTGTTTCTTGATGCTGCTGTTTACAAAGCTTCTAAAAATGCACTCATTCACAGAACCACTCGTATATTTTTATGCCATATAAAAACTCCAAAGATGGTACTATTTTGCCTTTGCTTAGCCTGGAAATCCACACACACACACACACATGCATGGACACAGCTAAATTAGCGTCTGCTAAATGACCAAATGCAAATGCAACACACACAAAAATAACTTTATTAACAGAGCCTTTTTTAACCCGTTATGTACACTTCTAATGATTAAGGCTTTTATAATTTACAATTAATTGGCAATAGTAGTAAAATTGAAATTCTGTAAAAGCACATTAAGAGAGTGCAATGTAATAAGAGTTAAACTCTTTTAAATACCCTACTCTGTTTATATGCAGTTTTATATAAATACTGTGCAATAATACATGTCCAACAGGACTACCCACTATTCAGAAACATTAACATTCCACACTAGTTTGTGAATATACACATAAAAAATGATAAAATGGTTAATGAACATCTCTACATGATGAACAGCCCTAAAATCTCAAATGTGGTAGGGGAGGAAAGTTACAGACTTGCAGAGGGATAAGGAAATCTTTAATGTTGGCTCTCATTGATTTCCTCAGCTGTATTTTGCAATATATAAAAATATACCGGAATAAATGTCTTTACTTAAAAATGAAAATAGTTCTATTTAGAAAAAAAAAAAACTAAATGTGATTGGGGTATAGATGGGAATCTGCATATGAAAGAAACATTTTATTTTGAAGACTGAGTGTAGGTTATTCTTTGTTCATTTTTAATGCTGTACACCTGGTTTGAATGTACCTTTTCATGCTCTTTAAATACTTATCTGAAGCAAGTTTGGAAAATAATATTAGCTATTTGATTGCACTGATTAACATGCCAGTTCAGAGCCACATGCTATCTGTGCACTATTTATCACTTAGAATTTTGTTTATGTGCAAATTCAACCACCTTAGGTATATTCTATAGCTATAATTTATATATTATATAATTTATATATTTATACAGTTATATATATACCTGTCTACTTGAGTTGAAATCACACTTATTTCACTTACACATTCTCATTCTCATTTTTTAACCTATGCTGTGTGTGTGTGTGTGTGTATGTGTATGTGTATATATATATATATATATATATATATATATATATATATATATATATATATATATATATATATATATATATATATATATATATATGTGTATATATATATGTATATATATATATAATTTTTTTTTTTTTTTTTTTTTTTTTTTTTTTGTACGCTATACTTTATACCCATGTTTCTACACATGTTCAAAAATTTCACTACTTTTTTTATACTTGCGAGCCAATGCAACAAAATTTCGTTCCGCTTACACTAAGTGTATAATGAAAGGTTGTCCAAGTCTACTGTGTCTTCTATCTTAAATATTAAGATTAAATAAAGTATACCAAGGTCATCATTCGGAACATCTGTACACATAATACGGATGAACCCTATCTGCTGTTGTAGCCCTTTGGCCTCAGGTTATCTGCAGACAAATTATGCTATATCGCTTTACATGATAAAACTAAAAATAGTAGTAGTAGTAATAACATACATCTGGATTCAGGATGTGAATTTGGATGAGCTATTTAACATTTGCATGTAATTAGCATATGATGCATAATAATGCATGTGTATGTATTACTTGTACAATAATCTCTCTCTCTCTCTGTCTGTCTTTCTCTTTCTCTCTTTGCCCTGCACTTATTCTCTGGCTCAATGTTTTGCACCCCTAGCCCTGGAGGGTAAGAACGCTGAGTGGACTTTCTCTTCCTGCATGCTTCTGCACATCTCGCATGTATACCTTTATTGTACAGTGATTTGAGTAGTAATCTTCATTAAGATTCATTACATGAGTCGTGACTGCCATGACAGACGGACTGTCATGAGTCTCAGAACAGAACTCAGTCTCTAGCTGCTCTAAATGAATTACATTCACAATGTTATCCATCAAGCATTCATTTTGTTTCTTAAATAAGAGGTAAAACAGATTCTAGAAAACAGATTCTATATGTATTAATTTATAATACATATATTCATTCATTCATTCATTCATTAATTATCTTCCGCTTTATCCTATAGTAGGGTCGCGGGGGGGTTCTCCATGCCCATCCAGGGGAGAACGTTTCGGGCGCTGGGCAGATACACCCAGGACAGGGCGCCAATCTATCGCTGGGTACACGCTCACTCACACAGACACACTATATATGGGGCAATTTGAGAATTCAATAGACTTGATCCATGTTTTTGGACTGTGGGAGGAAACCGGAGAACCCGGAGGAAACCTACGGGGAGAACATGGAAACTCCACCCAGATGGGGATTCGAACCGGGTATCCCTAGTGCTGAGAGGCGAACGTGCTAACCACTAAGCCACCTTATATCCATATAATAATTGGATAATTACTTACATCCATCACATCTTGTCCCATTATTTTCTGCTTAATCCTAAACAGAAGAAAAGCAGGGGAAATGCACACCCACTCACACAGACACACAAACAGTATATGGGGCAATGTTAGATATGGACCATGTAGAACAGCCAATTCACCTTGAATCCATGTTTTTGGATTGTGGGTGGAAACCGCAGAGCCCATGGTTTCAAAAACGGTCTTACTATAAATAAAAAAAGTTTACTTATGAACTACTTAACGTTTTTATTTTCATGTAGAACAGATAAAGTTTGTACCTGTACATTTATATTTACAGGATCTTATAGAGTTTTTTTTTGCTGAGAAAGACCCAAAAGTGCATATGGTTTACATTTGTATCCTAAAGTAAATGCTATTTTGAAACTTCATGAGAAGGACCAAAACAAGACCAAAATAGTCATTTACAGGACTATGAATTTCAATTCAAATTTACATTTGATTATTTAAATATAATCTGTATCATTATTCATTTATTAGTTTTCTCAAAATTAGTTTTGCAAATGATGTTTTATGAAACTGAATCTAACTAACAGCTGAGTGCTTTGCTTAATTTGGCACTCAGCAGGACCAACAGACCTGATGGGAGCATTTACACTGGAGTTGTAGCACTAGTACTAGTCATTGCTATGGCTAATACAAAAAGCGCAGAATCTGTTTTTTATGAATATGAAAAAAAAATCTGTTCATCACTAGAGTGAAGTGAACCAGTTGGTGTATATTGAAAATATAGAGTGATGGTAAGAGGGGCAGATCCAGAAATGGTCCTGTAGATCAGAGTCAGTGCCTTGTACTGAATGCGAGCAGCTACAGGAAGCCAATGGAGAGAGAGGAGTAGTAAAGTGACATGAGTTTGTTTGGGCTGGTTGAACACAAGTTGGGCTGCAGAGTTTTCATTCAGTTGTAGAGGTCTGATTGTGTTAGCTGGGAGACCAGCAAGTAGAGCATTACAATAATCACCACAGAAAGCAATGCCATCTCAGTGCAGTGACCACTGCAGACTGATTAGGATCAAGGAGGTTGTTCTGAGTAAGAAACCTGGAGACCTGTGTAGATACCACCCGTTCAAGTGTTTTAGACAGGAAAGGTAAAAGTGATACAGGTCTGTAGCTCTTGACCAGATTTGGGTTGAGCGTTGCCTTTTTAAACAGAGGTTTAACTATGGCCTGTTTAAAAGAATCAGGAAAAGTAGCTGAGGTGAGAGAGGAGTTGATGATGATGTGTGTAAATGCTGGTGTGATAGAGGAAGCAATGGACTGAAGAAGGTGAGTGGGATGGGATCAGGGGGCAAGTGGTCGGGTCCTGGCAAGAAGAAAGAGTTTGCAACCTTCTTCACAGAGAAGATCGAAGGCATCAGCCAAAGATATCAGCTGACAGAGAAGTGTTGGAAGGGAGAGAAGTTGAAGTGAATGTTAAAAGTGCTAAATAAAGAGCGAGCATCTGAGATGCATGTTACCTTGGACTTAGCAGAAGTTATGTCCCTCGAGTAGGTAGAGCGTGAAGACTGGTATGTTTCTAAATCTGAAGACAGACCAGACTTGAGCAGACTTTCAGCAGATCGAAAAGTAGTGCGTTGTTTCCGAAGCATCTCTGAGTCAGGGGCTGAAAGGCAAGCTGTGTGTTTCCCCCCCCCCCCCCCCCCCCCCCCCCCCCCCCCCCTTTGGTTTACAGTGAATTAGATGGAATCACTTTTAACAGATCAGGTCTGTGCTGTGTCATAGTCCCAGGTTTTGGTGCCATCGGTGGTATGACACCAGAAAACAGGCAAGTGTATGAAATACAAAGCTTTATTTTGCCAAAATAATAGTAAACTTGGATAATACTGAGCTTTAACAGTATTCAGCGTATACATAACACACAGGTACGCAGATCATTAGAGCCATTAAACAAAGGGAGGTGTTACCATTTACCTGATCTGTGTCCTAATTCCACGGTGGCTTAGTGGTTAGCACGTTCGCCTCTCAGTGCTAGGGATTCCCGGTTCAAATCCTCATCTGGGTGGAGTTCCCATGTTCTCCCTGTGTGCTCGTGGGTTTCTTCCGTGTTCTCCGGTTTCCTCCCACAGTCCAAAAACATGGATCAAGGTCAAATTGCCCCATATAGAGTGTGTCTGTGTGAGTGAGTGTGTGCCCAGCGATAGATTGGCGCACTGTCCTGGGTGTATCTGCCCAGCGCCCGAACCTTTTCTCCCCTGGATGGGCATGGGGAACCCCACCACGACCCTAGTAGAGGATTAAAGCGGAAAATAATGGATGGATGTATGTATGTGTCCTAAGTCTGTCTCCCATCTACAGACTCTGTCCAACATGCCCTTACACCACTTCAGCCTTAATTAATTGGTTTCCAGTGCATTAGATTGAATCCTTTCACTTCTGTTTCAACATATAAAATCAGTTGTAGATAATTAGTCATGAAATTAATTATTTTACTAATTAATTGTGCACCATACAGGGATGAAAAAAGATTTCCGGGCTCTGGTATTTTTTAGACTCTGGTATTTTAGGTTATTTTGTGCGCATAAGGCTCTTAATCAGTAAAATAATAATAAAATGAGTAGTATGCAATCATACTATCATTCCAATAAGATACTTAACAGAGTGGATTGAATTAATCTTTAGTAAAAACACACCATAAAGCATATTAGTGTACACAAAATAACCAAAATCGTCTGTATCCTATTACTCAGTGAATAAAATAGTTCCATGGTTTAAAAGTAGCAACTCCTCCACTGTGACTCAGAGCTCCTGTTTGATTCTGAAAACTCTCTAACCACTCTTAACACACACACAATTGCTGAAACAGAAACTTTATTTTTGGGTAGTGATTTTTTCAGGTTCCACTTTCATGTAATGTCATGATATATTATGTCATCCTTTTTTATATTACTTCCTTTAGAAATCAAAGGGTTGTTGTCCTTCGTGTTTAAAATTGGAATCAGTCAGCTTACAGCCTGTTGTTTGATAACTCACTAAAACTTCACAAGTTCTTTAATAAATATGATCAGCTGATAATTATAACTTACATACCACTACACGCCCTTGATTTGGCTGTGATTCAACATGGAAATTTTATCTTTGGGTTTGTCATTTTTAATACCAGTCTAAATGCTATTCCATCCAATGACTGCCCTCTACTAATAAAACCTTGAATAATATTAATAATAATAAAAAATACAACCAACGACAGAGAGATTTTTTTATTGCTGCATTATAGTAAATTTGTTTCTGTATTTTGGCTAAAAATATTTGTCTTTTATTCAGATCCAGCCTCAGGAGATCAGCTCTCCCCCCACAGCTAATTTGGACCGCTCCAACGATAAAGTCTATGAGAATGTGACAGCACTGGTAAAGGCCGTGATTGAGATGTCTAGTAAAATCCAGCCTGCTCCCCCAGAGGAGTATGTACCCATGGTGAAGGTATGCACATGATTATTGAACTGTTTTATTGTAACATGTAGTAAAATATGTTTAAATGCGTATCAGCATTTTAGCAATATTTCATATTATTTTTTTACAATAACTTGTATGGACAAATGTATTGGGACACCAACACATTTAGTGTAAACCAAACTTCTCAAAGGCTTTCTTCATCATCTTGAAGTGTGTTAGATGGGATAACCTGGCTCACAAGTTCAAGATTCATTCCAAAGCTGTTTGGTATGTTGAAGTTGTGGATCTGTCTTCAACACTAAACGCAAATAACAATGATGGATCATGCTGGAAGAGATAAAGGCTTTCACAAAAATGCATTACCTTTGGCAAGGAGACTGAGCAAAAAACCTGAATCCAGTGATTAATAGTTATTTTGTTATTAGTTTTTGTCCATAGAATACAAAATAAAAAATATATAAATGGATCTTCACTTACGATAAATTGCTCTATCAAATAGATGAAACTCTGATGGCTTCAGGTTCAGAAGTCACTGTAGAATATATAATTGTGTTAGTAAACATGTGAACAGAGCTCTACTTTAGCGTCTATCATGAAATATCTGAGATTTAAAACACCAAATCACAGACAGTTTTTCATTTTCAACCCATTTATTTTTTACTTTAGTGAGGCAGCTTCGTGTTTTTTTCCTTGACCTGCAGGCTAATGTAGTGTACTTTAGTGAGAGAGACAAAATGTTTAATAAAGTGTTACAACTATTATCACTATTATACTGATACCAGTTCAATTTTGCCTTTCTTTATAAAAAAAAGTCTTAGTAATATTTTTTTGGTTATGGTTGTTTTTTAGGATGTTGGTTTAGCACTGAGGAATTTGCTTGCCACTGTGGATGAAACTATTCCTCTCCTGCCAGCTCACACACACCGAGAGGTACAACTGATTTTTCACCTTCATCTTTTTTAACCACTAATTACCTGCAGTTTGCTAATGAGTTGTGGATTGTTGTAGCAGTAATTATACATGACATGCCGTGTTTTATTTATTTACTTAAAACACTTTCTTTCAGTGATGAGTAATGTCAAGATATAATTTGTTTTTAACCTGAATTTTCTCAGCTCTTTAGGTCCTCATTTGTACTAATGACAAATGATTCAGTATTGAGTTAAAAACTAGCAATCACACAACTGTTATACAATTTAATTAATTAGTGCTAGTATTTATGTCAACGTTAACTTCTCACTTTTGCTGCTTGAGACTCATAATGTTGTTAAATCTGTCATCATAGACAGAATGTACATTTACAATTAGTCATAGGCAGTCACATTAATCCACAGCTAACTACAACACCACAGTTTATTAACACCACAGTTGTTAAGAGGGAACACCAAAGTTTATTAACATACAGAGGAACCAGTGGAACTTCATTATAATTACTCATGATCATTAGCAAATCTGGTTTCGATGTCTAGATTTGATTTAGCTTGTTTCTTGAAGATGCTGAATGTCTCAGCATTATGGACAGCGTTAGGGAAATTATTTATCATTACAGCGCCATGAATGAGTTGCGTGTAACTTTAAAAACTAGTATGATGGCAGGAGGAAGAAGATCCAGAGATTGACCTGTAGGCCAGAGTCAGGGTCTTATAGTGAATGTGGGCAGCCACAGAAAGCCATGAAGAGAGAGATGAGCAGTGGATGGAGTGGAAATCTTTCCAGACATAATCACCCCTATATCAAAAATCCACTAACACCATTTAGTAACAGCTATGTTAAGGTACGTTAAGTAAACACTGGCCTATATCTATAAAATGACTTATAACAATATACAATATGGTCCTGTCATTGACAAAAGCATGCTGTTTACTTTAATGTAGATGATTCCCCTTATGGATATATACAGTAGTGGTGCCATTTTGATATATCCAGGCCATAATGACCTGCCTGGAACTCAAACTCAAACCCCTCTGAAAGCATTCAGAATGCATTGGAATGTTCTTTTTTTTACCATGCTGTTTCATTTCACCATAATAATAGTAACATTTCAGTGCATGCTTGTTTTATGGCCTGTAGGTGGAGATGGCTCAGAAGCTGCTGAACTCAGACCTGGCTGAGCTGATTAATAAGATGAAGCTTGCGCAGCAGTACGTAATGACCAGCCTGCAGCAGGACTATAAGAAGCAAATGCTGACAGCGGCTCACGCTCTCGCTGTAGATGCCAAGAACCTCCTGGATGTAATTGACCAGGCAAGGTTAAAGTTGGGCCAGCCGCGGCCACACTAGTGGAGCTCGCACCAGCTCAGAACTCTTCTACTAGCACAGGCATTTCAGACGCTCACTCACTCCCAGGTTCTTGCCTCAACCTGCCTGTGAGGATCGCAGCAGGTTTTATTAAAAGGAGTGACTGAATCAGGAGCTTTCAGAATCAGGTCTGCATTAAGACTGCTGTATTCCTTTAATGTGCAGGGGGCAGGTAATGATTCATGATGAGCCACTGGAATGCAAATGCAGCGCTGTTGTACAGGTCTCTAGAGAACAGAAGACTTCCTCACACTGTATTTATCTGTTCTGGATCTTGTTGGCAAGCCTCTGCTCCACAGTCGGGCCGAACTGAAGTGAGACGGAGATTCATGAAGGTCGTAGGACGTGCCCTGGTGTTACGGAACCTGTACAGGTTTCAGCCAGTAAGTTCTGACTGGATGTGGAGCAAAGGCTTCATGTGCCTCTTCACCACTCCACAGGAGAGGACTGTAAATGTTAGCCATGTGCCATCCAGGATTTAAATAAAGTTATGACTGAAAACAAAGCATCTATTAAATAAATGTCTCTGCTTTTCTCAATACAAAGGGTTTGCATTGTGTAAGGGAAAAAGTTTGTGTGTGGTGTTTCCAATGATTTACTTACAGTATTAGTCAAAAATTTGGACACTTTTTACTCCACTTACTGTCCATGTTGTCAGTTCCACTTACTGTAAAGATGGTCTTTGTTGTTCTATACTTACAGACTGTAATCCATCTGTTTGTGGACTACAGTACATAACTGTTTGTTCCCTTTATGCTGGTCAGAACCCCACTAGTAGTACCAGGTATTATTTGATTGGTGCATTATTCCTATCCCAGCAGTGTAACTGAGGTGTTTAAATGGAACTACAACAGCACTGCTGCACTAAAACCCCTTAACACATCAGTGTGACTGCAGAACTGACTTTAAACAATACAACATCCAAATAATGTCTGTTCTGTGATGGTCCGGACCAATAGAGAACAGAAAACCAACAGGGGACAAACACAAACAAAGAACACAGATGTACTACAGTCTGTAATTGTAAAACTACAAATTCCATCTATACGGTAAGTGGTGAAAATAGACAATGGAGCAAGAAGGGGGTGTGTCCAACCTGGAACTGTCGTTTCCATCCCATCCATCCATTATCTTCCGCTTTATCCTATATTAGGGTCGCGGTGGGGTTCCCCATGCCCATCCAGGGGAGAACGTTTCGGGCGCTGGGCAGATACACCCAGGACAGGGTGCCAATCTATCGCTGGGTACACACTCACTTACACACACAGACATTCTATATGGGGCAATTTGGAGAACTCTATTGACTTGATCCATGTTTTTGGACTGTGGGAGGAAACCGGAGAACCTGGAGGAAACCCACGCGGACACGGGGAGAACATGGAAACTCCACCCAGATGGGGATTCGAACCGGGAATCCCTAGCGCTGAGAGGCAGACGTGCTAACCACTAAGCCACAACAACCGCCCCAACTGTAGTTTTTATAAGTTATAAATAGTGTAGTGATGAAGCAAAGTTATTGCTTTAATGTCATTTCCTAAATAAATAAATACGTGACTGCAGGAGGCGGTAAAAAGCACTGAACCACTGCCGCTGAAGTCACACATCGTCATATTCAGTGATGAAAATCAAGCTGGGTGCACTAAAAGGAGCGACTCTATCAGTACCAGGCACTGCACAGTAAAGATTAGCACGGATGAGAGCTGGAAGCACGAGTGAATGAGTGTGCATTCACAGAGCTGCTGAGGCACAGCAGAGTCTCAAACAGAAGAAGCACCCGACGCACTGAATGTCATTCTATATGGTTCAAGTTAAATCATCTATAAAGGGCTTTTTACAAAAGAATATGTACACCGTCACACCAGTCAAACCTTTGGACACACCTTCTTGCTCCATTGTCTTTTGTAGTTTTACAATTACAGACTATAGTCCATCTGTTTGTTTTTGTTATACTTCTGTTGGTTCTCTGTTCTCTATTGGTCAAGATCATCACAGAACAGGTATAATTTGGGTGGTGGATTGTTCATTGTCTGTTCTCAGTGACGCCAGATGAGGTGAGGGGGTTTTAGTGCAATGGTGCTGCTGTAGTTTCATTTAAACACCTCAGTGACACTGCTGGGATAGGAATAACGCACCACCCCAATAATATCTGCTCTGTGGTGTTACTATTGAGGTCCAGACCATTAGAGAAAAGAGTAAAGGGGAAAACACAGTATGTTCTGTAGTCCACAAACATGAACTACAGTCTTATCTTTACAGTAAGTGGAACTGATAAAATAAACCAAAATTGGTGCAAACAAGAGGTGTGTCTAAACTTATTCCCACATTTCTTCTTGTTACTTTTTGATTAGTGTGAAAGCACATATACTATAAATTAAGGTTCAGTCTTTTGTCTTCACAGCCTTCAGTGGTGGATATGTGGCCTTCAGCATCGTAGGCACACCATGATCTCTTCTGATGTTTCCATTATTGCAGTTGTGGTGAAGGAAACTTATGACTAGTATTACAGCGAGCTAATGAAAGCATTTTGTATCGTCAACCACGTGTTCATAAACACCAGTCATTCACTAGAGGGCAGCATAGTCTGTTGACTATTGTCTATCCGTTTTGCTAATAGTGAAATGTAGAGCTTAAAATACAAATATTAAAAAATGTAACTGCACACTTACTGTACATATTGGACCTTTCCCCTTAATTCAGGTTAGAATTTTTTAGTGGTATTGTCTCTAGACATGCTCTTGCAATATCTGTTTGCTTCCAACTTATTAGGATCAGTTTAGAGATCAGTTTTCTACATCATGACAAATTTTCTCCTGCATAAAGTTTATAGAGTAGGGTTAGGTAATTTTGTGTAAACGGCTTACATACAGGGCTTAGATCTTAACTCTGTGATTGTTTGAACTTCCAGGTGCTCTTCTGGATGAATGGAAAGAGAACCAACTTCATATCTCATCTCAGTATCTTTCACTGGGGGGCTTCCTCATTCCCATGTCCATCCCAAACTTTGTGCTAACCACTATGCCACCACCACCAACTTAAAATTCATTCATTCATTATCTCCCGCTTTATCCTCTATTAGGGTCGCGGTGGGGTTCCCCATGCCCATCCAGGGGAGAACGTCTCGGGCGCTGGGCAGATAGACCCAGGACAGGGCGCCAATACATCGCTGGGCACACACTCACTCACTCAGACACACTCTATATGGGGCAATTTTGAGAATTCAATTGACTTGATCCATGTTTTTGGACTGTGGGAGGAAACCGGAGAACCCGGAGGAAACCCACGCGGACACGGGGAGAACATGGAAACTCCACCCAGATGGGGATTCGAACCGGGAATCCCTAGCGCTGAGAGGCAAACGTGCTAACCACTTAGCCACCGTGCCGCCCCAACTTAAAATGTTCTACAATATTAGATCATGTATAAAATTAGCAGCTCTAAACGTCTCAGTCTTTAATGGTACATAGGAGATTTTCCAATGCAAGACTATCTGGGAGTTTTCACTATTTATAAAGAAATGTCAGTGGGTTCAGAGCATGGGTGTAAACCACGGTATAATGTACATGACCTTCAAACCTTCTGACAACATTACGTAAGAAACAATTATGCTACTGTGATACAGCCTCATGGGCTTTGAGGTTATTCACAAAGCCATTGTCATTAACATTTTGTGGCGTCATCAACTGCAACTTAAATCTTATTTATCTGAGGAGAAATCCATACATTAATTTCTGCTTCTAACTTATCTGTGACCCTAAGCTGCTCCAAAAGACTGGACAATTGGATTTTGAAGCTTGTTTTCAGGAAAAATGTGACTGAGTTCTCTGTGCCAAAGATCAAAGAGCCAGACCAGACTTATCAGTGAAAACTACAGACATGCAACATCTGTCATTGTATAGGGTGAAGCAGTGCTCATGGTATGCTGGCTGTGATGTGTGTGTGAATGTACCATTGACACAGGGTCATATATTGGAATCATCAAACATTCATTCATTCATTCATTATCTTCCACTTTATCCTCTATTAGGGTCGCGGTGGGGTTCCCCATGCCCATCCAGGGGAGAACGTCTCGGGCGCTGGGCAGATAGACCCAGAACAGGGCGCCAATCTATCGCTGGGCACACACTCACTCACACAGACACACTCTATATGGGGCAATTTGTAGAACTCAATTGACTTGATCCATGTTTTTGGACTGTGGGAGGAAACCGGAGAACCCGGAGGAAACCCACGCGGACACGGGGAGAACATGGAAACTCCACCCAGATGGGGATTCGAACCGGGTATCCCTAGCGCTGAGAGGCGAACGTGCTAACCACTAAGCCACCGTGCCGCCCATCATCAAACATATGTTGGTCAATTTGATAGTTTTTTTTTTCCAGAAAGGCGATATTTCTTTTCATAGTCTGATGCCTCATTTATGTTACCACATAATGTTCCAGACTCCACTGCCTGCAGTACAGCTCTGTCCATCTATCCATCCATCCATTATCTTCCACTTTATCCTTTACTAGTATTGAAAGGGGGGTTCCCCATGCCTATCCAGAGGAGAACGTTTCGGGCACTGGGCAGATACACCCAGGACAGGGCGCCAGGAGCACACACTCACTCACACAGACAAACACACTACTGTATATGAGGCAATTTGGAGAATTCAATTGACCTTGATCCATGTTTTTGGACTGTGGGAGGAAAGCTTTATGGTTAGCATGTCCATCTCTTGACCCTGGGGGTACAGGGTCTTCCTGTGTGGGTTTTCTCTGGTTACCTCCCCAGTCCAAAAACATTGATTTCATCTGAATGGGCTCCATATTGCACCTATAGTGTGTCTGTACGATTGGCACGTTCTGGCTGTATCTTCTACAGTGCTGTTGAAAACATTGCTTCACTTTGTGTTTATTAAAATCAGAGATTATTTGTTATTAATTATTTGTTGCCGCACAGTTTAGTCTTCCTCTAATCCTTCATTAGAGCTAACAGGATGCTGGTGGCTGGACATAGTTGGATGGTAGATTATTGTCAAGAGGCGGCATAATGGTCAGCATGTCCACCTCTCAGTGCTCAGTTTCCTCCAGTTTCTCTGGTTTTCCAAAAAAAACTGGATTGAAGGTAAATTGGCTGCCCTAAATTGCCCCAAAAATTGTTTGAGAGTCTGTTTATGTTCCATGATGGATTGAATCCCAATCTGGGTGGAGTTTCAATGTTCCACCCGTGTCTGTGGGGGTTTCCTCCGGGTACTTCGGTTTCTTCCCATAGTCCAAAAACATGGATCAATATCAATTGAATGCTCGGAATTGGTAGAGGATCAGATGGAAGATAATGAATGGATGGATGGAGAACATTGTAATTGTCATTACATCTATGTGACTGGGTGGTATGGTGGCTTAGTGGTTAGCATGTTTGCCTCTCAGTCCAAAAACCTGGAGCAAGGTCAATTGAATTATCCAAAAGTGTGTGAGTGTGTGCCCAGCTCATAGATTGGCACCCTGTCCTGGGTGTATCTGCCCAGCGTCTGAAATGTTCTCCCCTGGATGGGCATGGGACCCCCCCCCCGCCACGACCCTAATAGAGGATTAAAATAATAGATGGATCTATGTGACTAAGTTGTTTAAAACCCCAGCAACACTGCTGAATCTGAAACACTTATACTAATGTATATGAAAAAAAACACTCACTGAAAGCTAGAATAGTATTCTTTATTGACAAAACCAAAGTCAGTTAAATAAACTAAATAAACGAAATGAAATGAAATAAGGGCGGTGCTGTGGCTTAGTGGTTAGCACGTTCGCCTCTCAGCACTAGGGATTACCGGTTCGAATCCCCATCTGGGTGGAGTTTCCACGTTCTCCCCGTGTTCTCCTCCGGGTTCTCCGGTTTCCTCCCACAGTCCAAAAACATGGATCAAGTCAATTGAATTCTCCAAATTGCCCCATATAGAGTGTGTCTGTGTGAGTGAGTGTGTGCCCAGCGATAGATTGGCGCCCTGTCCTGGGTCTATCTGCCCAGCGCCTGAGACGTTCTCCCCTGGATGGGCATGGACAACCCCCCCGCGACCCTACTAGAGGATAAAGCTTAAGATAATGGATGGATCTATGTGACTAAGTTGTTTAAAACCCCAGCAACACTAATGAAACTGAAACACTTATACTAATGTATATGAAAAAAAACACTCACTGAAAGCTAGAATAGTATTCTTTATTGACAAAACCATTCATTCATTGTCTTCCGCTTTATCCTCTATTAGGGTCGCGGTGGGGTTCCCCATGCCCATCCAGGGGAGAACGTCTCGGGCGCTGGGCAGATACACCCAGGACAGGGCGCCAATCTATCGCTGGGCACACACTCACTCACTCATACACACTCTATATGGGGCAATTCGGAGAACTCAATTAACTTGATCCATGTTTTTGGACTGTGGGAGAAAACCAGAGAGGGGGGGGGGCGTTTAGGGCGTTGGGCAGATACACCCAGGACAGGAAGCCAATGTATCGCTCTATATGGGGTAATTCAGAGCATTCAATTGACCTTGATCCATGTTTTGGGACTGTGGGAGGAAACCGGAGAACCCGGAGGAAACCCACGCGGACACGGGGAGAACATGGAAACTCCACCCGGATGGGGATTCGAACCGGGAATCCCTAGCGCTGAGAGGCGAACGTGCTAACCACGAAGCCACCCCGTTAAATAAACTAAATAAGCGAAATGAAACGAAATAAATAGTGGGTTAATTGGGTTCGTTGGAGACTTTTATTGTGAAGCCGCAGCAGCAGTGCGCATGTGCGAGTTGGCTGGAGCTCGGCGTTTGCTTACAGTGTAAATCAGGTCAGCGGCGCTGGAGCTGCAGGACAGGCGTTCACGCTGCTCCCTCCGCCGCACCGCCGCCGCAGACACCGCCGCACCGACCCGCCGCGCAGCGCAGCCGCGATATGCGCCGTTTCACCGGTGAGTGAGCTTCACCTCCACCTGCACCTCCACCTGCACCTCCACCTCCACCTGCACAACTTACATGTCGGCTTTCTGCTGCGGGTTCGATCATGTTGCAAAGTTAAAGCAAGCGGAGTGGAACCGTTACACTGTCTGAACACACACACACACACACACACACACACACACACACACAGTCTGAACACGACTCTCAGCTTTGTTACTTAAGCCAGTCGTTTGTTCAGGAGATAAACCGAGTTAACTAGTCCTTCTTAACTAGTCGCTGTTGTTCTATCGTCGTTCGAGGTTGGTGTTGGTCTCCCGCAGTGTCAGTGGATTATCGTTTATTAGATGTTTTGCTCCTCAGTCTTTGAAACGTTGATCAGATAATCTGTAAGTAACGGCGCAACTTTCGAACTTCCACTGCTGTCATTAAAGGTGAAGTAGACCACGGCGTCTGATTGATTCTCGTGTTCTTCTCTGCTCTGCAGATGCCCTTTTACATACTTTTACATGCATACTTATAAAACGTGGACTATGACAAGTGTATCCGTTAAACTACTAAACAACCAGCCCGCTTATTCGACCAACTTTAAAGTTTCAAGTGGTCTTGAACTCGGGAAAATCCTGAAAACGTTGCTGGGTTTGGAATAAAATGGAATATTTTAGAATGCAGGGCAGCACGGTGGCTTAGTGGTTAGCACGTTCGCCTCTCAGCGCTAGGGATTCCCGGTTCGAATCCCCATCTGGGTGGAGTTTCCATGCTCTCCCCGTGTCCGCGTGGGTTTCCTCCGGGTTCTCCGGTTTCCTCCCACAGTCCAAAAACATGGATCGAGTTAATTGAATTCTCAAAATTGCCCCATATAGAGTGTGTCTGTGTGAGTGAGTGAGTGTGTGCCCAGCGATGGATTGGCGCCCTGTCCTGGGTGTATCTGCCCAGCGCCCGAGATGTTCTCCCCTGGATGGGCATGGGGAACCCCACCGAAACCCTAATGGAGGATAAAGCGGGAGATAATTAATAAATGAATGGAATATTTTAAAATGCATGGCGTCACGGTGGCTTAGTGGTTAGCACGTTCGCCTCTCAGCACTAGGGATTCCCGGTTCGAATCCCCATCTGGATGGAGTTTCCATGTTCTCCCCGTGTCCGCGTGGGTTTCCTCCGGGTTCTCCGGTTTCCTCCCACAGTCCAAAAACATGGATCGAGTCAATTGAATTCTCAAAATTGCCCCATATAGAGTGTGTCTGTGTGAGTGAGTGAGTGTGTGCCCAGCGATGGATTGGCGCCCTGTCCTGGGTGTATCTGCCCAGCGCCCGAGATGTTCTCCCCTGGATGGGCATGGGGAACCCCACCGAAACCCTAATGGAGGATAAAGCGGGAGATAATGAATAAATGAATGGAATATTTTAAAATGCATGGCGTCACGGTGGCTTAGTGGTTAGCACGTTCGCCTCTCAGCACTAGGGATTCCCGGTTCGAATCCCCATCTGGGTGGAGTTTCCATGTTCTCCCCGTGTCCGCGTAGGTTTCCTCTGGGTTCTCCGCTTTCCTCCCACAGTCCAAAAACATGGATCGAGTTAATTGAATTCTCAAAACTGCCCCATATAGAGTGTGTCTGTGTGAGTGAGCGTGTGCCCAGCGATGGATCGATGTCCTGGGTCTATCTGCCCAGCGCCTGAGACGTTCTCCCCTGGATGGGCATGGGGAACCCCACCGTGACCCTAATAGAGCATAAAGCGGGAGATAATGAATGAATTTTAGAATGCATACCATATACTACATATACCCTAGGTACTGTATATTTAGTTCAACTTACTAATGCATGACGTCACCTCAGGCGTATTTTTATGTTAAGTGTTAAAAGCTGTAACTATAAGGGTGATTCCTTTGCTCTGATCAGCGTTGGAGCTTTAACCTTGTGTAAAAGTGTCTTTTAAATTGTTTTGATCCATATTTTTGGATTTAAGATTTTCATATTAAAATATGTGTTTATCTATGTATTTTGCACTCTTTAAATTCAACTTATTACTTTATAATCTTAATAAGCAACTAGTGATCACTTGACTTTTGTAATCATTTTTATCATTCATCTATCTATCTGTTCGAATCCCCATCTTTCCATGTTCTCCCCGTGTCCGCGTGGGCTTTCTCCGGTTTCCTCCCACAGTCCAAAAACATGGATTAAGGTCAATTGAATTCTCCAAATTGCCCCATATGGAGTGTGTCTGTGTGAGTGAGTGTGTGCCCAGCGATAGATTGGCGCCCTGTTCTGGGTATATTTGCCCTGCGCCCGAGACGTTCTCCCCTGGATGGGCATGGGGAACCCCACCGCGACCCTAATAGAGGATAAAGCGGAAGATAATGGATGGGTTGATCTATCTATCTGCCAGTCTATGTACCAATAATAAAACATATACTTGTTTTAATAAATGATTAGAGTTGGCCGCTATCATTACTGTGTGAGAAGTGAACTTGCCTTTCATACACGATGCAGCTCATACCTGAGACCACTATTTTGCCCGGCCGCTCAAGGAGGATGAGTCCCCCACTGAGTCTTGGTCCTCCCAAGGTTTCTTCCTTAAATAACAACATAAAAGGGAGTTTTTTCTTGCCACTGTCGCTTCGGCTTGCTCTTTGGGGGTTTAAAGGCTTTTCATTCTGTAAAGCTGCTTTGTGACAATGTACTGTTGTAAAAAGCGCTATATAAATAAATAACTTAAACTTGAACTTATTTTCAGTGTTTGTTGATTGTTGTTTACTAGTAATTTTTAGTGTTTTACCCACACATTTCAAAGTGCAGTGTGTATGATTTGCTGTTTAATGGAGAGGTTGCAGATTACAAACCCCCTAAGCAACATGGTGGGCAACTCAACACATTGCACTTAACAACAGGGATTACTTCAGATACAGCTGGTACATAGAGACGTCTTAAAGGGTGAACCCTTCCCATGTAAATATAAATGGTGCATGCTGAAGTAACAAAAGTGAAATAACATGTGATTTCACACAATTAAATACAGAAATATAATCTCTATATTTTATTTCTACACATTGCACCTTTAAATAAACTGGTGAGCTGGACCTATTTTCCTACAAATACCATTGCCATAAGCTCAAAGCTTAAATTTGCATTCAAAGTTAGTTAGGAAGCAGGTCTGGAAAACTGTGCCACAGGATGGTAAGCAGCTATGAATGCTAGTTAAAGCTATGAAAATGTGAAGGCATAGTGGTTCCACTAGACTGAACCTGAGACTCAGACTTCGAGCATCACTGATATAAGCAAATTCCTGTTTACTGGCAAGTGGTGTCGTTAGCTGGACCGGCTGAGTACGCAGGATTGCTTTAACTTGATCTGGAAATAAATCCAACAGTGTGGACGAGTTTATTGTCACAAAATGTTTGTCTACATCACCAACACCACATCACTAGCATGCTGACATGTTCCCTGGTGTGAGGGATTACCTCAAATTTCACAGATCTGAACATTGTTGCGTATGCTGAATGTAGCTGTCTTGTTTTATTCTGGACTTATATCTAGTTACTTAGTATTAAGTTGGACTGAATTTCATTTTCTCAGAAGTCTTTGGTAATCCTTTTTGTTCTCTGTTCGTATTTAGCATGCATATGTTTGTAACTCTTAAAAAATCCCTTTTTTGTATAACATTCTGCAGTTGTCTATAAATCTTTACTGATTATAGGGTGTTGATTTTGGTATTACAATTAAAAGTAATCCAGGATAGTTCATCCCTTACAAAAAGGATGAATTAATAATCTTTAATACTAATTTTGAAATAGTTTATAAAGTTATAGAGTAATAATTTGTAATTGTTTTGCATTGTGGACAAATTATGTTATATAATATATACTATGTTTATTTTCTGTGGGTTTTATATACTTGTAAAGCCCACGTGTGTTTTGGAGCTGCTTCATTGTATATAGTTATATGTGTAGTTACAGCACACTGTTGATGGTTATGGGGTTTGGAATGTGTATTTGAGGCTTTATTGTACCGAGTTAAACATCTGATGATTTTGATCATAACATTTTTCTGTCGCTCAGTAGGCTGGATTGCGGGTACGTTTAGTCTCCTTTTCTGCCTGCACCACATATTTAAGGTTCAGTTTAAATTTTGTGTGTGAGAGAGAGAGAGAGAGAGTGCGAGAGAAGAGTGGAGGCCTGCCAGCTCACTCTCTCCAAACTTGGACTGAGTGCACTGCCTGGGGCTGTCGTGACCAGCATTCTCCATGGCTGCAGACACACTCACTGTGCCCTTTCCTGTGCACTGCAGGGATTGGCCTACTTGTGCTGCACAGACATGGGCATGTCGACTACTGCCAGACAGAATGCAACAGTGCTCTCCTTTTACAAGCTGCCGCTTTGGCCTGGGGTGCATGTACTACACCACCTGCTGTCTGCTTATATCATCTCTAAAGTTTACATACAGTCTAGATGATTTGAATGGTTCAGATTCTTTGTTTACTTTACCTGTCAGGGCAGGTTGTTGATAAAGCAATTATCAAATAATGAGGTAGCCATTTTTTTCCTGTTTTTGGTTGTGTTTCAAAATAAATAATAAACTCAATGACCATAAACTTTATTTAGGCTGCACAACATTTTATATTATTCATAATGAATAAAAGACTTGTTATTTAAATCCTTCAAATACTTTTACTATATTTTATTTTTATATATTAATACTGGTAGATTAATTGGGAAGGTTTCTATTTACAGGTGGTTTATTCATGTCTTTCAAATCAGTTTGGTTATGGCTATAGTCAGCAGCCTGTGTAGTTAAGATAAGGTTGAAATCTAGATCATTTAAAAAAGTGACACAAGCATGGCTCTTGCTTTCATATTTGATTAAATTCCCAAAATGTGAACCCCCAAAAGACTATAATTTAGTGCATGTTTTGTGTAATGGATTAATCTAAAGCCAATCTGTCCATGTAGAAATGTCGGTCTCTGAATTTAAACTCTGCTTGTACTGTTGCGGCAATGTACCCAACTCATTCAGTATGAAGCACTCAACCAAACATGTGACAGCAAATTATATAAAATCCTGGAGTTTTAGAACATGTTGTGTGGGGGTGGGGAAGGGGGGCTATTTTGACTCTTGAATGATTATTAGATGCTTATTGGTCTGTGTTAATTTTTGCAATTGCTGACCTTGTATACATCTGTCTTAAGTGCTCAACTAGATACCATGTGGACCTAATGCAGTTTTGACATGAACAGCTACATCTTAAATGGAGACTAAATATTTAAATAAATACAATAATAATCAAATGGTGAGAAAATAAAACATTAGGTCATTAAGTAGAAATTCACCATTATGTTTTGTATTGGGTTATGTGTATGATTCCAGAACTTGTATTCATATAAATAACTTTTACCAACTAAATAAACAATACAGTAATAGAAATGTAATGCCTTGCTACATCAAGACAAAACCTTTAATCATCAGTTAGAATTAAAATTGAATCAAGTTTTGACAAACAGCATGACCGTAATCTTCGAATGAAAACCATTACCAAACGGGAAATGATATAACCCAATGACTTGTTGTTTTATAATTATCCCTACTTACTTTACTGCAAGAATGCAGAATCAGTCCAACTGTATGTGAACATACCTAGAATTTCCAGGCTTATTTTCTATTTGTTAGACCTTTTTTAAATGGAAATGTATATCATGTATTCTAAATTAAGAGTAATTTTTGTGAGTAGGTTTCTACGAATTTGGCCTTAGTGAAATGAGACACACAGACTGACCTTTTAAATCTTCTTTGCATACATCATGTTAATAAGCAAATAAAAATGAAACATTTCAGTAGGAAAGCTAAAGTTGCATGCTCTAAGCTGTTCTGCACTTCGTCAGGAACTTGAACTAATGCCTCTGGCAGCCACTGTTGCTTTGGCTTGTCTCATGCAAGGAGCCCATGTTCTTCTGGCTTTACAGTTCTGGGATCTTTGCCATTCATCCAGAAGAGCCTGATAAAAGTCCTTACAGAAACAGAGGGTAAATTGTCTCTCGAGATGCCCTATGGGGTTCAGGTTAGAATCAGGGCACCGGATTTCTGCTTGACTGTGCTGCCAGTTTGCTGAAAGATTGGCTCGGTTTAGGACATTGTGGCCTGAATGCTTAAAATGATGGGCAAAGCTGGTGTTTGTTTTTCTGTACATTCTGCCAAC
The DNA here is from genome assembly GCA_019802505.1 of Corydoras sp. C115. NCBI lineage: Eukaryota > Metazoa > Chordata > Actinopteri > Siluriformes > Callichthyidae > Corydoras > Corydoras sp. C115. The sequence continues at coordinate 8,025,760 of JAFMOC010000002.1, forward strand.
AACTACCTTTTACTTTCTGTGTAATTATGGCACATACAGGAAGCCAATAGATTAACAAGGATGACATTATTCAATAAGGTAATTTGTGCAAGTGACTGGTTGTACTATTACATAAAACAAGCTGTAAATGGTTCTGATTTCCACCATGATTGAAGTAATTTGCACACAGTAGCTTAAAATGTCAGTTGAATTAATATCAGAAATGTGTAATTCATTCATCCATCCATTATCTTCCGCTTTATCCTATATTAGGGTCGCGGTGGGGTTCCCCATGCCCATCCAGGGGAGAACGTTTCAGGCGCTGGGCAGATACACCCAGGAGAGGGTGCCAATCTATCGCTGGGCACACACTCACACACACAGACACGCACACAATCACACTCTACATGGGGCAATTTGGAGAACTCATTTGACTTGATCCATGTTTTTGGATTGTGGGAGGAAACCGGAGAACCCGGAGGAAACCCACGCGGACACGGGGAGAACATGGAAACTCCACCCAGATGGGGATTCGAACCGGGAATCCCTAGCGCTGACAGGCGAACGTGCTAACCATTAAGCCACTGTGCCGCCGATGAAATGTGTAATTGTGGATCAACTTTAAAATTAATCCATAGCTTCAGGAATAAAGATGACTTTATTTCCTGTCAGGTTCCGATGTTATTTTGGCATCTGACTGATATGCACCTGGCTTTAAGCCAACCAACAGTGCCATGATGGCACATGGAGAGTGGCATCAGAAATCCGATCAATCCAGTGGTGGGTGAAGGGGCTCGTAATGGTTAGCTGCTCTATCACTACAAGCTTAGAACTCTTGTGATATGTCTGGCTGTGTGTCTGACTTCTGATCTTAATTCAAAGGAATCTGCGCCACACCTAGCATGCTTTGTCATGCCACTCGTCTGTCCACAAGTCAGTTGTTTAGTCTGCGGTTGATTACTAAAAAAAAAGGGTGCGTTAACTTATGACACAGTTACCTTTTTAGTGCTGACAATACTAAGGATGGTTGGTATTATGTTTGGGATTATACAGGTTTCTGTTCCGACTCTTAGTGATTGACATTTGAGACACATCCCTGCTGCACATTAGCCCTCAGTATCTGCACTTGGCGTGAGTGGGAACTAAACTGATGGCTGCCCATTCCTGACCGGAATGCTGGCTGCTAGTGGGGAGGAGCTTCCTGTCTCTCAGTGGTCTGTCCATCTGTCTGTCTGACATTAGGTGCCAAGCTGCCTGTCTTGTGGCTTGGAATGTCATCACACCTTGGGCACAGAAAATGTTAGCATAGTCTGTAAGAGGCCTCCTGGTACAACTTGCTCTTTATTACCGGCTTTGAACCCAGACTTAGATGTTGTTGTCATTTTGCATTTTTGTAGATTATAGATTTGATTATTGATTTAGATTATTTTCAGTTTCTGGTAAAGATCAAATTAATTAGTTGTCTAGTGCCATTATTCTTTATATTGTACACAGTAGATACAGTAGATGGTGTTCTGTAAACCAAACCTTCATACTGAAACATTTCGCCTTAACTGTTGTACACCTCTCATTGGTAACAATAGGCATTTTTTTTTAAAACGCAAGTTACTGGCCAGTTCTTTTTATCACTTGACTTTTAGTCAACACTTGATTTTATTTCACACAGTTCATGAGAAACATTAATTATTTATTTTATAGCATCTTTCCAAACACTGTTAATATATATATATATATATATATATATATATACTATATATATATATATATATATATATATATATATATATATATATATATTTAATTAAAGGACTGTCACAAAGTTTAAAATGAGTGCTTGGTCTCAAGTGTATAAGAATTTAGTTACATCAAACCTCCAACTATGAAAGAATGTCCCAAATATAGACAAACAAAAATAAACAACATTGACGCACTACTGGATTACCACAGACACTGAAAGAACTACTGAAACCTTCCTCTTACATATTGAAAGATCACTGGACTGAAACCCCAAATATAGACAGGCTTATAGACATTTTTAGCCTAAATACATTACTGCCCTGCCTTGTTCATAAGATGACCATGTATATGTGGCGGTAAATAAACAAACAAACAATATGATACATTGATATACCCAGGACAGGGTACCAATCTATCGCCTTTTTAATTAACAATTAAAATTTATTTAACTACATTATTATGATAAATAAGCGGTGGCTTAGTGGTTAGCACGTTCGCCTCTCTGCACTAGGGATTCCCGGTTCGAATCCCAATCTGGTTTCCATGTTCTCCCAGTGTCTGCGTGGGTTTCCTCAGGTTTGCACTTTTATTATTGCCCCATATAGAGTGTGTCTATGTGAGTGTCTGCCCAGCGATAGATTGGCGCCCTGTCCTGGGTGTATCTGCCCAGTGCCTGAATCGTTCTCCCTTGGATGGGTATGGAGACCCCATCGAGAACCCCCCCACCCCCACAACCCTAGTAGAGGATAAAGTGGAAGATAATGGATGGATGTTAATTAAAACGTTCGAAACGTTCTCCCCTGGATGGGCATGGGGAACCCCACCGTGACCCTACTAGAGTGGGAGAAATGGATGGATTATGATAAATAATACATTTAATTACATTAAATTTTTCTTTCTTACTTAACAACAAACATCCTTTTTTTTACTTTTATATTTGACTATAGCTAAATAAAATTCCAAATATTTTAATATTCTGTACATGTTGGTGCTGGTGAACAAACTGAAGTTGTTCTAAAGTTTTTTTTTTTTTTTTTTTTTTTTAATAAAAAAAATAAAGTATATATTTATTATTTTTTATTTTACCTGTGTTTGATATTCCATAACCATTTTCTTAACATCCATTGCCAATCCTGCACCCCTCCTGCTTGGTGAAAGTGTAGTATGCCTCGTCATTGTAACCCATAGTCTGTTTAAATGTAGATCAGTGATGCATGCTGGGAAAAAGTAAATTTGTAGATTTACTTTTTTTTATTGTGTGACGAGAAAAAGATAAGATAATCCTTTATTGGTCCCACAGTATTTTACCCTGGTTGCAGGTCCCGCAGTATTTTTTCCATCAATTTCTAGTCATTAATTTCTTATAGTAACATAATATCTATTAGTTGAAGCTGTCTTTAGCTTCGAACTCAATTAAAACGGCAGTAAACAGGGTTTAAAAAGCAAGTTGGATTATTGCAGTTCATTATTGTTATGCAATTGTGCCTTCTGGCAGTACTGTATAGGCTTATTTAAATTTTTGTACACCTTTCTTAACTATTAATACAGATAGTGGATGATCTACAGTGGCACTCGTCATCTATTCAATCCTTTTTTTTATCAAAAAAGTTCTTCAGCAAAGATGTTTTTTTTTTTTTTGTCTTTTCTCTTTTGAAATAGTCATATTTCATTTTTTTGCAGCTGAAATTGCTTTTAATTTTTACTCCTGTGTCCTTTAAAGTTTTAAGGTGAAACAGAAAATTGGCTTATTCTGCTAAAATTAGAACTGTTAACTATGAAGCGGTCAGAAGCTTCTCATTCATTATAAATGAATTTTCTTCTGCATGGTCCAACCTTGAACCTCATAAGATCAAAGTGATTTTTGGTTGAAGATAAAAAATGTACATTTGAATTGGTCTCCACTAAGAAAACCAAAAACAGAATTATCAAATATTTACTGTGTCCCTAATATTTTAACTTAATGTTTAAATTTGAAAATTATAACATGTATAAAGTAATAAGTAATAATAAAATAAATTAATATTATAGTATAATAATAAATAATTATAACATTATAAAGTTCAACCACTGATATTGTATGTACTTTTAATGAGATTCCACAGTGTGCTACAGTTGCATACTTAAAAATGTCTCAAAATTAAAAATATAAAGGGGACTTTCACCTTCGGCTTTATCAATATTGTGTGTTTAAACACATAGCCCTTCACTTCTATTGTGGTCACAAACCCTGCTGTATGCAAGTGTGAGTTTGTAGGCACCCCACGTTTTCACTGGGTGTGGATGAAACATGCCATTGCATATTATGCAAATGGTCATATTACCAATGTGTAAAGCTGTTAAAAGGTTTCCAACTATATTAACAAACCCTTTGAATGTTTTGTATGGCCATGTCTGATGATGTGACATTAAATAAAACTGATAAAGAAACCAAAATGAAATTACTGAATCGAAAATTACTTGTAATCAAATGGAAAAGCCTCAACATCAGCCACTGCCACTTGTGAATGTCATCCTATTTGCTAATTGCTGTCAATATGGCTGGTGCTCATATGTTGAGTCAATAAATCATTGCATCATTACTTTAGGTTTATTTATATTCTAAATTAAGATGCAACATCTTGATTCCAAAGCTTCTGATCTGCAAGTCTTTCTCTAGTTTATTGCTGATTGCCATATAGATTAGGGAAAAATGGGCCATATGGCTGGAGCATGCCTGTAGGGACAGGACTCCTGCTTGTGGTCCTCTGCGGTCTGACAGATGAAGACTCACTGGGCTCTGAACACTGTTCTTATCCTGCTGCTTGGCACTGTTGGAGTCAGAACCCAGTGCTTGGCACTCTCAAACTGTCCACTTGATTAGAACTGTACTGCCTCATAATGTCAGATGTTTCTTTGTTGTTAAAAAGCCCAAATTTCTTTTCACATGAATAAGCGGAAACAATGTTTTGAATAATTCATGCTTTAGTCAACACATGATGTAGGACAGAGTTTTAAATATGTTGAGTATGTTGTAACACAAAATAAAAGGTCTGTTACTATTAGTTATGCATAAACAATTTCACTTTTGTCTTGGTACAGTTAAAAGCTCAATTCTGGGCCAGTATACTGTAGCTTACATTTTAATTACAAGAAAATTGTAATATAGGAATTTTTGGCATATAGAAGCTGATTTTTATTTTTTTTTTATTTTTTTTTATTAATTAATAAATTTTTTAACAAAAACGATATATGGTTTTTTGCTCACAATTGCAGTTTTAGGTTTAGTGGCAGTGATTTTTACAAAAAAATCCCAAGCCCATGTTATGACTGTGGTAAGGTGGCTGCTGTTCTTTAGGTCCTGAGATTTTTTTTCTTCACTATTTCTTTTCATTTATGGTATTAACTACATGGTAAAGACCTAAGATTTTTGCAGTCTTGTGCTAAAAAGCATTGTTTTTTTATTCCTTAATGGTCTTTGGCACAGTGTGGAAACACGACCCAACTTTGCTTACAAAGACTAATGGCTTTGGCCGAAGTGGCTTACAAAATTCTACCTGGTAGATGATCAATTTTTAACATGTCCAAATACACAGTACACAAACAGAAAAGTTACTATTATAGCGAATTTTTATAAACATGCAATCAGCTTGGTTACTGCTGATTTGATAGGCCTATGTGAATAATACCAGCACCTAAAATGCACAGGACTAAGACCACCCCACTCAAAATTAAGTATCTTAATTAAGCTGAGCTTAATTTTTTCTAATGCAGCACAAACTGAATGTTTAAGAAGTTAACTTGTGTGGAAAGAGCTGACAATGGGAAGTTGTGGCCGCTTAGTTTTCTATTAAAAGTTTTGTGCTTTTCTTATAAGCAGCATGCTTCAATCATCAGCAAGACTTAACAACTTCCTGTAGTTGCAAAAGAAATCTGAAATTAAGACTGAAATCTGAAATCAAGAACTATAAAACATTAAAATCACACCAGGAGGTGATGTGCATTGCTCAAGTCTAGTCCTTTTTGCAATAATGACAAATGTTGTACGAAAGTGTCACAATGGGAAAGAAGAAGAAAAAATTTCCAGCATTGATTATGAGCCATAATGTTTTGCATTTGGAATTCATTATAATGACCTTTATTGGGACATATCGCTAAATCATTGATTTCATTTTTCATTTTTCTACTGATCTGTGAAACCAGTGTACAGCAATGAATTTAGACAATAATGTGCTTGGAGAACAGGTTCATTGGTCCACACATAACCCTGGCTGTAACACCATCCAACACCCATGAAATGAATTCAAATGGAGATTGCCATTGTCCAACATTGGTGGTATAACGTCAACGATGAGGTGTTTATTTTAAATGATTTTCTTGTAAAGTTTACTGCTTTCTTCAGCTTCAGGATTTCCGTGACCAGTTATTTTAAAGTTGAATATCAAGATTCAGCAAATGATTGCAGGTCTGATCAGAAAAATCCAAGTAAACATAATTTGTATGTTTATAGTACTAATGTATTGCTACAGTAGAGAATTAAAATGCTTTCACTTCTTTTTCTTTAAAGTTTACAGAACATACCTTATGTACAAATATGTAAGTTGTGCTTATTTGATCTTGGCTAAACATAGCTTTAAAATGTTGCTGCATAACTGTGACTGGAAACATGTTCCTTCATCCAAACCTCTCCGAAATGCTCAATGTGTCAAAAACAATCATTGCAAAAGTTGGAAAGTGTTCCACATGGTGATCTGTAAGAGTTTCCCAGATGTAATCACTTGAGAACTACTGCTGTTCAAAACCCATAGCTGACCTGAGCCAATGAAAACAATTTCTCCAAAAGTGAAAATATGTCAGCAACGTTTGACTGACTCGGTGTTTAAACAAAAATGATTTGAATAATTACTGGTCTTCTGGCGTAATTTAGACCTTTGACATTTAGTTTAATTAATCTACATTATGAAAAGTTTTGAAACGCCTTACATGGACTTTTCTGATATTTTGTTCTAGGTTGGTACCTCTTTTTTAGTTCTAATGGCTATCAGTCTTCTGCGTAGGTTTTCTTCAACATTTATGAGGTCAGATGCTAGATGAGAGAGCCTGGCTTATAATCTCAGTTCCTCTAGTTCCCTTAGGTTTTAGATGAGATTAAGGTCAAAACTCAGTCAGGTAAATTTAATATTGACAAACAGTTGACATTCATGACTAGATACTTAATTCTATACACCTTTGGCATGAGGACCAAATGAAACGCATGAATTTGTGTCCTGACACTTTAGGGAATGGCAGTCAATATTTAACTTAAGGAATCAACTTCACTTAATAATATAATGTTTGTAGTCACAGCATTGTTTATAAAACTACAGTAGAAATAATAATGCTAAAATGTCATGCTAAACTCATCCACAGGCTACTGTGTGTAGGCTAATGTTATTGTAATTTAACATTCAGTCACTACTTTCTTGAAGTTAAGTCTTTTTCTTAAATTTTTTTTTTTTAAATGAATTCATTAATTTATGGCTTTTCAGGCTGCTGCCGGTAACACACCTTATTCAAGCACCCAATAGTGAAAAGCGTGCACCAGAACTCATTTTTACCTGTTATTACTTATCTTTAAAATTGTAATTTTAACACTTAAATTGCTGCTGTTTACTTCCTTTTAGTGTGATAAAACATATTATGACATATGCACACCAGTATTTTAGTAGCTTTAACAAAGGGGTACCAACAGTCCATCCATTATCTTCCACTTTATCCTCTACTAGGGTTGCGGGGGGGGTTTCCCCTTGCCCATCCAGGGGAGAACATTTCAGGAGATGGGCAGATGCACCCAGGACAGGGCGCCAATATATCACTGGGCACACACACACACACTCACACAGACACACTCAATACGGGGCAATTTGGAGAATTCAATTGACCTTGATCCATGTTTTTGGACTGTGGGAGGAAACCGGAGGAAACTCGCGCGGACACAGGGAGAACATGGAAACTCCACCCAGATTGGGATTCCAACCTGGAATCCCTAGCACTGAGCTTTAATGTGTGTGTGGACAAAATTGTTGGTACCCCTTGGTTAATGAGAAAACCCACAATGGTCACAGAGATGACTTGAATCTGACAAAAGTAATAATAAATAAAAATGTTATGGAAATGAAGCAATGAAAGTCAGACATTGCTTTTCAACCTGCTTCAACAGAATTAAATTATAAAAAATAAAAGAAAAATAACCTCATGAAACTGGCCTGGACGGAAATGATGGTACCCTTAACTTAATTTAACTTAATTTCAATTTGTTATTACTATATATAGATATAGAATGAAGACAGATGGTTTGTTGGCATTGTGCAGTAGTTGTGAGGTATGTTTGTGGAAACATTTAGAAGGTGCTAGAGCTTATTCAGCAGAGTCACCCACATCAACAACCAGGTCTCATAATCTCCGCTACTTTTTACACTAACTTAACTAAACCTACATTTGAAAAATAAATAAATAAATTATGGGTTAATGTGGACACACTGTTTTGTTTTATTTTATTCGTTATTCTCAAATGCTTTACCAGTGAACGTAGGATGCTTCCTAATGGATGCTGGTGAAAAATTGTTTTTTTCAGCTGGTTACTCTTAGACCAGTAATGCCACTAAAATGTTAAAGTAATTTGCAACGTAAGGCTCCCACTGGTCACTTTTACACATCATGAACCTCAGAAACACATTAACTAAAGATAATAAAAATTGTATTCCACAAAGACGGTTGAAGTGTTCATGTCAGTCCTGTCAAAAAAAATACTTCATGTTCTGGATGAAAAAGGACAAACAAAACAAGCCATATAACAGCAGAAAAGCAGTTCATACGGGTCATGCAATCAGAAACCTTGGACACTGTACAGAATGTTGGCTATGGTAACCATGATCATGTCATTATGACTGTGTAAAGAATTCAACCAACTATTTTAAAAAGGTACAAACACAAGCAATCAATATGAACATTAAAGTGGTGCTTAGGATAGAAATCAAGAAAAGTTATGAAAAGAAATCAACCACACTTCATATTGAAGGTCCTAAAAATGGAAGTAACACATTTTTGTTTTACAGTGATGGTTTTAAATGTGTTTACATATCCTGTTTCTATAGCTGACTATAATACTGAATTTAAAACATTCTTCTATTTCTATGTCTGACTTGGGGAAAACATTAAAACATTTAAAAAGAAAACAGCTATTTATAATTGTAATAAATGTTTAAGATTGTGAATACTTAAAATGCATTATCAACACACCATGGTGTTTATCCCCAATTTTTGCAATATTTTATTTCATTGAAAAGAACTTCTGGGACATTTATAATTGCTTTTGTATTAATTTAGATTTTACAAAACTAAGGCTTTAATGTGTATCATTAGTAGGTGACCTAAGTCTTATAGATTGGCCTTGGTTGATACTGGTGGTGCATTTTCTTTTTTTCTTCTTCTTCTTATTATTATTATTATTATTTTGTTTTCTTCTTCTTTTTTTTTTTTTTTTTTTTTTTTTTTTTTTTTTTTTTTGCAAAAAATTGCTACATTGCACGCCATGTGTTATTGTTCACCTCAGTGACCTCGGCTGTGTGTGTCGGTGCTGACTGCCGAACAGTAAAGGTCTAACTGTCTAGACGCTGTGGGGAAGCATCCTGATAAGCTTCTCATTGATTTGTCTGGCGCTTCAGCAGATGATTCAAGATGAGATGGTGTGTGTTTTCTCATGCAATCATGCAAGAGTGAAAAGCTAGATTATTTGAGATCAAGCACACAACTCTGTTTTGTCTGATGCCCTCTGATAAGTATTGTGACCACCCCCACCACCAATTTGTGGGGTGTTATTACCTTGTGTCATTTAATCACTTATGTTTTTATAAAATGGATTCCTTGCAATTGAATAAAGCACATAGAATATCACCTGATTATTTGCTATAATGTTACCATTTGCATAAAACAACAAAATTTGTCTTCAACTTTTATCGATTTTATCGAATTTGTATAGATTCTTATATATATTTGTGCTTAATTTATTTCACCATGCAGAAAAGTTCCAGCTCTGGGCTGTTGATTACTTTTCTCACATAAATTTTGCTCTACAGTTTTAATGTTAGACCTTTGACTTTCAACTTTTCTTCTTTAATTATGTTGGCAACTTGTTTTTTAGATTGTTCAGCTTTCTCCATGATTGACATATGGTCTGACTTTTTCTTTTAGACCTTGAGGCTGCTATAATTCATGAATCATTGTTATATAAATGTTGGCAACCTGTGCTGGATAAGCAAAATTGACGCACTAGTACCACCCTCGTGGTTCACAGATGTGTTTTTGTACTCCTATCTAAATGTAATGCTCTTTCTAAATACTTTTTCTCCCCGTAGAACCCTGCCATGCTCACCGTTCTTCTGATGGTGGGCCTATGAACATTTAGAATTATCTCATGTAAACTGATTTTTAAAAAAAAAAATTTTAGCTTACGTTTCTATGTGTTCTCATTGACTATAATGTTCAGTTTCTGGAATTATTCTTATTGGTTGTTCCCTTGTTGGAAGTCCATGATTTTGTAGTCTAGTTCACTTTGCTCATGGACATCAACAGCTTTTTCTTTCGGCTTTGTTTTTCATGATTATGAAGCACTTCCAGTAATTTGCCTCATTAAAATTATTCTATAAGATATATATTTATTTTGTTAAATCTGCTTCTTTTCTTTATTGCTGATGAGTGTGTGTTTTCACTGTCAGTAAGATGAATGTCACCTTCAAGTGCTAATTAACATACTTTTGTTTGACATTTTAATTATGTTTAGATTTTTTTTAATTGCTTATTTTTATTGAGTTATTCCTTATGTAAGTGCATGTGTATAATTTAGTCAATGATTGTAAACCTGCTCAGAAATGTTAGGGTTAATGCCCGGAAAGCCCAGCAGTTATGGAATTGGAGCATTGTGCTACATTTTTATATATATATATATATATATATATATATATATATATATATATATATATATATATATATATATATATATATATATATATATATATATAGGATTTTCCCCACTGCCTTCTTACAAAGATACTTATTAAGTAGTACTATAGAATATTGGAATTAAAACTAACATTGCATTATATTTTAATACAAGAACTTTCACCAGTTGACTTTTCAGTTTAATCAATTGGTTGACTCACCACAACACCATTTGTTGAGGCCAAATTCAAAAATCTTACATTCCATGATAATACTGCATGTTGCTTACCCACCCATGTGGTTATTATGTAAATGTAAATCATGGGCGTGGTCTAGAATGAGCTCAAGAAAGGTCTAAGGGCTTTTTCTCATATCTGACATTGCAAATAGTTTGTTTTTGTTGTATGTTATGTACACGAGAGACAATGCCTGTTCTTAACAAGGTGTCCCTGTTGGTAATTGCTGCCTTGTTTTCTTGGTGAGTTTTTCAGTAAGTGCTCTTTTCTTTTTTTCATGCATCTTTTAAACTCTGCTACTTATCTTTCAACATGAAATTTAAGGCTGTGACAAACTAATCTGACTTAAAAAAAAAATACAATACAATACAATGTTTTAGTGCTGACTACAGAGTCTTGGCTCACCTGAGTCTGTCTGACATTTACCTGCTGGATGGAAAACAACTTTTCTTACCAGCAGGTGGCAGTAGTCTGTACTTTGGACTTCTTTGTGTAATGAGCCAGGTTGATTGATTTAGTCAATGGAGTGCCCATGGTTAGTCAGTCATTGGTAAAAAATATAATATCTTTAATATTCATTATTGTTAATTAATATACATTATTATTGATAAACATTAATATTATTATTATAAAACACTTATTTACCACCAATTGTTTTAGTAGAAACAAAAATGTATCTTATAACAAATCATTGGTATTGTCAGTTTCTAGTCTTTTGATTATGGAAGAGAGGAGCAATTTTAAAGTGTAATGTTTCCATCTACTCTTTCATGCTCAAATATGAGTATGCTCATATTTCTATACAACAAAATTGAACTACCAACTGTGCTGCTGACTCAATACTAGGACCACTGATGCTCATGAATAGTTGAGTCAATGACTGACCACTGGCTTATTTGTAGCGCGATCATTAGATCTTCCATATGACAGGAAGAGCAAGCAATGTGTATGCTCATTTATGTTCTGAGAAAACAGACCAACATTGTGTGTAAAACAAATTTCTTCCTGTACTTGTTAAAAGAGAGTCTAGCCAAAGTGCTGAATTTAAGAACTTTGTAAAGGGGTAATGGCCACTGACAAAATACAGCAAGAAATAAGTGCTTTACATGTACATGAATTTACAGATTTCTGAATTCACCATATGATATTTGGTTTAAGTGTTTCTTCTCAGCACAAATCTGTGTGAGTGTTAAGAGCCTAATACAAAAGAAATAATATAATTTTCTCACAAAGAGCCTGATTTAGTTTGGGCATCTGAGTTGTGTAAAGTAAAAATGATCAACATGTCAGCTCCTTAACTGAGATCAACAAGTTAATAGCTATTCATCCATCCATTATCTTCTGCTTTATCCTATATTAGGGTTGCGGGGGGTTCCCCATGCCCATCCAGGGGAGAACGTTTCGGTAGCTGGGCAGATACACCCAGGACAGGGTGCCAATCTATCCCTGGGCACACACTCACTCACACAGACACACTCTATATGGGGCAATTTGGAGTACTCAATTGACTTGATCTATGTTTTTGGACTGTGGGAGGAAACCGGAGAACCTGGAAGAAACCCACGAAGACACAGGAAGAACATGGAACTCCACCCAGATGGGGATTCGAACCGGGAATCCCTAGTGCTGAGAGGTCAACGTGCTTACCACTAAGCCACCGTGCCCGTTAATAGCTATATACAGCTAAATTAATAACTTTAACAGGTGTGACTTATTTGTTGTGGAAAAATGGTTAAACGGAAATATGTGACCGAAAAATATGGACTTCAGATTGTACAGCCTTTGTATTTATCAGCCTTGATAGAGGGGTAAAGGAAACATTATGATACTAACAATGTTTTCAAATAGGACGTGGTTTTATTAGTTTAAAACTAATATAACTAACTAACTAAGATAACTAAATTATCTTTTTATGCATGTCCCTTTTGGTTTCTTACTGGTTGCCAATAGTAACGTGTACGAAGTACCTTGTTCTGTCCCCATTTTTATAAAAATGTATAAATATTTATCAATTAGGAGCCTGGAAGAAGTTGGGAAATGCTGGAACATGTTTTAAATTATTGAATAAATTTGTTGTGGTGGTGGTAATTTTTTGACTAGGTGATGTCTTAAAAAGTCTTTTTAAAATATTGGATGCAGTGCAAAGGTTTGACAGAGACTGAAGTTTACAAACACACTCGTTTCATAAAATTTAACCTTATTTACATTATGTTCACTTTACGCTTAGCATGACTCTTTATTAGCTTAATATTTTAGTATAGCATCTGATAAAAGCATCCTATTACTGATTATAATACAGTAAAATATAGTGGAGTATGGTGGCTGCACTGGATGTAGAACTAGACGACCATTTTAGATGACATTTTCCACCTCAAGATGGAATCAGAAAGGGAGAGATAATGATACAGAAAGACCCATGACTTGAGCTGCAACAAAGCAATGAAATGGACAGCTTGGTGCAGAAAGGAAAGAGTCAGCCAAAAAACACAGAAGTGCAAGAAAATGTCTTGAGTAATGTGGGTGGCTGATTTTCATCTTGCATTCTTTTCAGCAAATTTGGGTATAAACAAAAAATGTTCTTTCAGTGAGTGTAGTGGTTCTTTATGAAGGATGCTTTGTACAAAAATACAGTTTAGAAATGTATTACTTTTTTGGTTTTTAGATCAGTCCCATAAGTCCCATCAGGAGAACAGTATCTATTCATACTGATCCTAGATTTTATATATTAATTTTTTATATTTTGATATTTAGAAAGTGAAAACTGACCGCTGCTATGTGGATGTAATCACAGAACAATATACATTAATATGAATAATTTATTCTTTAAAATTAAATAGCCCATGAATTCAGATTGGATTACATGTTCACTATATGGACAAAAGTCTTACTCATTATCAAACACAATTTTGATCATTAAATTCTGGTATTTCATTCACTCTCATTAATTACCATGAATATATAAAATGTACCCAGACATGTATTTCAGATGACTTCCAATTTTGTAAAAACAGTCAGGAATAAGTGCAAACACAAACCAAATAGAAATCGCAGGCCGTACACATTCACTTCAATGTCTGACCTTACAAATGCCATTCTGTCAGAGTTTAACAGACCTGCTCCAAAAACATAGAAAGAAGTATAATGTGTGGAAAAAGTAAAGTGTGAAAGCTTTCATCACTGTAAACAGCGTGGAACAACTTGGATCGTTATAAAAGCTCCTGTAGGTGTAATGTGCTGGTGTTCTGATGTGTGTACTCCACTGATCTCAAGGCTCTTGAAAGTTAACATCATTTAGACACACTGGCATTACAGAGCAGTGTAAGAGTCTGTTTACACCTAACATTAATATGTGATTAGATGACAAATATTTGGCTATACACAGGAAGTGTTTCTAATCTGATCTGATCTAATCACTCCAACTATGCATTCTATTAAATCTCATTTAACATGCGATGCTATGTGAAGTATCTCATCATGTGCTAACAACTCTGTAGAGGTTTAAACTACAAAAAAGACATGTGATCAGATATCATACATAAAAAGCTATGGTATGTGGATCCCCTCAGCGAACACAAGTACTTATGTAACTATAGGGTGGCTTATGATTCAGTCAGTTTTCATTATGAATGCAAAAATATGAAACATCCTTCCACTTGTTCCAAAGCCTTCTGTCTTGTTAGGAAAACCGGAAAACATAATGAAAATCTATGGTAATCATGCAGTACCCATATGGCACTGTGGTTAAAAATAATACCGACCAGAAAAATCTGTGTGTTCCTCCAGTATGTTGCTTTTCCTGCTTGACGTAAGAACCAGGTGTCTCTTTAGAACCACACCTGGAGCTCAGCCATAAAAGATAAAAAAGCCTCTGAGGGCATAATAGGAAGTTACGCCATTCAAACCTGACTAGTAAAAACCCTACACTCTGCCGGCAAATTGCTGTCCTTAAACATCTGGTTTTCTTTGAAACATGTTTAATTCACTTTAGTCTACATTCGCTTTTTACCCAAGGCCTAGGTCAAATTGCTTATCAGTAGAAAAATTCAAAGAAAAACTTTTTTAGCTTAATTGATTGCTTAAATCTGAAATTCGGGCAATGTTCTTGTATGCAAGAATCTATGTACATCAGAAATCAGAAGAGGAAAAAAGCTTTTTTAATATCTCAATGTAGCTGTTCCATAATAAGTCAGTTTTAATACTGAATCGGTGTCGGCTGGGAAGCTATACTGGAACAAGGACACCTAGTTTTACCTTTCAAAAGCTTAATAACTTGTGACCATAAGCATTTAGAGAGTTCACAAGGCACCTTTGCATCCATTAATCTATGTAAATATTCAGAGTCTAAATTTTTATTTGGGTAGATAATGTGACTGCACAGCACGTCTGTCAAAATACCATCAATTCATATTGGGGCACTTCTCCTGATACACAATATACACAATAATGCATATCCTTGAGTGCCTTATTGTTTTTATATAATGTTACAAACTATGTTAAAATTAAAAGGTTTGATTTATAATTGCGTTTATTAAAAGCATAATCATCAAACTGGTCTTCTGCGACGTAATCTAGTCCGGTTTTTAAACTGAACACTGATTGCTAAGTAACAGGATTCCTGTTTCTCTAACAATCACAAACTGCCATCTAGTGGCCAAATTACAGAAGTTTATAAAAATAACAGATGTAACAGGCTTAATGCTCATTGGCTTGTGACCTTTGACACTTGTTTTCTCTGGCCACGTCTTATTTACTATATTTTGCCGGCAGTGCCATCAAATCACATCTCGTCATGTGATCTGTGCTAACTGTGAGCATGTTGTGCAACTATAAATGTCTGCAAATCACAGTCAGCTGTATATAGTTTTTTATGGCATAAACAAAGCTTTAATGTAAAATATGTAAACACTGATTTTTAGTGATTGAGTCACTCAAGTTCCTTGAGGAATTGTTTCTGTACAGAAGGACCTATGTTCAGCTCAAGAAATCACATGCTGTTAAAGTATATAAGACCATCAGAGATATCACAGCTTTAAGCCACCTGAAGAACCATTCATTTATTCATTCATTATCTCCCGCTTTATCCTCTATTAGGGTTGCGGTGGGGTTCCCCATGCCCATCCAGGGGAGAACGCCTCGGGCACTGGGCAGATAGACCCAGGACAGGGCGCCAATCCATCGCTGGGCACACACTCACGCACACGTACACACTCTATATGGGGTAATTTTTGAGAATTCAATTGACTTGATCCATGTTTTTGGACTGTGGGAGGAAACCTGAGAACCCGGAGGAAACCCACGCAGACACGGGGAGAACATGGAAACTCCACCCAGATGGGGATTCGAACCGGGAATCCCTAGCGCTGAGAGGCGAACGTGCTAACCACTAAGCCACCGTGCCGCCTCCCTGAAGAACCAGATTGTTTTAAAAAAAATCCTATTCATATGATCACAAAGCTAAAAGTGATGGTGATGATTTTATAATGCGTTGCCTACATTTCAGATTTGAATTTTCTCCACTGTAGGACAACACTCATCATTGTATTATTCTTTTAAAGAATACAAAGTAAATCTTTTAGAGACACTCCTTGGTATATAATCTTTTCAGATCCTTGGCAGCATGATTCACTCTCATTGATTCTTCTCTCCAGCTTACTGTACATTTTCCATAAGATGGATTTGACAGCCACTAAATCATGTTTTGTGGATTGCAGTGTATTTTTTTTTTTATCACAATGCTAAAGTTAATACATATTTAAACAATTAAAGTTGAATGTGTCTAATTAATGCCATTTTCAAATAAACAGTTTTAAAAATTTTAGCAGCATGTCTGTGTCTGATCCATTTAAACCAGCCCCCCCACACATTTTGACACAACAACACAATCTCATTGGGCAATCTCATGCACAACCACTTTACCAAAGATTTAGACAAATTAGCTTTATTCATTAGTTTATTAAGGGAACCGCTTCAAAATTATATATCTGTAAGTGGTTCCTTTTTGGATTAGAATGTCATTTGAAAATCAAATTGAGTCAGGTTTTTGAGTCAAATTTGTGAGTTTAAAAATCTGTTGAAGTTTAAGGCCAAATATTTGCATAAATATAATAAATTCTATAGGCCTTAATCATGATTTGCTGTGGTACCTGTGGCACTGTAGCTCAGTGATAAAGGTAAGATGAGATAAACCTTTATTTGTCCCACAATGGGAAAATTCACATTTCTCAGCAGCAGATACAGAGGAGGGTGAAAAGGTATCCAGTCATTAAAGAGATTTAAACTAGGAAAAAATTTAAATACAATTAGAAATCTATATATACAAGATAAAAATCAAATTTTCTAATTTTAGTTATTTACAGTCCTACAGGTATGAAATGAATCAAATATTGCACTTGTGGTGCCTGATAAAGCAGCAGACAGTTATTACATACAGATGATTTGAAATGTATTGCACCATCAATGATACATTTATTGCACAGTTATTTTTAGTTTGTTTTGGAGTGATTACTGGGAGCAGTGCTGATTGTACAGTCTTGACTGCAGCAGGAATGAAGGACCTGCGGTAACGCTCCCTGACACACTTCGGAGTGTGTGGACGATCAGCCTAAAGGTTCAGGGTTCAAATTCCAAGTCCATAGAAATTACTAGTATATGGGCCCTTATGCAAGGTATTGTCATGCCTGACCCTGTATTATAACTCCAGCACATCAAATTGGGATATTTGTAGGTCGCTTTGAATAAAAGCATCTGCTTCACGGTTCGGTGAATTTATAGAAAGTTTTGATCTCAGTCCTATCAAAAACGTTTGGGCTATTTAATTTTTTTTTCTTTTACAAATCAGGCCCTGATTTTTAGATGTCCCAAAACTTTTGTACTTGGTTTCGTTATAGTGTCCATATTTTATCTATATGGTGAGGTTTTTAATGTAAAACAAACAGCTGTATCCTGATATTGTTGCACTATGGTAGTTAGTACTTTGTGATTTTTAAGTTAAGTATAAGTCTTGATTTTGTACCAATTTTAATTCTGCAGGGTGGAAGCAAACCCATGCAAAAGTGCTTGTGCAAAAAAAGCTCCATTACACAAAAAGTCACTGAAGACCAGATTTAGAAAATAAAGTGTTCTTTCCAGTTTTATTGGATGTGATTTAGTCAGTTTAGATAATACAGTGTTGGGGGTGGATCTGAGGTGGCTCTTAATGAAGGCTCCCACTGTTCAGGTGATAAACTGCATGTGTCTATCCAATGCTGAGATCAGATCCATTTCTTTAATAGACAGCGTCTGTGTCTGACCGAGAGTGAAGCATAAGACGTGCTTGGAGTAGAACAGCATGTATAGTAAATGGCCTGAGCAGTAATTCTGCCTCAACTGATGAGATCAGAAACACTTTTCCAGTCTGCTGCTTCCCAGCCAGACAAGCAGCTTCTAGACTGATTAATCTGCCCTGCCTTCAGCTCAGCTTCTGGTTTCCAATGAATTGAGCTGAATGTTTTTAGGAGCAGTGTCTGTACAAACTTCATGCTGTCCACTAGTGCTAATCCTTCAGCTGTTCACAGGCAAAGATTTTTGAAATCAGAAGTTTGAGTCAAAGTGGATTATTAATGTACCTTGGTAAGTTCAAACACTAAGTGCAATTAAGCATTTCAACTAATATTTAGTGTTGGTCATATCTGTTATTGTCATGTCACAGAAACTTTAGTCATAATCTTAGTTCAGAAGTTATTTAAGTCTTTGTTTGCCAGTCCACAACAATAGAGACCCTGCCCTTTTTTAATGTATGTTTATCTTTTTTAAGAAAATTGAGCATTTTCTAAACTCTGAGGCTTTAAAACTTTGTAGTCGTGTGAATGATCAAAATGTAGAAAATGCTATAAAAGGAAAGATATTTAATGCAGACACCCAAGCTAATTGGATACATGTGTGTAGGACAGATAAACTTAACATGGTGTTCAGTCTTCAGGATGAGGTTGTGTAACTGCTGTTCTATAGTGTGTGGTATGAAAGAAAGGGGTTCAGTTACAGCAAACTGAAAAGCTAAGAGTCTTGGGGATTTTAGGGATGGGCAGTTAAATGTCAGTTGCTAATGTTAATGTTTGTGCATGTGCACTTTCAGATGAACGCTAAACCAAAGTGCATAACGGGACTTCTTGGTAGAATCCAACATTGCTGATAATAGTTTAATAAATATATTACGTTTACATTTAGTCATGCTTTAGCAGATGCTTTTCCAAAGCGGCTCACAACTGAGAGAACACCAGAAGTCAGTAGTTAAGAAGAAACCAGTTACACTGCAGGATAATCGAACCTGATCATTGTCCAATCTGGCTTTTTATAGCAGGTGTTTGTGGAAGAGATGTTTCTTGAAGATGCTAAGAGTCTTAAAGGTGTACAGAGTTGAAGTGGTGATTGATAAAGTGTGAGAATTAGCACCACAGTGAGATTAAATCACCAGTTAACATTCATCACTAGAGTGAAGTGAAGGTAAAAGGGAGCAGATCAAGAGATTGTCATTGGCATGTAAAGATGCAAAATGAGGAATGTGAGGAAGCACCGGGAAGGATGCTGCCCTCTACTTTCGGTAGGTTTCGTGTTTTGGATAAATGGCTGATAATTAGGAAGAGAACTAAATGGTAAAAACAGGGACAAATAAAAAGATACGGGTTGCTCTTCATTATATTTAAATTTTAATTAAACAGACTTTGCATCAGCTTATACTTACACAAATATCGTAGTGTAGCACTTGGTCCTGGATGGCGTTTCAGCTTTTGAAGTATTTGGATAGGTGTAACCACTTTGGGTGCGTAACTCGTTCTGTCTGTGATGCATTAATATATGTTTGCATTTCACTTACAGTCTCCTTCCACTTTGTCATGGAGTTTTTAACACCCTCATCCTTGTGTAGTTTATCATGTTGCACTGAATATGATAATGATATGTACAAGAGGGAATGAAACTCTAGTATGTGGAAGAGAATGCTATAGAGTTGCTACAGTGACTGGATCCATATGATTTTGCTTGCTTTCTATCCACACTTTTAATTCCTCTCAGACTGTTTTTCCTTGGCTTGCTTCTGATAGCATTTTATAACTTCAGATTTTGGGTGGGGGGGATTTCCCACATGTGACTTTGACTTGGCCGTGTAGCCTGCTTTGTACAAACCATAGAGCTGTAGTCATGACTTACATGCCAGGCGTTTGAATCCAACTTAAGCTAATATTTTTGTCTATGCCCCTACCCAATGGTGAACATATTTATGGATTTAAAGGATACAAGTCTGAACTAGTTTGTTTGTAGACCTAATATAGTAATTAGCATTTTTGAATACTATTGTTTTGAATGTGTGGTTGTACCCATCCATGGGACTCAAGATTTAGGATTTTGACTTTAAACAGTCAGCAAAATCTATACTCTGATGAACAGGTTTTGTCAGTCTTTGTCAACTTAAGTTTCACCAACTAAAGGTAGTGTATCCCATCTCACCAACTATGATGACGTCTGCTTGTGGAAACTGACTCAGCCATGACATTAAACACTTGACTTGTATTTTTGAAGTACTTATTTAAATAATACTTTGCAGTGTATTTTATGCAGAACATAAATTTTTTTTTTTTCGACAGATTTTTCAGAGGGGAAATATAAGTGGTCGGGTATGTTTGGGGAGTGGGTGCATAAGCAAAAAAAAAAAAAAAAAAAAAAAAAAAAACAAAGGAATATATGAAAAAAGAAATATATATATATAATATAATATAATATAAAATATAATATAATATAGGGCGGCACGTTGGCTTAGTGGTTAGCACGTTCACCTCTCAGCACTAGGGATTCCCGGTTCAAATCCCCATCTGGGTGGAGTTTCCATGTTCTCCCCGTGTCTGCGTGGGTTTCCTCCGGGTTCTCCGGTTTCCTCCCACAGTCCAAAAACAAAGATCAAGTCAATTGAGTTCTCCAAATTGCCCCATATAGCGTGTGTCTGTGTGAATGTGTGCCCAGCGATAGATTGGCGCCCTGTCCTGGGTGTATGGACAGGGCGCCGAAATGTTGTCCCCTGGATGGGCATGGGGAACCCCCCCCCCCACCCCGCGACCACAATATAGGATAAAGCGGAAAAAAATGAATGAATGAATGAATGAATGAATAATATAATATATACAGTGGGTTGCAAAAGTATTCATACCCCTTGAACTTTTCCATATTTTGTCACATTACAACCACAAACATAAATATATTTCACTGGAATTTAATGTAAAAGACCAACACAAAGTGGTATACAATTGTGAAGTGGAAGGAAAATTATACATGAATCAACATTTTTTTTTACAAATAAAAAACTGAAAAGTGCGACGTGCAAAAGTATTCAGCCCCCTTTTCCCTGAGTGCAACCAATTGCATTCAGAAGTTGCCTGATGAGTGCTAATGACTCAAAAGGGTCCACCTGTGTGTAATCTAATCTCAGTACAAATACAGCTGCTCTGTGACGGCCTCAGATGTTGGTTAAGAGAATATTGGGGAGCAAACAGCATCATCAAGTCCAAAGAACACACCAGACAGGTTAAGAATATGGTTTTGGAGAAGTTTAAAGCAGGCTTAGGTTATAAAAAGATTTCCAAAGCTTTGAACATCTCACGGAGCACTGTTCAATCCATCATCCGGAAATGGAAAGAGTATGGCACCACAGTAAACCTGCCAAGACAAGGCCGTCCACCTAAACTTACAGGCCGAACAAGGAGATCACTGATCAGAGAGGCAGCCAAGAGGCCCATGGTGACTCTGGATGAAATGCAGAGAGCCACAGCTCAGGTGGGGGAAACTGTCCACAGGACAACAATTAGTCGTGCACTACACAAATGTGGTCTTTATGGAAGAGTGGCAAGGAGAAAGCCATTGTTAAAAGAAAACCATAAGAAGTCCCGTTTGCAGTTTGCCAGAAGCCATGTTGAGGACACAGCAAACATGTGGAAGAAGGTGCTTTGGTCAGACGAGACCAAAATTGAACTTTTTGGCCACAATGCAAAAGGCTATGTGTGGCGGAGAAATAACACTGCACATCACTCTGAAAACACCATCCCCACTGTCAAATATGGTGGTGGCAGCATCATGCTCTGGGGGTGCTTCTCTTCAGCAGGGAC
Source organism: Corydoras sp. C115 (assembly GCA_019802505.1). Lineage (NCBI taxonomy): Eukaryota > Metazoa > Chordata > Actinopteri > Siluriformes > Callichthyidae > Corydoras > Corydoras sp. C115. Next base: position 8,047,787 of record JAFMOC010000002.1, read on the forward strand.
CGGGAAGTTGGTCAAAGTTGATGGGGAAGATGGATGGAGCCAAATACAGGGCAATCTTGGAAGAAAACCTGTTGGAGTCAGCAAAAGATTTGAGACTGGGGCGGAGGTTCACCTTCCAGCAGGACAACGACCCTAAACATAAAGCCAGAGCTACAATGGAGTGGTTTAAAAAAAAGAATATTCATGTGTTAGAATGGCCCAGTCAAAGTCCAGACCTAAACCCAATTGAGAATTTGTGGCAAGATCTCAAAACTGCTGTTCACAAACGCTCTCCATCCAATCTGACTGAGCTTGAGCTGTTTTGCAAGGAGGAATGGGCAAGAATTTCAGTCACTAGATGTGCAAAGCTGGTGGAGACGTACCCTAAAAGACTTGCAGCTGTAATTGCAGCAAAAGGTGGCTCCACAAAGTATTGACTCAGGGGGGCTGAATACTTTTGCACGTCGCACTTTTCAGTTTTTATTTGTAAAAAAAATGTTGATTCATGTATAATTTTCCTTCCACTTCACAATTGTATACCACTTTGTGTTGGTCTTTCACATTAAATTCCAGTGAAATATATTTGTTTGTGGTTGTAATGTGACAAAATATGGAAAAGTTCAAGGGGTATGAATACTTTTGCAACCCACTGTATAATACAAGTTGGGCCAAGTTTAGTCCTACTCTGTTTTGTGCTTTATGAACAGTGGAGGTGCAGCATTAGTAAGTGCATATGAGGATAAGCAATTTGGGGCAGCAGAGCTGCAATATTTCTCTAAATTATTGTGCTTATTCTCACTATCAAAAAAAGAATTCTGAATCCAAATTCACACAACACAATTTTCACCACAAGTTAAAAAAATTGTACATTGTTTAAACCTTTATTAAAGCGTGGGAGGTTAGTAAAGCGATAAGGCATGAGTGCCTCAAGAGGAAGCGGTGTTGGGCCTTTTCCCTGTGATTTATACACAGTAATGCACACCCTCTCATGCCCTATTGCTTTTATAAAATGTTTACAAACACACTAATGGAAAAAAAACAAGCTTTGATTCATAAATGTATTTATTCAAAGCAAAATCATTAGTAAAGTGGTCTTCCACAACGTAATCCAGTCCATTTAAAATTAACAATGACTGACAGGATTTTGGTTTCTTCAATCAAATTGTAAATTATAGATGCAGTTTATAAAAAAAACAGAAAAATAGTAGCTGAATTTTAGGATTTAATAAAAAAAATCTTTTTCAGCCACTGACAACATTCCACAGGACCACTATAATTTCACTCCCTTTTTCTCTTTAGCTGCGCTTGTGTCTTTCTGCACTCCTGGGAAAGACATTGTCTCACCTTTGCTGGCAGGCAGGCTGGTGCGATTGATTCCGAGTCTGGCTCAGTGCGGCAGCAGCCGCTTTAGATTCAGCCTGATTTCACTAGCCACGATGAGACAGACAGAGCCCCTGCTGAGATCACATTACACATCCAGCATGGCAACGCGCCTGCACAAGGACGGAATAGCGTAATCATCTTACTCCACACTCACTTGGGCATGAGGCTGATGTGAATTCTCTGTGGTTATGACTTCTGCTGGCAGACACAAATTGAGGTGGACAGTCGGATTTTCTTTTGATCTTGTGCACTTCGGTCTGCTCCTGTAATGGCTTCCATCACACCAGTCTGTTTGACTGTATTAACTGAATACCTCATCAATACAATTCAGAATTTCTTAGTTTATTACAAGACCGGTTTTAAAGATTAAATAAAGTAAAAAAAAAAGGGGAAAAGAGGACAGCATGTTGGTCACTTCCTTTTCAGTTTGACATCTGTTAGCAGTGTCTACAAATGTCTTAAGCAGCATTTCCCACATTTAAGCAATCTGTCCTTAAATGACCTCGGGGGGTTGTGTTTTTATGTCTGCTCATGTCTGTGTTTGCTCTGGAGGCCATCGTGTTGTTTTACAGAGCTAGACTCAGCCAGGTCCTCTAGGGTTGCCTTTGTGAGTTGGCGGAATATGTTTGCTCTTTGTGGCCGGTCACTGTGGTTCATGTGAGGTGAGCCCATCGCTGCTTAAAAGCATGTAGCTGATCACAAACTGAGATCCCGTGATCTGCCTCCAGGTTATCTGTGGCCAGCCAGCTACAGTGTGCTTAGATTTGCTTGCCTAACCTTGAATAACAGGCTATGTATTATTTGTTGAGAGACTGAGTCATCAGGGATAGGCACAGTGGTTATCTCTACAGTTCAGATCACCATGTTTCAAAGATGGTCCAAAGCATCACTGACTTTCATAGTAAATTTCCTTTGTGTGTTGCATTCTGTGGAGGTTAGATAATAAATAATGCCATGGGCTCTGTTTGAGAGCACAGCTATCTTTAGTAGTTTTGCTATCTTTAGTAGATCCCCAAATCGAAGATGATGGAAATCGTTTTTTTAATTACGGTAATAATTATATGCAGTACTTTTAAAAATGTGTTTAAATAAATACATTTATAAGTTACTTTAATTATTCATTTGGATCTTATTTCCAGCCACTACTTCTGATGCAGTTGCAACAACCATGGGAAGAAATTCAGGGAGTGACCCCATAAACAGTTCGACAGCTCATTGCAGGGCAGTCTCATTGCACAGCAGTGTCTTATTATACAAATAACCCTCTGTATAAATTTCCCATAATAAAGTATGATGGAGCTCAAAGAGCTTCCAATTTAAACCAAGATGTCATGACTTATTTTGGTGTCGTGCTGGGCTCCTAATACTTCTGAACATATAGTGTATGTGGAACCTGGAACCCCAGCACTAAGAGGCAGACATGCTAACCACTAAGCCACTGTGCGCCATCGGGTTTGTGATGTGTCTGCTTTTTGTTTTTCATTTTGCCGTTTTAATACATTGTCAAATTCTGAAAACATCACTGCTGCAGATTATGATTATTAATGTCCCAAACATAACAGTATTGTAAATTGTTATAAAACATCAGACATAATCCAATCATAACTGTGCCTGCATCAAACCCATATTATGTTATTTGATTTATTATTCTGTTTGAAATCTTATTAAAATCACTTAATGTGTCATTTATTAGTGATGAGAGGCAAATAGTAGCATATTCTGTCCTTCCATTAATACTTGTGTGGCTCTGTTAGAATGTGTGCTAATTTTAAACTGAATAATATGCTTATAATGGTGCTGTGGATGTTGTGATGCATCTAGCTACCACAAAGAATACATCCAAATGCTTTTCTTGTTTGTCTTCTGAGTAAGTGCAGGAATCACTGGCTTTATTTTAAGATGTGTGTTCTCAGTGTTTATGCAGATAAAGTTTGGATTATATACCGCACTATATTTAAAGTAAGGAAGTTTTTTTGTGGATATCATTAACTTTTATATTGTATAAGAAGCAGTTTAGATTTGATGTCCTTTTCAACATCACAGAGACAGCTCTCTTACATAGCATCATCCACTGATCTTAGTATTTTTTTATTTATCTATTTATTTACATTTATAGCCAGTATTGTGAAGCAACTGCCCTGATTTTTGTTTCTGAATGATGAAAGACTGTAGAGAAATGGTCTCCTAATGCACATATTCACTGAAGCTGTACATCCAGTCAGTGTTATCACTCTACTTACCAGCTCTGCTGACAATTTAACATGTTTAATCTGCCAAAAAGCCTCTGATGTGGCTCCAATACTGCAAATAGTGCATGCCAGACAACAAAAACGAGTCATAAGTTCAGCTTGGTCTATGGTTGATCATAGGTTGGTGTGTCATGGGCTAAAAACCTTATCACACAACCAGCAAAAAATCACCGGGATTAATACAAATGCAAACAGATTAATCAGTTATCTATGAATGAATTTTCTATAGTTTTAATTATTGATTTCATGATGTATAGTACATTTTTAAGGATAAAATCTTTTTCAACACTCTTTGTAATGTTGAGAGAAAAAAACAAAACACTTTTGTGTGTGAAATTGTATACATAAAATGTATGAGATTGTGTTTGGTTCTAAAACAAATTCTGAGAGCTGTGGTTGTTCTTGTTGGTTCTTATGGTAGTGTAGGAAATGGCTGTTTTAGACTTTTTATTATGACATTAACAAACTTTAGCTTGTGAAAATATGTAACCTTAAAACAAATGCTAATTCTTTTAGCAATTCTTGCAAATAAACTTTAACTGCAACAGATATGATGTGGTACTCCGTTTTAGGGGCACGGATATGTACATGTGTCAGTAGATATATAGTTCTGTTGCCCTTTTTATTTTTGTACTTTGTACTTTTAATTTTGTTGAGCCCGTTTTTTTGTTTCTACATCACATTTTTTAAACAGTTAACACAAACGTAGCAGAACTTAAACTCTAGAGAGAGAATGCGAAAGGAAATTAAACTTTTAGAATGTTAAAGAGGTTACGATCTTAAAAGAGAGATTGTATTTGCATATGAGAGTGTAAAACAACAAGAAAGGGTGAGAGACCTTGTCTGTAATGGTGGAAAAGCTACACAGTCTGAACCTCGATGCCTAACTGAGATCATTAGGTTTAGGTTAAGTTTTCATATTTATTTTATTTTTTTGTTTACAGACTGTCAAATCAAAAAAAGTTTTCACACCATCACACATGCCAAAGTGAATTTATAGAAGTTTCTTTACTTATTTATACAAGTTTCAGAATAAAGATTTTATTTTTATTTCATTTAAAACATGTGCACTCAAACTTATCCTGCACTGTTACATGCTCACAAATGCGCTTTTGAATACTGATTTTTCCCACCAATAACTCAGACACGATCTGTTAGCAATTTAGACTTCTGTATTTTTAGAGCGTATTAAGCCAGTAAATGAATTACATGGAAAAAGGCTGATTTCACGGCCTGTAGTGTGATTTTCATGGCCATGAATTTGGTGCTCATAAGCTTCCTTTAGAAAGTGATTTAATTTTAATCCTTTCAATTTTTTTGCTTTAGTTATTGGATCCTGCAAATAGCAATTACAGATTAAATTATTTTCCCCCCAAAAGATATAAAAAACAAACCTGACAGAAAGGGCTGTAACTTTCTGCTAAATAAGATGCACTTCCTTGTTTCATTCCAAATCAGTGTTACATTATATTTTGTTATGTCACTCTGCAGATGCTTTTGTCCAAAGCGACGTAAAAAGTAGCCCAACTTGTCAGTAATGCCACAGCACCCCTGCAGCAATGAAAAAATGAAATAAACATCACTAAATTTCCTACTAAAGACAAAACGACATGCGGGGTTATTGTACAGAATATTTCAGAGTAGTGGTGTGGATTTTGAAAAAAGAAAAAAACCTAAATGATGCAACAAGTTAGTAAGCTTTGCAAACATGGATATGAAATCCAAAATGTTTAAAAGCAAAAGAAGACTGCCTTTGAATAACTGTCATCAATTAAGATGTTGTAGCTTCACATGAAGACTGCGCAGTTTGTTTTCATCATTGTGCCAGGCTGATCTTCAGCTACTACAAGTTTCTGTGCTACTAATTGAGGACATGTAACCTCTTCTAACCTTGTAGTTTTTAACATGTAGTTGTGAGGTACCACTGTGTATTAGTTGTGTTTGATACAACATTTTGGCTTGTTTGAAGATGGGAACACATTTTTATAAAGTATAGTGTTCGCTTGGCAACTTGTGCATGAATTTGGAAAAATGAAGTGATGTAGGCTCTCCAAATGTCAGCCCCATCACCTACTCCTGTCATTTTGTATAATTTGTGTGATGCGTAATCGTGGGTTGATGGTTTAATAAGCATCTCTCTCTCTCTCTCTCTCTCTCTCTCTCTCTCTCTCTCTCTCTCTCTCTCTCTCTCTCTCTCTCTCTCTCTCTCTCTCTCTCTCTCTCTGCAGTGACGGTGTTGTCAAGCTCCCCTGGTGAGTCTATAAACTCTGCACTCTGAGCGACGGGGTGCTATGCTGATTAGTGCATCGCTCAGTTGTGCACATTCTCCTGGGAACCTCTACACCTGCCTCCATACCTGAATAAGCTGCTCTCAACCTGGAAGACTATTATTTTCCCTGTAAAGGAGCCATGGTGATGTTACTTTGGCTAGGGGGGTAACGGTGTTAATTGGAGGGCAGGTGTTTTGGTGGCCTCAGTGGTGTCGAGCTGTTATCTCAGCAGGGGAGCTGATTGACTGGACTGATTGACTCATGAGATGAAGATGCCGTGGCTGTGTCATCCCCAGCAGCTCTTACTAGATCAGAGTGGTTAAGGAGAACGGAGACATCCTGGGCACAGGAGCAGCATGCAGGAGGCTGACCTACCAGCCACAAATGCTTTTACAGGTCAGGATGAACTCACGCAAGTGAATCACAGATGTTTTTCATTCACACTTTTAACACAATTTCTTTGTATCTCTTAAGCTTTTCTTTAAACATTTGTTTGACATTTGATTCGCATTAAATATATACACCTTAAGTATGAAAATCCAGTTATCTGAACTGATCTGCGTATATAATATACATTGAAGGTGTATATTATATTTTTTTGTTACTGTTTTTAATATGATTCATTTGTAGCAATGTGTTTAGTTTTTGTTACTCATGTAATTTTATAGGCATTGTTTTATGTGTAAGCCAGTTACACCAGAGATCTCACTTTAATACCATTTTTTTTTTTATCTATTCTGACCAAGCCGTAAACCTTGAGGAGCTGTGATGCTTAGCAGTAGACTGAAATCTCATAGGTGTAAAAGAGCGCTGCTTTATCTGAGAACACGAAGCAAACTTTCAGCTCATGTGTGGATGAATTGCTTGTCTTCAGCAGAACAAACACAAACCTTTTATCCTCCACTGCTTTCTGCCTCACAAAAAACATGGCATACCGAGTCAGTTTGGTTGCCAGACGGCACTCAGATCACCGACTACCAACTGTACAGCTCAGATCGCTAACAGAGATCACAGAGAGAATGAAAGGAGGTAGAATATGTTTTAACATTAATGAGGGATAGAGATCACAGTCATCGGTTATTGGTTGTTATATTATTTTAACATATGTGAATGACAGCTGGTGTAGGGTCGCAGGGCATTGTGACGAAACTTCAAACTTAAAACCCTTACTATTAATAATTAGGGCTGTCGTAATATGATAAATGTGGCTGATGACTAAGTCATACAAATAATTGGGATTAATAAGTTGTCTTCCTCCTTCAAACATACTGTTTTAATTCATAGAACTAGTAATAAACAAAATTTTATGATTCTTTATTTTGACAAAATAAGCTGTAGATTTTACTATAGCCACCTCTTGTGGAAATAACAGCTGAACACAATGAGAACATTCATTCTACAATTTAATTCAGATATTATTCAAAGAGTTCTTCCCAAAGTTGTTGCAGAAGTAGGTTTCTTCTACTTTACCTAGAAAAGTAGAACTTAGAAATGTGTTTTTGGCCCTTGTCGTGAACTGACTAACTAGGTGTAGACCAGAGGGTATTGCATGGAACTTTAAAATGCTGTTGTAGCTCTTTTCTCCAGTGTGCCAGTCACCCTGTGCAAGTTTTTCAGACATCTATTTCAAAATTGGGTTCATTGGACTTGTAACTAAATACTGTAATATACATTCCATTAGTTGGAATTGAAATCAAGTCTTTGGAAAATTAAGTTAGCAGTGAAAATGAAGTGGAATCGGCACAAATAATGGCAATTGACAAATTGGGTAATAATTGTAATTCCAACTTAATTGTAATGTTTGAAAGCATTAAAGCCAGGCTTGGTGAATAAAAAAAAAAAAACTATTTAGTTAAGTATGTGATTTGCTAGCTGTTTTATTAATTCATTCGTTATCTTCTTACACTTAACCCTCTACTAGGGGCAATGGGGGGGGGGGGTTCACATGCCCATCCGAGGAGAATGTTTCATGCGCTGGGCAGATACACAGATATATCCAGGACTGAGCACCAATTATCACTGAGGGGCACTCACACACACAGACACACACATTGAATGTATAGGGGTCATTTAGAGCAGTTAATTTGCATTGAATCCATGTTTTTGGACTGTGGGAGGAAACCGGAGAGCCCAGACTCACGCTGACACTGGGAGAACACCCAGATTGGGATTCGAACCTGAATCCCCAGTGCTAAGAGGCAAAAGTGCTTAAAACTAAGCCACGGTGCTGCCACATAAATATTTTTTTATCTTCCTTGTTTTTAATGGACTGGATTAAGTGTTAATTAAATCCTGGCTGTAGTTTATGGTCTTTTTGTAAAATCTCTTACACATTAACTTTTGTACATACTTGTTTTGTTTGTATTTTAAGACTTTAATTGTAAGTATATGGATTTGCCTTTGATCCTGCCTTTCCTTATATTATTAAAAAACCTGACCCTTGGATATGTAGTAGTGTCTGTGACATGAAGGTCATGGTTATTGGTTTGATTAAGGATGGATATGAGTGTACAGGGATGTTGGATTAGAACAGTGTTATACTGACTGTGTGTGAGAGTATGGCAGCGATGGGGAATGCCAGGCGCAAAGGAAATAAATGAATGTAACTCCAGACAGAAAGAACAGACAATCAATAACTGCAAGGACAAAGTGTGTGCATGGGAGTGTATGTTGTGGGCTAAGTACCTCTAGATGACACATATTCATTGTTCGTTATTAGGACCAGACAGTATACCTACATACCAGTATGTTTTCACAACATATAATATTCAGGACATATGATACCAGTCAAAAGTTTGGACACACCTACCTTTTTTCTTCACTTATTGTCTATTTTATCGTTTCCACTTACCAGAGGATGGACTTTGTAGTTCTACAATTTTAGACAGAGCAGGTATTATTTTGTTGGTGTATTATTCCTTTCCCAGCAGTGTCACTGAGGTGTTTTTAAATGAAACTACAGCCAATCATTACACTCAAGGCTTTTAATTGGTATTTTAAATATAGCATTATTTTATCTATTCCTTGTTTAAACATATCAGAAATAGATATGTGTATTATGAGCTATTGTTTAAAAGTATCTTGAAGTATCACATTGTAATGTTTGTCACATTGCCTTCTCAGTCATTTGATGGGGTTAGTGTTGTATTTACAGAAAAACAGAATTCATTATTCATCAAAGATTTGTTTAAAAACTGTGAAGAACTATGCATTGTATTTGATTTCTGAAACTCTGCAGTAAGACAGTTTGCACATAATTGTACAGTTTATAAGGAGTTATGTAATATAATGAGTTCATGACCCACTTCTAGGAAAACAGCCTAGCCCATAGTGCTCACTTTTAGTGAATTAATGCAGCCAACACTTTAATGGTTTTTAATATCTATGCGCATAGGCTCACACAAGCCTTTTATAGTGTGGATAGGAGTGAGAATCTAAAGGTTTTTAACTCTTAATAAAGTTCCATTTGTGCGTGCATGTCCAGGATGTAATATTACCGTATCGTGTAGCATACTGTAGCTTCAAGAACCAGTCCATAAAGCATAATGAAATCAGAATGTTGTTACTAAATGAAATGGCTGCTTAAGAAATGACTGACCTGTAGTCAAGTGTCAACCGATAAGATGAAAATATTCTTGAGTTACCACTGGCATAAACGTCTGTAGATGGTTGGAAACTGAAGTATCAGTATATTGTTTCTGTTTGCTGTACACACCTCACAGGAGAGTGCATCTGTTAGGAAAGAAAGGTGAATGGCAGCTACTATTCAACAGTTCCATTACTGTATAGATGAATTTTATAGCTCTCCAGATTTGTAGATAATTGCAGTGCAAATATTTATTTGGGAGGTAAATAATTCTTGCTGTGAGTGATTTGTAGGTGGTGTGTTAGTGTTGCAGTGATATAAATGGTTCACATGCAGCAGGGCTGCTGGAATTTTAAAATGCTTTGTCCACTCAGTGTGCACTCATTATGATTTGACAATCTTAACTATGATGGACATTTCCCAACCTGTGGACTACACCCACATTTAATTAATTTTTTTGTTACCTTTGCTAAATTGTTACTTATTCTAAGTTTCTTAGGTTATACTTAAGAGCCCTAAAGTTACATTTATAATCTGATTGGAAGCCCAGCCTGTCTTTAGTGTTTAAAAAAAATGGAGACAACACTGTGTACCACAACGAAGATCCAAAAAATCAGTGATTAAATTCATTAATGACTTTTTGTAATAATAAAATTCTACCAGCAGCACCAACATACCCTAAAATTAATGCAATGCGTAAACTAGAGAAAGCGGTATCATATTATTTTTAAATAAAAGAAAAGTATGTCATGACTCCAGTTTGGGTTTAATCTCTATTAAAATATATTATTTGAATAGAGATTCCAGAATTTAGTACTATTGGCAGAGAGAGCCTCTCTGTTTTAAATTGTTTATGTAGGGGTTTTAACTAAAACATTGTCTCAACACAACCACACCTAATTACCTTTTTTTTTTGGTAAATATGAATAAATTCTTGTTTTGCACAGACATGGTGTTTCTCTTAATCCTAATCTTGAAGATCCACTGCCCAAAAAAAATCACTTCACATAGGGTCAATTCCCAGATACTTTCATCCAAAGCGACCTATTGTATCTCAATTTAGTGAATGGGGTCAGAGTACAGTGTCAGCCTTGCACTCCTGTAACAATGCAGATTGAGGGCCTTGGTAACTTTGGTGTACCTGAAACCCAACCTGCAGATTGATCAGACAATGCCATAACCACGAAGCTACCGTGGCCTTACTGGATTAATCCTGTGTACTGTGCAAATCCGGACACTGATACTGTCTTGCAGCTGTCTGATGAAGTCACTAATCCACAAAATATGCATGTCCCCCATTTGAAAAGTCAAATCCAGTGGTTTTAAACATTGTTTATTTTTAAACAGGTCACCAGTGTCTCACTGAGTGTGAGCAGAATATTTATTTTGCAGTGGCAAACACATTTACAGTCCTTTTTTCAGATGACTTAAACCAGGACTATATATATATATATATATATATATATATATATATATATATATATATATATATATATATATATATATATATATATATATATAAATAACATTGTTCTTTTGGTATCTTAATAATCTATTTCTGTCTTTTTGTCACATTAATTTGACTGATTAAAAAAATGTCATCACTGATTAGCTTGGGTTTTACCATGGTGGGATTTGGGGTCTGTGGCTCATGCAGAGTTTGTACAAATGGACGGGTTTTATAGCATCACTGAAAACCTGGCCTAAGAATTTGCCCAGTTGGATAAGACGCTGTGCTGTGATGGACCCAGATTATAAGACCACCCACCAACCAGCATGTAACAAAGTACCCAGTTTGGAGCTGCAGTCGCCTAGCGACACACACATACTGTTGTTTGTGAGCTAAACATAAAAAGGCAGACAAACAGATCACATGAGAGATAAATGTACACTTTATCACCCTAGAGATCAAAGCCACTTTGGTCTCAAGGTTACTCCACCTCTGTCTCTTGGAATATACAGACATGCCGGTTCCTGGAGCTGGGACATTTAAATCAACAAGCCTTTGCCATTTAATGAACTACATAGTTAGACCTTTTTAGAAATTTCACATTTTTTTTACTTTTTTTTTTTTTTTTTATCACAAAGATATCTAAAATTACTTTTGCAATTACTTTCCACTAACGTTGATAGAGTAACCATTTAGTAGCAATACATTACAGTAATGACTTTACAAAATGTAATACTTAGCCTTTTAGTTCTGTTTATGGTTTTAACATTTTAATAACCCCTTTAAGTATTGTGTAGAAAGGTTCAGAAGCATATTGACATGCTCAGAGTGAAGGCAGAAAAACATTTCATTATAAAATATGATTATAATCTGAAAATGCAATCATCCCAAATTCATTCTCTTTGGAGGGTGTACACGAGCATAAATTTTACCAGAAAGGTTTGAATGTATCCTGTGAAGCAGTTTGTCACTGAATATGGATTATATTTTTATTATTTCAAGCTGTGAGTAAGGGCAGCTCATATTTAGTTACACTTTGGCAAGCGTTGTGTGCTTGGAGTGCATCGCTTGAACACTGTAAAACTGCTATGGCAAAGAAATATTCACAATTTACACAAAGATGTGCAATTCCCCCAATTTTTAAAAGTACTAATCATGGTAGCACCTGTTTGTCATTCTGTTTGGAGCACCCACCGCTTCTCACAGCTGCTGGGTCAATCCTGGGTCCTAAGCTTTCTCCCGAACATTCTCACAGACTTTCACGTGCTACGAAAACAAACATGGGGATGCGTTTTTCAAGCCACAATAGTTTTAAACTTTTTACGTATGCATTTGGGTGCTTGCCTCAAGGCTGTGTTAGCATTAGCATGGATACAGGTTTGTGTTTACATGTACATGAAGTATTAACTGAGTCTTTATTGAACATTTTATTTTACTAATTATAGAACAACGATTTTGCTATAACTATCTGGCACCACTGTTCTGTTAGGATCTGTTCTCTGTTAAATGATCATTAGTATCTGGGTCTAAAATATGTTTTTCATAAACGTACATATTTAATTTTTGAAGATCTAAGGTTATAGATTTTAGCTGAATTAGCTAAAAACTAAATTGGATAAATACTTCATTCAGCACACTTTAAATGAATAGGCTTATTTGACATTATCATCATTTAACCACTTCTAATTGATTTTACTCTACATCTGATCTTTGATTAATCCCATTTTTGTAACTAACCGGTTGCTTTAGTTAAATTCAAACAAATTTTAATGATCAAGATCAAGGATAATGCCCCCTGGTGGCTGCAGGACATTAATTAGCTGCTTATTTAGTGCATTATGTGAATGCACTCTCACTGACCTTATCCAACTGTAATGTTTATGAAGAACAAAGGAAAGGCACGGTGGAATAAGAAGTTCATCCGAGCCATGACGGGAAGCAAGCAGATGGGGTGTGTTCTCACAGGAAGCAACCAGATACACGCCAAGGAATTGGGTGTGCTGATGCAAGATTTCTCCCAATTCACCTTGAAGACTAATCACATTATGTGTTCTATCAGCACACTCTACTCAAGCCTGGCTGGCAATTAGCCAGTCACTGATGAAATGATACACTCGAATGTCCTGACACTGAAGAGGCGTTTGAAGGGATGAACAGTGGGTCATGTGTGAATCAGACAGTTTCCCGAATGACCCTTAAAGACAAACCTGAAGAATCAAATGCTGCTTAAAGGAAGTATTTGGGCCAAAAGAGATTTTGTTTTAATGGTCAGTGTGTTGGTCAGATTGTTCCTCTGGTGCTTGGACTGCTTACTGTGTCTGGGGAGTTATATTTTTTCTCTTTTATTCCTGGTCACTGGGCAAATTGCTCCATTTTCCTGTAATGAATTTTCAGCCTTCAGAGTCTGTGCTGCCTCAATACATGTTTCCACACTACTTGACAGAACGATGGGGGAGAAAGCTGCAAACTGTAGAGAACAGCCTGTACTAATAGCTGAGCTGCCTGATGGGAACAAGTTCTGATTCTTAAGGAGTATGCTGCTTTGGAATATGAAATGGCAAACCTGCATAAAGGTTATTGAATTGCTACCTTTAGGAAAGTGTGTGTGTTATCTGGACATGATAAAATGTTTTTTTTTTCTGTATGGCAGTGCACAATTTAGAATCAGAACAATGTGTAAATGGTATGTACTCGGGTGGTCCCTGTTTGTAAATATGTACCAAACATTTTTTTTGAATGGTAAAGGGGAAACACTCTTTACCCCCCCCCCCATATTTCTTTCAGCTTTAGTTGTGTCTAATTAACACATCCTACTGCTGTACTCGCCCTGCTGTCTGAGGGTATCTGCTCTTTAAAAACTGGCCTGTTGTGCCAATAATGTAAGCAACCAGGCTGCTCTCAATCACAGTGCAAGAACATAGAATATAAGAACATAAAGGTAATATCGTTAGGTTTTGAATATCAGTTTGTGTGTATAGTCAGTATAGCGTCTACAGTATAGAGTCCATGTGTTCAGCAATAATTGATAGTATAGCTGGATGGAATATTTTCTGGCTTTGTAGATCAGTACTTGTAATGGGAGTAATGTTGGTTAGGTGAGGTTATTTGAAGGAACAGGTTAGGGAGTAAAAATGTTCTGTTCCAAGATGTATGAAGTGTTTAAACTTGAGACATGATTTAATCCAGCTTCCTTACTCTCGATGCTTTGCTTATTCGCTCTTCATTTCTGCTTGGTCTGTCACTCCCCTTCCTTTCTTTCCTGTTTCCTTTCTCCAGCAGGCTGTGTCTCTCCCCTGTGTGGAATGGAATGCAGGAAAAGAGAAACAAATATAGAGCAGCATACAAAACCACTGCTTTCTTCCAGTCTCTTATAGTCTTTTGCTGTTGTCCATTCACTTTATCACTGGCTCCCATTGGTGCATAGCGCATTATGTTGCATTTCATCTTTGAGGTACATTTTAAGAGGTGCAATGCTTCATTATTAGTGGCAGGGCTGTTTTTATAGGCTTACTATAAACTACTCTTCTGATCTATCCTTAGAGACAGTGGAATGAGGATTGTTGTAAAAGAGTAGCTACTTTGAGGTTTTGAGTAGTTTTTTAATTTTCATTGTTTTATTTTTGTTTGTTTGGATTTATGATTATACTTGCTGCACCACCACATGTAGCACAAGCTCTTATACATGCTTCTAGATAAGCAGGAACTATATCCACCAGAGGGCAGGTCTGTGCCAAAACAGTTCTTTCACTGGAAAAAAAAAAAGACAGACTGCTTCCTAGTGTCACTGTTTAACCAGTTATGGACTTTAGATATAGTATCTCTTTTTTGTTTGTTTGTTTTTTCATGTGTACAGATATATTTCTTAATAGAAGTATTATTAAATAATAATACTAGTTTCTTTACAGTCTATTAACTATTTATTATTCTTTCCTGTTACTAAGAATTTTAAGTTGTTTCCATTTGCAACTATAACAGTTTTCATTATTTTCTAAAATTAAGTCAGCATCTAAAAAAGATAACCGAAGTATAACGCTTCTCTATTTGTGATAAACAAGAAGTTGTCTTCTTTTGGACACATTGTTTTATTGCATTTTCACTAATTAATTTGCTAATTTTCATCTCTTAAATGTTTAAGTACTTTAGTAAACTCAAGTACTTAAACAAAAAAACTTATATTTTCATTACTTTGACTAATTTAAAATAAAAAAGACTAATAATTTAATAATAATTAATAGTGTTTTCTGTTTTAAAATAGAGGTGCTCATTTAAAAACATCTTGTTGGATTCAAAGAGTTTAAAGAGTAGCTTTTATTGTGCTTATCCACTGTATATGAATCTTTACTTTGTATAGCTTAATTCTTTTTATCCGCCTCTTATTAACTTTTGCATGTTATTGAGCTTGTAATATACTTGATCTCTGTTAATCCAGGACTTTTTAGTAATTTTTGTTTAAAATTCTTTTTTGAAAAATATGCATTCAAAAAAGCTATCTAAATAAAAGGAGGTTAATGTAAATTATAAAATAACATCAGAGAATCTGTTTTGTGCAATGTTGCTACAATATTATCCACATTAATTAGCTCTTACTAAAGTCATTGATTGTAAAACAAGAACTTCTGACTTATATATATATATATATATATATATATATATATATATATATATATATATATATATATATATATATATATATATATATATATATATATATATATATATATATTAATATATATGCTGACTGGGTATATAATAAAATGGGAGCATGATGTCAGTTTTAAACCATGTCACTCTGTGATTCAATTCTGTTACTATAATTCTCAAATTATATGTAATGTCAGCTGAAATCATTTTATGGGTTAAAAACAAGTCAAGTACCTTAGCAAACTCCTGCTTTCAGTATCCCATAGTTAATAAAACAAGTAGCAAAATCCATGATATACAAAATAGGTTGTCTTAATAAGAATGCATTATAAACATATACAGTTTAAAATAAATGAATTAATTAAATAAATAACAAACCTCATATTAAAACCAGAAAATATTCAAACTGCTTGATGAACTAAGATTCAAATTATTTCCCACAACCTCAAACCACATGTTACTACACTAGTTGGTATGTCCCATTAGTTCCCAGGGAAGTGTGCTATTTATTATTTTAGCTAAAGTGGTTAAAATACTGTTTTTACATACATATACGGAGTGATTAAAGCGGAATAATTTGCATGAAAACCACGAAGTTTGCTAAGGTGTAATTTGGTTGGTTTTAAAATTTGATTTAACATGTCATGGACATTGTAAAGATGAAACATTTTACTTTACTTTGTAAAGTAAAGCATTTATTCATTTTACATGAAGTTTTATGTGCAAATGCTTGTTTATTTGTAAAACAAGAATACTTGAGGCAAATGGCCTGGCCCCTTTAAAGCTGGATCTTATTGGTGAGTTTTCGAATTTCTATAAACCTATAAAATAAATATTTACCTATATTTACCTATAAACCGTGGAAGTTTTTTCTAGCAGCACCACATAACTTTTGAGTGCAGGACATTAACATTGAAAGGCAAAGGATAATCATTTTAACTAGGACAGTTTTAAAGCATTTATTTACCTATAAACTATAGGTAAAAAAAAAGCTTTAGGTTTGTCATTTTGGCTAGCTGTTTAGAAGTGAGCATTTAGAATGAGCTTAATTGTATTGCAATTCTAAATTGTATGTATGATTTAAGAAGCTTATCTCAACCATTTACTCTTATCCTAGGGTCATGGGAAGGGTTCCCCATGCCCATCCAGGGGAGATCATACACCCAGAGATACACCCAGCACTAACTCTCTCTCTCTCTCACACACACACACACGCACATACTATTATAGGCAATTCAGAGCAGCAAATTTACTTTGAATCCATGTTTTTAGATTATGGAAGGAAACCGGAAAACCCACGTGAACACGGGTAGAACATGGTAACCCAGATTCAAACCTGAATCCCTAGCACTGAGAGCCGGATGAGCTAACCAATATGCCACAGGTTTATAATAGCACTAATTTAAATAGTCACAAACTGTTTTTGTAAAAGCTGTATTGTACATGTGAAACGTTTGTGGGTGTGACACTAGGAGACAGGTGGTTTCTCAAAATCAAAAGACTAAAAAAGTCAACCCTCAAATACCGGACATTTAGAGTATTTTATTAAATGTTTATGTAGTAACATGCATGCAGGCTGTTTCTGCCATCTTATACTAACACAGGGGAAGAGATATTTTGAGACCTTATTCACAGTCAGGTCTTACACTTTACCTGATCTTCAGCCTAAGTCTTAGAAATGACAGAACACTTGAGCAATTTGGGTTAGGGGCTTTGCTCAAGTGTTCTGCCACATTGGGACCCACATTGGTAACTTCAGTGGCCTGGGATTCGAATCCACAACCTTCAGACTGATAGCCCAACACCCTAAACACTGAGCCACCACACCCACATACATAGTGACAAATACTGAAATCAATATAAAAAAAATCATCTTGGCAAATAAAGAGAAGGAGCTGAAATGGTTAAGATTTGTAGGTTTCACTTACTATTTACTCAGTAAAAGGAGTTTAAGGGAAGGTTTAAAAAAATGCAAGAAATTTCAGAGGCAGGAGGAACATGAGTGGGCAGAAGTCCTAGCATGTGAAGAATAACTGGGCAAAGCACCGATGCTTCAGCAGTCAAGGCTTCAAACATACCGACAGACTGACAAACAGGCGGGCAGACAAACAGTGCCATGGGGTACGGTCATGCTGCTTTGGTCTGTAAATAGGACCTCTGTTTCTTTCCACCCTCTGTCTAGACAAGTGAAGAACAAGCTGTTGTGTAAAAGAGGATTGGAAAGAAAGGGTTTAGCAATTAGAATTTGTCATGAGGGTTGACATCAGACAAAATCACACTCTCAAATAAAAACTGAAAAATCATTCAACTTTCATTTATTCTTTTTACTCTCTACAGAGTAAAAGCGGTGATGATGGCTTTTATAGATTTACAGTGCTGCCAAACTTTTACTACAATGACTTTATTTACTCAGTTTAGAATTTCACTTGAATCATTTTTTTTCCCGAATTTATCTGTATCTGTTTCTACATCTACTAGCCATTAAAATTTGACTTCTCATATACCTGGCAATTGTTCATTAAGCTGAAGTGTTGTATATTAATGCAATAAGGCACTTGAGGTTGTGCATTATTGTGAATAAATCACAGGAAAATTTCCCGTGATTTATTCATAATGATGCACAACCTCATGTGCCTTATAGCTTTTATGAAATGGTTACAAACTATAAAAAAACAAGGTTTCATAAATGCATTTGTTGAAAGCAAAATTGTTAATAAACTGGTCTTTCACAACGTAATCGAAAGTAGACGCTGATTGCAGAGAGATTCCAGTTTCTCTGATCATGAAATACTGCTAATGGCTAATGGAAATCTAATGGCCAAATTTCAGAACCCAATTTATAATGTAATGATATGAATCATGATATGTCTCGCAATGATATGTATGTAAAGCAGTCAGAGATTTGCATTATTGTCAATAATATCACGGCTGGTCAAAGGGTTCTGCCAATCGGATTTAAGGGCCAGAACTTCCCGTCATTTAAGAATACTTAATATAATTAATGCAATAATGGGTCACTGGTTTCTAAATGTAGCCCATGGTTTATTTCTGGCGTAATGCATGCATGTAGTCTATAAGACGTTCTACAAATTAGAATCTTATTCAAAAAAAAAAAAAAAAAGAATACTTAATCAGATTATATTTTGTTTAAGATTATAGAATCCGGACACAAGGCAACTGGTTTGGTTTTGTAAAGGCTTTCCCTCTGTGTCCCCAAAAATCAGGGTAAAGTTTAAAGATGTGATCAAAGATGTCTTACCAATAACCAATAAATTGTTTGTTTACTGATAATTGTCTAGACCAGTTTACACAGTAAGGATAGCATCTGCCGGCAATCTGTCCTGCTGCACAGCTTGCTTCATTCAGCAGCTGTTTGAGCCAAGCTGCAGAACAGGATGATTGAAACTCTACCGAAATATGTGAACAAAAAGTTCAAGGCAGTTCTGTGAATTTTTTGTAACTGGTTCTGTCATTCAAAAGAAGTCTAGAAAAGCATATAAACTTTTGCATTTCACTGTTTTATAACTGGCTGTGGATTAATGCTGAAGCCACCTCAGCCTTATACAGGACTTGGTTATTATTCTGTGCTTTCTTAACAATGACAACTGAATCTAGTAAGAGAATAAAGTAAATTCTTGTGAGATCTGTTTGAATTTCACTGTGCTTCACAACAAAAAGTAGCACAAAACTCAAACAAAACTTTTAACACACTGGAAATTTCCACTAAACAGGAAACCGACTTTTTAGCATCTCAGCATGTTACTGAATAAATAAAAAAGAAACTTGCATTTTGAAGGTTGAATCACAAATAACTTGCAGTGCAAATCATAACTGATTATCAGAGTTTATATTTGTATCTCAATATCATAATGCCATTCTTATCATCAAGTGCTTTGTTGTAATATTGTTTATTTTCTTAAATTTTATTGTGTGGATTAGGGTTATGAACCAACATTGCCAGATGATACCTTTATAAATGGCAGAAATTTTGGGGCCCAAACAAAACATGTTGGTTTTGGATCAATTGTGAGTTCCAGAAAATTAAAAAGACTAAGAAAAAAATATTAACCCCATATTTAAAATGTTAGAGCTCTATTATGACACTGCCTGCTGCTTAACAAATGGACGTTGGTAACAAAAGGGTGGTTGAATATAAGCAATACATAGCTGATTACATGAGCTACAGAATTCAGTTCTATAGTCAAAAAGAAACCATTTTTTGCAGCCACAACAACCTAGCTTCAACCCAAGGATTCAACCTAAACCAATATAGACAGGAGTATTTGTAGCACGACATGAGTTCATTAACAAAGAGCAGCATCAAATCATGCATACCCTTGTTACAACCTAAATGAGAGAAATTCTGTCAGTAAGCTACAGTAACCCCAGAACAATCTGCCTGCAAGAAACCCAGCTTATGCCAGGTGGAAACCTTTTATTGAAAAACTGTGCCATGTACAACAGCTAAAGTCTGGGGAAATGGCAGCCCTAACTTGATCAAACATCCCACACAGCCAAATCATTGCTGACACTAATCAGAATTCAACAGCATGCCACTTATCAAACTATGAGAGCCATCTTGATTTGTTCTGTGCTAGTTGGATGGATGGATGGATGGATGCATGCATGTTCAACAAAAGTCCAGAAAGGTAAATTTTGACAATAAATGATTTGTCAATGACATTCAGCACCAAATAATCTTGTCTTTTTAGTTCTTAATATAAAAACAATCAAACTCATTGGAGAAGCACTTATGAAAACTAAATGAAATGCACAATGATGTTCCTTTAGCATTTGGCATGGGGCTTAATTTCCACATTCCAAAAAAATATAAACTGCCTCTGTTTGCTTTTTAGTGGATTCCATTTCATTCCCCCCATGGGAACACCATTCCAAACCAATCAAACTACAGACATATCATCTTTATGAACTGTCCCCTGCAAACTTTTAGAAAAGATGGTCAAAGTCAGATCATAAAGTGATAGTGATTTATTTTGCCTACTGTGCGTACACAAAGAGGGATTTGTCTTCCACATTTAACCCATCCGTGCAGTGAAACGCACACATATACACACACTACTAAAGTGAGCACACGTGCCCGCAGCAATGGGCAGCCTTAAATATGGCACCAGGGGAGCAATTGGGGTCAGGTGCCTTGCCCAAGGACACTTCAGCCATAGTAATTTGTGGGAACAGGAATGGACCTGGAGACCTTCAGGTCACAAAGCTGGTTCCTTAACCACAAGCCCATGACTGCCCAATGAAAGTCATATAACTTCTAGAAACTGAAAGATGACCAAGAACTAGATCTGCAAGAGAATAATGCAATAATAATAAACTGATCGTTCAGTAGTCATCAGAAATGATTGTAGAAATTGAATAACAGCATCGAATAACAATCAGGTTTGATGTATTTACAGTATAGTTGGTTTTCTCCATGGCTTCTGACTTGTGGTGTTCTCATTTGTAAGTCGCTTTGGATAAAAGCGTCTGCTAAATGACAATGTAAATGTAATGTATATGTTCAGCCCAAAAACTCAAACACTACATGGACTGTATGGTATGAAGGTCTCATGAGAAATTGGATTTAGAGTCTCATTTTCTCCCCCAGGTTCCTAGCAAATTAACTTTAAGAATTAACAGTACCTTAAAATTCAATCAGATATGCTGTGTTTCAGTAACATTAAAATAGTTCTACTAGACACATTCTGCATGTGGATGACCTGTGAAATAATGAGACTAGAGGGAGCTTAAGCACCTAAATCTGACAATTGCAGCTGTGAATAAACAGGATCAGTCAATGGCCCATTACAAAAACCTTTTAATTTACTTAGTTCAAATAAATGTTTTAAGGCCTTATCTTAGATTTTAAAATAAAAAAGGAGCAGAGCATTTATGCTTGATATTTCCATATCATGTTGTAAAATACTTTGTATATTCATGTTTTGTGTTTTTTATTAGGTTTGTTGGAAGAAGAGAAATCACTAAAATATGTATTTGAGTGGGCGCATTGTGAACCTATCTGACATAATGCATGTTTGTCAAAGTGAACTTGAACAGGCTAAATCTAACTCTGCATTTAACAGTTAAATATCCCTGTAAGAGCCCAGACCAATCCTCATCTGACCCTTTGGACAGGGAATGCAGCCTTAGCTGACGAAGCTGTAGGGTTAACTTATAAACATAGATTTCATTACCTAGATATACACATGCGCTTTCACTCTAACCTTTGCAATAATTTACAAATGTTTTAGACATGAGAGCATCCCTAATATATATATATATATATATACCTAATTTACACAGATGATATCTAGTCTAATAACCAGGTACCAAATTCCAAAAAAATGTTCCTCTGACTCTAAATTCTTTCAGGAAATAATTCTGGACACTGACCGATTAATTACATTATTTATAAGCACATGATTTTAGCTAAATGTGTTACAGCCACCAGGAGCAAGTATCACCTTGAGAGAAAATGGTGTTTAAACTGTATTTGTGTTTAAATTGTCATGGGTTTAACTGTTGGAATAAAAGTTTGACATTTTGTCACATTTATTTATTTTTTATTTTTTTGTTAAAAGAATGTTTGAAGGTTTTTGATTGTTGGTTATAAAATTACCAGCATACAACTTGACTGAATGTCTATAAAATCTCAAAAATCTGCCCAAATCATACATCCCTATTCTTGAGTCACGGCAAATCTGTATTGAACAAATACGTAAAGGACAAATAGGGAATAAATATTGGATATTCTTGGCAATACTAATCTCTACGTAGCTAACCCCAACAGATGATTATGACCTATAAGCTAATTGGTATCAAAGTGTCTATATGAGATGTAGCAATTAACACAAAATTATTACACATCTGTGGACACTAGATTATTTTGAGAGTCTGCTTTTTCACACATCTAAAATACATTTCTTTTTTTCATTTAATCTGGGCTCTTTGCTTGCACAAATTGCTTCATATTGTTTTTTTTTTAATTTTGTTAATTTAAATTTGTATTTTTTTTAAAAGTCTTTTGTCCTCTGTCATCTCTTTTCATCCATTATGATTTTCCAGCACAGGTTCCATTTAGTGTCTTTGTAGCATTCCTAACTGATTACAAAACAAATATTTATAAATTGTGAAAGTGGTGGTGTTCCTCATCGTTATGTAATATAAATTATAATTCTAATGTTCCTGCTACTTAGACCTTTTTAGAATAACATTATTGTTATAGATGTAAATAAATTTTCCTACTCATGAGTCAAACAAACCACTATAAATCATGATATCATGAAAATCATAGAATTAAATTTGTGCGAGTTCCGACCTTGTTTTTTGACAGAGGTCAAAATGCTTCACATTTTAGCACCTTAGCATTTCTTTCTCTTTAACCTGATGTGTATTATAATTAATTATAGTAGGCTTTTTTGAGGATGACCTTCAGCTCTCTTGCTTTGTCATGCTTCTCAACAAAAATGCATTCGGTCGAAACTACAGATGCATGACATGGTTAAAAAAAAAACCCATATAGGCTTAAAAACTAGTTGACATTAAATATCATGTTAATTCTTAACTTTTAACTTGGACACCCCAGCTTATGTGCCCTGCTTAGTGATTATAATCCTATAGTATAAGCACTGATCTGATCACTAATCTTCCTGCTTTGGTGTTTAAATGTGTTTTAAAAATTGAGTGACGTATTAACCACATACTCTATTCCTTTTGCCTAGAGTGCAAGTTCCTGTGCACCAATGGCCGCTGTCTGGATCTTAGCTCACTGGTGTGTGATCATCTCAATCACTGTGGAGACAACAGTGATGAGGAGAACTGCCCCTTGTCCACCCAGCACCCGTCACCTGCCTTCTTCTACTGTGAGTTTTTGCCAGTTTAGATTTATTTCATTCAAGCCATTTAGCCTTTTCCTTTAAGGCATGTATTTATTTATATATATTGTATATACACACACACACACACACACACACATTCCTGGTAAAAAAACAAACAAAAAAACATAGTAAATAGTGGCAAGAATAGAAGGAATAAAGTAATAAAAATCATGATAAGCAAGTTTGGTGTATGCATGTTGGTTTTTTATTATTATAGTGTGTCAATGGGAATATATGAAAGTGTCATGCCCAAAAATATAAGCAGTCTTGTATAGTTTATCAAGATCATCAACCTTTATTAGTTTGCTGTGTGTGTTTTATTCAGTCATCATTAGGTCTCTCTCTCATCTGATGCCTCAAATCCTCTGTGAGCAGCAGTCATAGCTCTGCCATGCAGCTACCTAGCACCATGAAAATGAACACTTAACTCAATTAACTCATTAGTAGAATAGGAAAATAAACATGTAAAGTGTTTTACTTCGCCTTTTTCTCAGTTTGTAATTTATTATAAAATAAAAGTTAAGAGCAACTCTGGAGTTCAGTTTATGATCTGAAAGACCAAGATAATTTTCACAAACGCAAATCAAGACCTCAATTTGACTATAATAGACCTACAGGAAGATTTAGGAGACTGGTGTGATGAAAGTGTTAAAAAAAATTCCTTGCAGTTCTTTCCACCAAACATTAGTTTGAACTGATGAAAGTCAAAATAAACCTTTTTGTTCACAGTGTACAAAGGAAGCTAACAAAATATTCAGAATTTGATAGAATGAGTACCTCTTCATCTGGTGATTCAGAGGTGTGAATCCGTTATGCTTTTGGGCTTGTGTTATTAGGGTATTGTTAAACTTTACATGGAAAAGCATGTATTTTAAACAAATGGTCAAATGTTGGAAGCAAAAAAATTAAATGAGGCTTTTGAAAAAGATCTTTTACATCTCTTCTCAGTCTAACATCGAAAAGACTTCCTTTGGCCCACATCATCTCCCAGCCTAAACATGATTAAAATCGAATTGGTAACAGCCAGTAATGGACCTAAAAAGTTAATTAGACTGAATAAATGTGATGGATTCTGACTGAAACTAAACTGAGAGACCAAGGATGCAGATTACGGCTCAAGATAGATTTTTATAACCCTTCACCTTTCTGGATGTACACTTCTGTACCTCAGCGACTCTGACAGCAGCATACAAGCTTTCAGCGGTATGTCTAGTTTACATTGACATGGATGATATGGAAGCTCCACCATCTGCAGCAGTACCAAGATAAAGATTAATATCAAAATGACGATCCCTGTTCCCCTCTTTTTTTATTCTTTAATGCAGTGAAGTAACAAATTGTGCATTCAGGGTTTCAAGCAGGATCAGTGAGTTACATTAAGGACACCAGGCAGAACCTGTCTGTTTGCTCTGATATGAAATAGGTTTTTTTCCCCTTAGTTTAAGGACAATGAAAAACTGGGATGAAAAGCAAAATGGCAAAATGAAAAATTAACATGGTGCAAATGTGAAGCCACCACAGTTTTAAAAAAATATAAGTAAACCATGTAAGACAGTAAATATTCAAAAATATGTTGCTAATGAATGAAATGTGAAATAACTTTTCAATGTTGTACCATAATAAATTCCATGTTTGTAAAATAGTATTATTCTTTTAAAAACCTATATGGGCCAATTATTAGTAGCCAATTCACTGTGTTTTTGGACTGTGGGAAGAAACCAGAGAACCAGGAGAAAACCCACACAAACACAGGGAGAACATGGAAACTTCAGCTAGAGGGGATTCAAACCTGGATCCCCAGCACTGAGAGGTGAATGTGCTAATCTCTAAGCCTTGACTAAGTTTAAAAACAGCTTTATGGTTGTCACTGTATTTACTGGTAAATTTTTAAAAAATCGTTTTTTTTTTCTGTTATTTCGTGTAAAATGGATTAATACTAGCTTACAATTTTCCATTCATCCATTATCTGCCACTTTATCCTCTACTAGGATCCCTGGGGGTTCCCATGCCCATTCAGGGGAGAACGTTTTGGGCGCTGGGCAGGACACCCAGGACAAGGAGCCAATCTATCGCTGGACACACACACACACTCTATATGGGGCAATTTGATCCATGTTTTTGGACTGTGGGAGGAAACCGGAGAACCTGGAGGAAACCCACGCGGGCATGGGGAGAACATGGAAACTCCAACCAGATTGGGATTCGAACTGGGAATCCCTATTGCTGAGAGGCAAATGTGCTAACCACTAAGCCACCGTGCCGCCGCTTACCATATTAGTTTTGTTAATTTACACAAATTTAATCACACATTGACAGTTGTAGAGTGATTAGCACTTTTACTTTACAGCTTTTAGATCCTAAGCTTTATTCCTAAGTCTTTTTTGTGTGGTGTTTGCATGTTCATCTGTATCTGCCTGCATTTTCTTCAATTTGTGTGCTAGTAGGTAATCTGTTAATATATGTTCCATGTGTGACCGTGTTGTTTTTTGTACACGGTTGTGAACAGCTTTTGTTTTCTTTGAAGGGTTTCTACAAGTTGTTGAAGTGTCTCTATAGAGAATTTTTGCCTATTTAGTTAAGAGTATTTGAGATCACTGATGTTAAACGAGAGGAACTGGTGCACAAACTCCATTCTAGTTCATCCCCAAAGTGTTCAAACTCACACAAACATGCGTTCATGGACATTGGTTTGTGCACTGGACCACAAACTGTTTCCACCAAGTTAGAAGCATACAGTTGTTCAAAATGCATAACTTGGTACTTTATTTCAAAAACCTCTGACCTGAGACTGAAACACAAAAATTCTGATACTTGTAAGTCACTTAGTATAACGGGGGGGGGGGGAATAATGCCCATCCAGGGGAGAACGTTTCGGGCACTGGGCAGATATACTCAAGACAGGGCACCAATCAGAATCAGTTTTATTTTTGCCAAGTACATTACACACACAAGGAATTTGGTTCCGGAATGATGGTGTCTCTCTTGTAAAATTACAATTTACTGTATTTACAATTTATACAGTTCTATTTACAAATGACAAAGTTGCTGTACATATGATACATTTTCTATAAAATATATATGGTAAGGTGCATTTATGCCGTAGTGATTATAAGCTGTTTATTAGTATAATGGCATGAGGAAAGAAACTGTTTGAGTGTCTGGTTGTTTTTGGTGTACAGTGATCTGTATCATCTGCTGGAGGGGAGGAGCTGAAATAAATTGTGTCCGCTGGACACAATCTAGCGCTGGACACACTCACTCACTCAAACCCGCTCTTTATGGGGCAATTTGAAGCATTCAGTTTACCTTGAATTCATGTATATTGGGGAACCGGAGAACCTGAAGGAAACCCACATGAACACAGGGAGAACATAGAAACTCCACCCAGATTGGGATTTGAATCCCCAGCACTGAGAAGCGAATGTGTTAACCACTAAGCTGCAATGCCTCCTAGTGAAAAATCTAAATAATTTAAATTATTTATGTATTTATTTACTTATTTAGGTTAAACCAGTTTATTGTAAACTGCGACTGGTATTTCTGTGTAAACAAACTTCTCTTAACTTATATTTATATTAAGTCTGAGTTGATATGTTCTTTTTCAGTTCATTTTACTCGTAACCTTTAGTGGCCAGATTTAAAGAACAAAATATTTAACTATGAATGCTGTTGTGAAAAAAAAAAAAAAAAAACATTCTAGCAGTTTACTGTGCCAGGTATTTATTAACAGCTGCTCAGTTACAACTTTTTTTGCCATTTTACTGAGAAAAGTCCAAAAAAACTGTTGTTTGTTTCTTGCCTTCAAGTTTTTCTTATCTGCGTGTTGCACCACAACAGGATTCGACATATGGGCCACTACAAGGTTAATGAGCTTGATGGCTAGAGTTCTGTTTGGCTCCACCAGCAGCAGTGTCTGCAGCTGCTTTCTAGTGTCACTATCTGGGCAATGAAGTGTAAAAGACGTGTGTTCAAGTGTTTGAGCTGAAAGGAGCAGTAGGAGATAGCCCTGAGCTTCCCTTGGGCTATGGTCAGCATTGCCTTTTAACTACAGAGGGTCCCGGCTGTAGAGGGCCACCATAGTTAAAAAGACTTTTTCACCTCCGCGTGCCTAGACAGGGTTGTTTTGGTGTAGGGCTTCTCCTTAGGAGACTTTGGAGGACCTTGGGGGTTTTGGAGGGGGACCTGATGGAGGACTTGATGATTATGCCCCTTCAGTGCTTCATGCAGAGCTACAGGCTACTGAGCATTCATATGTAGATATGGGCTTCTGTTGTTCTATCTTGTGCTGCATTCACATCAGTTCCTTTGTCTGGGTGATTTAAGGGATTACTTTAAGTAGATTGTCCAAGTGGCATTGAATAAACATGACAGCATTTTCTTTCCTGCATCAGGAGCTGAGAAGCTGATCTCAGGTCAGTGTTTAAAAGCCACCCTATTCTTTACTGGAGAAATCTTTAGAACCATGTTCCTTACAAGAGGCCTGAGAGTGGCACACTTTGAAGCATGTTTTAATGGCCCTCCAGGGTGGTGTGGGATAAAAGCAAAAGAGCTTGTTCCTCTAGAGCCGGCTAGCTAGTTAAAGCAGCTAGACCCACTTAGAGCTCAGAAGAAGGGGCCCAGCACCAGTGCCTCTTCTAATGTCTGCTGACAAGACATCTTTCTTCTCCTTCCTTCTGTTTCTCTCAGAAGCTGTGGTTCTATTCTACAAATTACTTGCTTCTAACGTTCTTTCATATGCCTTGGGAAATGTATGTTGTTTTCATGTGTGGTCTGTGCACAGGAGTTTAAAAAAAAAACAAAAAACGTGTGAAATGAAAGACGAACTTGAAGAGGAAGTCTGCAAAGCTGCTCTGCTGTATCCAACTGCTCACTATTCTATTGTGCTTGCAAAACCACCACCATTGGGCCATTGCCAAGAATATTGTGTGATTGCTACCAAACACCAGTACTTACTTTTGTGGTTATTTCTCAAAATGTGCTTTTCAAAGGTATCAGTGTAAAGTCCAGGCATAGAAGGTACTGCAAAACAGTCAATTGGAGTAAATCCATGAATAACATTGAAGCTGTTTTTTTTTTTATTAAGTCTCAGTGGTAAAAGCCTATTTTTGTTTGATGCTTGCACCACCCAAGGTGGTCAACTAGCAAATTACCACATATCACTTTCAGTGAACAAATAACTGTGAAACAAAACACAATAATCTGATATTACCTCAAGCCTTAGGAAAGGTGGCACACATCTCAGATCCCAAATGTAATACTGCAAAATTCCTTCCTAAAGTTAAAGATATGTGATTATAAACACAATTTGCTACAGCATGATCTAGGTTTGAACTCACTATCCTTGTTAAGACATTTGAGAGCACATAAGTGGCCTTGCTCACTTTTTATGTAAAGATAAACATTCCCATCAACCATTCATTCTCAACCACCAGTCAGTATGACCTTAATGAACCCTGTTTCAATCATGTTGCTCTCAAATGTTGTTCTACGTCTTAAAAATAAAACTCTGACTGCTAATGTGGTTCTGTAGAGTTACACAAGAGTATTGTGGGACCTGCTGTATCCTGAACAGGACTGAATTTGACATTTCCACTGAAGGGCCTCTAAGCAGGACCACTTTATTCTTAGCTATTAAGTTTATAGTTGTGTATATGCATACATATTAATTTAGATAAGAATGTATTACATGTTTAAATATAATTGTATCTTCAATAGCCTCTGTAATGTGTTACTGTTTCAAAGTTTCCCCATTTAGTAATAGTTTAACACATTTTACTGCTGTAGTTTATTTGAAGCTCATTATAGGTAATAACAATCACAAAGCACTGCTTTCATTACTCCTGTAATACTATACAGATGGCCTTTAAAATGTGCTCTCATCATTATACTAAATTATACTAAAAAAGATGAGATTTTAAATTGTAGTCTTTATCAAACTATTTATGTTAGGATTGTTAATGATATTCTTACACAGTATAGGCAGGTGATATTTACATCCAGCTGTATGTAGCTATCCAAATTAATTGCACCCTATGTGGATTTGCCGGTCACTATTTACAATCCTGTGTTTATAGCATGGCAGTGACCTGTTATCTTAACTAGAGTTTTGACTCGTTTTTGTATTATAAATTCCTTTTTGTTGTTTGTGTTGCATGGATGTCTAAAATGTTTTGTTATCATACAGATGTAGGCTACCAAGAAAATAACATTTAAAACAGTAAATCCTACACAGAGATCTTTTAGGGATTTTATATTGGGAATTCAAATTGAAAACACTTTCTGTAATTGGATTTCTATTCTTTTTTGTGGAGTACAGTTAGATTTGCTGTATGATCAATGCAAATAAAGCTTTAAATATTTCCACATCCTCCTGACCCAACATTGTTACATTCTTTTTTAAATGTTAGTGTTATTTAAAAAAAAAAAACTACAGTACATGTAAGTGGGATGTTTTGCAGTTATATTAACATAACAACCAAAAAGTAAAAAACAAGCTATTTCTAAAAAAACCACTGCAGAAGATCTGCTGTAGTCAGTTACTTCCTGCTAACTGTAAGTGCACATGTGCAAGGTAAGTGTATTTTAGATACTGAGGGTGTTTTGTCTCTTGTATAGTGCTTAAAACCCATTTCCCTTTGTAGCAAAGAGAGACTTGCCATATCACGAGAAACAGACAGATATAGAGTTTCTTGCCATAGTTGTTACTGGGAGACTATGTATTAGAGGCTTACTGGCAATCAGATCTTTAGCTGCTCTGCATGAATTGCTCTCATTTGTTCCATCTTGTTGGCTTACATTCAGTGCTGCTGGGTTCTCTTGTTTCTGGGTCCTGTCTTAAAGGTCTAAGACTAAGCACTTATTTGAAGCATATTTGTCACAAAGGAATATGGAATTTCTGAATTCATAAGCTCTTTCTCATTGGGTGGAGGCCTAGATCATATGCAATTTAGGAATAGAGAATCTACCATGGACGTTTGATCACATTTTCTAGATCATTGTAAAAATCTGGAATATTACTAAATGTGCTTTTTATTTAGGTTGAGATCAGGTGATTTAGAATTAATGTATATGACAGAAATATATTTCCTGCACTTATACAATGCATTTCCTGCACTTATACAATATTCAACCATTTCATGCAAAGCTTTCAGGTTTGGGACATAACAGAAAGGATTCATTCCACTCTAGTATTAACATCCAAAGAAAAATAAAGGATGTCAGAGGACCAAAATAGTACCCACCACTATTCAGCCAATGCAGTGCATTTCACTCCTTTCTTAGTAAAATGCCAAACAAAGATTTTTTTTCCTCTAAAATAGGCATCTATTTACACAACTCTGTTTAAAAGACAAAATAATACAATTATAAAAACAATGATAATAATAATATTTAGAAATGCAAAAATTCAGATACATTTATGTCCTGAAAATACCAAATTCAGCCATATTGGTAACTACTGGGATGATTTTATGTATTTATTTAGTATATTTAATGTTTTTTTTTTATAATAATCTTACATGTGGATTTTTTTTTACAAAAAATAAAGGAACAAGCTTAAATGTTTGTTAACCTTAACAAACATTAACGGTTTGGGGTGCAGGATCATATAACGACCATGTTTGATAATTCTACAGTGTAGCTGTTTTTTTTCATAACTACTGACTTATATCATTTGTAAGTTGCTTTGGATAAAAGCGTCTGCTAAATGTAAATGTAAATGAATGTTTATACATTTGAAAAGTACTGCAGATGTAAAATTATCTAAGCAACTCTTATATTTAGCATTGAATATTAAACATTTGAATGCAATTGTGAATGTGTTGATTTGTGGATCCAAATCATTTAAGATGTGCTGCTAATCACCAGACATCTCTCAGCATCTAGAACATAGTACCAGTTTTGCTATTTAATTATTTAGAATTATTTATTTGCAAATTATTTTAACTATAGACTATAACTACTTCAAATATACATCTAATAGGCAAAACCTAAGAATTGGATGTTGTGACAGTTCTTGCATTTGTGATCTTTAACACTATACTAAAGATAATAATGTTCATGTGTTGGGTGGGCCTGCTCCATGAACATTAAAGAAAAAAACAAACTGTCCATAATTATCATGGGATCCCTCAGAGTGCTTTGTGGTTTAGTACTACTCTGCTCAACTCATTTGCTTTCAGCTGGTTGTTATTTGTGAGGTTCCAAACACAGGTTTCCTACATCAAAGCTGCTGTGTGTACTTTGTTGGACAAACAACATAAATATATCAATTATTACAAAGCTGATGGTTACAGATACGTTTTGTTGCCTGTTATATGGCATTTAAATACAAAATCATCAGTTCGTTTTGCTGCCATTCCAGCTCTTTGTTAAAACTCCAGCTTGCTTCTGAATTGTTTGCAGAATGTTAGCTTTTTACCAGTGAAGTTAAATGCCTTACAACTATTAGAGTCTATACTTAATAAGGAAGTTTGTACAAATCCCTGTTGAGTGACATCACATTTACTCGTCTTGTACTTTGTACACGTCTTCTTTTCTTCCTCCCTCCCGCTTTCTTCTTGCTACCCTCCTTTTTTACAGGAGGTTTAAACCAGGGGTCAGGTTCAGTGGCTTTAATGGAGTCTTGTCTGGAGAGTAGTGCACTTCCAATAGTTTGTTTGAGTTTGAGATTTCCATGCATAATTCTCATCTACTCGTGCTAAGCTGAGCTGAGCATGGCCTACCGCATTCTCATGCTAACATTCTCATTACCAAACCTACGTCACCGCGTATCCATGCAGTAATTTTACTCTCGACAAAATGAAGTCAGCCTCAGCAATAGTGAGCAAGAGATGGAGAGAAGGGAGGAGATGCTTTACTGCCTGAAATGCAGGACTGTAACAACAAGGAGATGAATCAGGATGGAAAAATGCCTTTGAGAACCTTTTTTCTGACTTGAATGAGTTGCTTGTTTTGTCACTTCATGCGTTTTATGTGTTAACTACATTTTGAAGCACCTTCTTGTGATCTCCTTGATTCTCTTATTGGGCATGGTCCCTTTGATGTTTGTAGAGAAAAGTGAAAGTAATCCTCCTTCTGAAGATGACTGACGACTTGGAAGTTGTGGCGGCTTACTGGAGACATTCCAGACCTGAATATTACTCATTTCCATATGAACTAAGCAACTGAAAATTGAGTAGTCTATTAGAGGTGTGTACTGAATTCAAATTCAGTTCTCTGCTTTTTTTTTAAAATATTGTAATGACCATGTGCATTCACCATTTTGTGGGCTCCGCGTGGAGCCCTCCATGTTGTATGTGGGGCAGGGTTTGGCAGGTTGCCCGCCAATAGTAAAGGTGCACACGGGTTTTCCCAGCATGCCTTGCGGGCAGGTATATAAGGGGGAGCACGGGATGGGTTTGGGTTATAGTGTGGCATTCTGAATACAATTAGTGTGCAATAAAACTGATTATCTGCTGAAATGGTGACCCGACTCATGGCCTCTTTCTTGTCGTCGCCACAACAAAAGCATAAATCTTGCTTAATGCTAAATTGCAATGGGGTGATTTTTGACCTGTTCTGGTTTTTATCGTTTTATTGAATTTTCTTCTTCTTTGAACTGTTTCTGATTTCCACAGTGCAAATATCCACATACTGTATGTGACTTGGCAGATTTATACCTTATACCATTCTGGAAGCAACTCCTTTGTTTACCTGGGCTTGAGACCAGCATGACTAATTCACTGAGATGTACATCATAATGACTGTGGAAATGTAGTACCTCCAATTTACCTGTATGTGGAAGGTAATTAGAAAGCCTATAAAGATTTCACGCAGGCAGGGTGGAGAACATGCAGACTCCACTTAGAAAGGACTTGTTTCCTTTAACCAAACCTAGGGGTTTTCTTGCTATGAGACAGAAGCTCTAACCACTGTCACCATGCCCCCTTAATCTTACAGATATTACATGTTCTATTTCTGTTTTTTTTCAGGATTTTTATATGTTACTTTTCATGCAAAGTTTAAGACAGCATCCACTGTGGGCAGAACATTTGCATTCCAAATATATTACACAAAAATATTCATATAGTTCAGAGCTCTCATTCCTGTTACTGCTGCTCTCTTCACTCCTTGTCTTTTGTTGAATACCGACACACATCATTAGCAGAAGCTGTGACTGGTGTGTGAATTACCTCCCTCACATCCTCAGCTCTGCATCTTATTTCCCCATGCCACTGCCACAAGCATCTTGTAAATACCCCCAACAATACCTGGTTGGTGAGAAAATGCCGTCAGTGCTGAATTTATTACAATGAAAACATACAATAGCCATAGTTTATACATTACAGACAAGATTGTAGATATACAGTACTTAAACAAAAGTAATGGGATTAACCTTTTAATTATGAAAATAAAGTAAATCAGTCCCGCTGCTAGCATCTAGTCAAAGTCATATTCATTGTCATAACTGAATTATGTACAGGACATACACAGCAATGAAATTGCATTTCCTCAGTCCCATGGTGCAGATCTACACATTTCACACATTAAATAAACCATTTAACAATTCACATTTGACATTAATTACAAGCTACGCTAAAAATAAAGATATTTACTAATACCCTGAGTTAAGAGTAACACATGCTGTGCAAAAGTGACATACGCTTTGAAAAGACAGTAGCACAAATGAACAACTAGCTATGAATTATGAACATGCTTTGTGTCAACAGTTTGGGGTGTATTGTGTCTGTACATTGGAACATTGTCAGATGGGTAAGCCACTTTAAAATGAAAACTGTCAAATAAAGGAAAACCTAGGTTTGTTCAGCAATAAATCTGTTGCACCCGTACGGATGGTAAAGCTAAAGCTGATGAGGTTTGAGCATGGAGCAAGGATTGAATTCAGAAGAGACATTACTTTGTCTTTTTTGTAGGTAGGTTTTTCACTGAAATATTAAGTTTGCAAAAGCGTTTTTAAGTCATTAAGCTTGTTATTCTTTCCTGGATTTTCAAACAAACACAGTTTCTTGGTAGTAGTCTTCTTGACGGAGGTCACTTTTGATGTAATACACTACTACATATTACGAGTGGCTCATCTTTTTTTCTTCATATCATTGATGTTAAATATTTGCGAACACCTGACAGAAACACCCCTATTGGTTTGCTTTGCTGTCCCCACTTTCTCTCCCCAGACTGCTGACACAAATTTAAAAAGACATTTTTTTTCGAAATACATTTTGCTTTGTTTTGGGCAACTCTTTGTAATGTGTAACTCTAATAACTATTTTCTGAAAGGATGTGAATTGATGAATTCAAAATGAGAGTAAACATATTTTTTCCATTAGATATATATATCAGAATAAAATGGGACATGAAAATTATTCAAATTTTCTGCATCTGCTCTTTATACCGGGTTTACTGTAGTACCTCACACGATGCTGGACGGTGCTGCCTGTTAAAGACATTGGTGTTGCCCCATCTCTAAAGACGGATATTATACAATGTCACCTGACTGAGCATGCCAGTGGTATAGGATTGTTTATCTGAGACATTTGCAGTACCCTTTTCTCCAACTTTCTTTGTCATTCTGTTATTTTGGCCTCTGAGCCACCCAGTACGAAGGACAGCTTCCCTCCCATACCTCCAGCCCCCCTGCTTGTTTCTTTGTACAGTAAAGTAGGTCTAGGGGCTAATGATGCAATCAGGACCCTTAAAGGTGGGAAACTGACAGCTCGTTCCTCTCCATTTTTTCCTTTGCCCTCAAAGAGGAGAAGAGACAAAAAAAGAAAGCCCAGCAATAAATGGACAAGTCTTAAGCAATGCTAAGAGTAGAATCAGGTCTGGCTCAAAGGCTCAGAATAAAACCCAGGGAAAAAAGAAAGAATATAAAGAGAGGGGAGGCCACACAGTGAGGAAACGAACATGAAGTCTATTTAAAGTTCGGCCATTTGTCTGCGTATTGTGCCACTTAGTCTTCTAGTATGGCGTGTGTTCCTGAGTTTTGCAGTTGAAAAAAGAGATACAGTAGTGAATAGACAAGCTGATGGTAGACCATAGAGCTTGGACACAGCTTTATCCTTAACAGACTAATTAGGTTCTAGATTGCAGATGATGTGGCCAAGCTAAAAGGACAGCTGTTGATATAAGCTTGGTGGTTTCAGCCTAGTCCTCCTCTGTGCATTCAGCATTGATGCAGGATATTCAGCAGATCCAAGTAAATTGTAAAATCTTAGTTTTGCAACTGAAAGTTGTGAAACGTTTCATCTGATCTATTAAAGAAATATTAATATAGAACTTTAATAAATAATAAAATTGTCACAAAGCACCTGTTCAGTATTCAACAAAAGCTAAAAACACGTACAGAAATTCTGAATTCATGGTGTGAATTTTAACATGATTCAGATAGTGAACATTAACCTGTAAGAGGGTGATGGACTATATGCACAGGACAATGGATGAGCTTATTTTTTAAATCAGATTTTTACTTTTAACCTGTAGATGATTGGTCACAATGCAGCACCATAGGAAATTTGCAGGTGGTGTTTCTATCAATTAGAATAAAAATACAAGTTTACCCACAGTTACTGGTACCCAAACACCGTTTCAAAATCAGTTTGAGGAGGTCATACTCACAGGTATGTGTTCATTGCTGGTGGATGGGTAACAGACTCACATCCACAGCCCCATTCTTTAGCAATCCACACACTCCTGTTTGTGGTACTGATTTGTGGTTCAGAAGCCTGATATGAAGATCTGATATGCAGAGAATGCAAAAACCTACCAGAGTACTGTTATATTAATCTGGTGTGGAGACTGGAGAACTGTACCAGACACAGACACACACTAGTACACGCCCTTGTGTGAGTCAATCCCATGTGCCTGATGTACACAGTGCCCTAAGGCAATCAAGACACTACCTTATGTATATTAACAATCTATATTACCTCTTACATGCCACAAGGTGCTCCTTCATGAATGGGCAGGTGCTTTCCTTGATTAAGAGAGAGACACTGAGCTCAAACTAGCCGGTGAACCATCAGTTCTGTTTTTATGCCACCATAATACCCAAACCATAGTTGTTTAAAAAAGATAACTTCAGCCAAACCAAACAATATCATAGATTCTAGATCATGAACGGATCATAAAATACATAAATATATTAATCCCAGGGATGCTGGTTGGGTTCAAAAATGTTATAATATGCGTTGGATTAACAGTACATAAACTGTAAGCACTCAACATGCCAATTAAGTTGTCAAGTTAATAAACTTTATACTTTATTGGATTACAAATATATGAAGACAAATAGTTTAAGCTTATTTACCTTTAAAAGTTATATTACTATGAAATGACTGCTTCTTCATATGTCCATATCATTACAAGTACACTAAATGTATTGGGAGACTCACCCACTTTTATGTCACCATATTCTAAGCTGATCCTTATTTTTGCAGCTCTAGCATCATAGTTGTAGAAAAGTTTTGAGTAAGATTTTGGTATGTGGGAATTTTTGCTAATTTATCCATAAGGATTTTCATTCCAGGCTCTTTTTGAAATTATGTCCTAATGGACAAATTGTCTTTATGGACTTTGTTTATATATATAAATATAGTTGTTCAAAACACCCGTTCTTAAGGGAATGGTACTAAATGAATTCAGTAATTAAGGGGTGTGCTGCAATATATTTGTATATACTGTAGAGTATAAATTTACTCACATGGGTCAAAGTTTGTGGTCAAAGAGTATGTAGTAATAGATAAAAGAAATGTCAAGACGATTCACAATCAAGCCTACAAACATGAAGCTTAATTGCAGCTTGGCCTGACAGTCCTCCCAAATTTAGACTTTGAGTGAAGCAGTATTTCATATTTCTTAAGGTGATTTCATATCCTTTTAATTATGTTAATGGTTGGGTAAAGAAAAGAGAATGTGAGCCCCTTTTTACATAGGGATTGTAGAATAAAGATGTAAAGAACACCCTTTTTATACAACCTTTTCCTTTTCAACCAAAGGAGACAGAAAGGCAAAGCAACAATGACCCGTATTACGCCTTCAAACTCTTGTTCACAAACGGAAAGGCAACTCAAAAGTGCGGTTTTTCCCGCCGTGAACAGCTGTGTTAAAAAAAATAATAATAATAAAAATAAAAAAAAGCTATTGAGTGTCAGACTGGAACGATGTATGCATGATGAGTGTGTGAGGGACAGTGTGATCCAGATGGAGCATGCAAGTGTGTGAAAGAATGTGTGCAAATGAGACAATAGGAGTGAGCGAATGCCTGTAAATGTAAGTATGAATATGAGACTGTGTGAGTGTGCATTTATGTAACTCGGCAAGTGTGCACACCTGTGGACAGGTGTGTGTGTGTGTGAGAGAGAGTAAGGGAGAGAGAAATAAATTGGTGCAAGTGAGCGTGTGCATACATGAGATGTGTGTGTATGCAAGCAAACAGGTGTACATATGTGCTAAAACAATTGTGCTGGAGCACGAGAGTGGACAGGTATGTGCGAGAGCGGACAGATGTGGCGAGAGCGAATGTGCTAGTGAGAGAGTCTTAACAAAGTATGTGAGCGAGCGAGTGAGCATCTGCATGAGAGTGTGCATGGGAGAGAGGGGGAATATAAATGAGCATATGTGCAAGTGAGCAAGAGTGAGAGGGTGAGAAAGCACGGGTAAGAGAACATCTGTAAGAGTGTGACCGTGGAAGTGGGTGAATGAGCTGATTTGTTTTTAAACCAAGAGTCGTTAGAGTACTTATTTTACACACGGTCAGAATATTAGAAATGGAGTTTGTCTACTTTAAGTAAAGCCAAGTGGGTCACTAGAGGTTGTTTTTTTTTTTTTTTTTTTTTTTTTTTTTTTTACTGAACACATGTTATATTGACATTTATTTATTTATTAATTAATTTATTCATGATCCCATATAAAAATAGGTAGTCATGCTAAACATTCATTCATTCATTCATTCATTATCTCCCGCTTTATCCTCTATTAGGGTCGCGATGGGGTTCCCCATGCCCATCCAGGGGAGAACGTCTCGGGCGCTGGGCAGATAGACCCAGGACAGGGCGCCAATCCATCGCTGGGCAGACACTCACTCACACAAATACACTCTATATGGGGCAATTTTGAGAATTCAATTGACTTGATCCATGTTTTTGGACTGTGGGAGGAAACCGGAGAACCCGTAGGAAACCCACGCAGACACGGGGAGAACATGGAAACTCCACCCAGATGGGGATTCGAACCGGGAATCCCTAGCGCTGAGAGGCGAACGTGCTAACCACTAAGCCACCGTGCCGCCTCATGCTAAACATACAATAATAATCCATCATTAATAGAAAGAAGTCTTAAATATTGTGTGTGGGGAGGGGCTTGCAACAGTTTTTTCCTCTGTTTTATTAATTGGCAAATAATAGACGCATTAATCTATTTACAGAATCAATGACGGGCCATTTGACCTGGGGGTGCACAAACTTTTAGTCTTTAAGACTGTACATTCATAATATGTTCATCTCGGTGCCTTCACATAGTCACTGCCATGTGCCGTGTGTCTGCTGTTGGCATGTAGCTGCTGACAGGTTTATTAAAAAAGCTGCATGGCAGACAGCAGGCGTGCTGGCCACAGGCCACCGAGATCTGACTACTGCTGCTCAGAGAGCTGCATCACGCTTACTCACACTCACCTCCTCTGTTCTGTCTCGTCTGTACTGTTTTCCAAAATAATATTCATTTCTGATGGGTCCTCCCTGGTGCATATTTAATGCCTGTAAATCTAATTTGTGCCACTGCCTGTAAATGAAGCTCCTGGTTCTCTTCAGTACCACTTAGCATAGAAGAGGTATTACAGTGACTTCACAATTAGTAGTATACAAGAGATGTTTTTTTTTTGTTTTAATAATGCATGTGTTTGAACTATTTAAATTTAATCTGTCAGTAATGTAAATGGTGCTGACTGTCATATGCCTTATTAGTAAAGGGCTAATACTGCGGTTATCATTAGGAGTCACAATAGTGGCCATTTTGGGATTCGCTTTCCCTGCTGTTCTTCCTGGTGTGTGTGCGTGTGTGTGCGCGTGCGTGTTGGCCGATGTGGGAGGCTGGCATTAAACCTAGACATTACCTCACCCTACTGGGCAGACGGCCCATGACGCTGCTCAGCAGGCTGCAGGAGAGAGAGCAGGAAAAAACTCAATACCTGGTCATTATCTACACACACTCACTCATCCTCCTTTGCTCTCTGTCTCTCTCGCTCTCTCTCTCTCTCTCTCTCTCTCTCTCTCTCTCTCTCTCTCTCTCTCTCTCTCTCTCTCTCTCTCTCTCTCTCTCTCTCTCTCTCTCTCTCTCTCTCTCTCTCTCTCTCTCTCTCTCTCTCTCTCTCTCTCTCTCTCTCTCTCTCTCTCATCTGCAGACGTCACATTCCTTTCCTACCTTCCTCACAGATGCCAATTTTCAGACATGTGCATGCACACACGGTCTCCTGGGATGTGTATGAAGATAATTTGCCACAGCATGCAGGTTTCAGTGGGAGATGAGTCAGGTAATGGAGGGTGCTTGAAGATGGCCCTCTCCCGCATTAAAACTGCAGCTTATCAGTGTGTCAGCCCTGTGTGCCCTGCCCTACTGTCGCTAAGCTAACTCCCTCAGGCCACTTAATACTAAAACCAACAGGAGGGATTGTACTCCTTCATATCCACACACATGTTTACACATGTGTACATTCACATTTTTGCTGAATTGTTTTATTGATCTTATTGAAGATAAATTGATTCATAAATCCTGCACATAAACTATTACTTCTGCTGTTCACTATAAAGATTATATAGATATCACTATAACATTTAGAAAAGTAATGAAATATGTCCGAATGTTCTGCATAAGACTCACGTATGCCTACAAACATTCCTCAATAAATTGACGTAGACAGGTAGTAGTGAATACCTATTAAAGGACAGTTTATTATTAGTTTCTCTGAAGCTCCAGTCAGGTCTTAGTCTTAAATAATTCTCAGACTAGACAAAGAAGAGTTTCACTCATCATTTTAAAGGGTGAACTTGGGACTGTTTTATTCTAACACAGAATGTATGTCCCCTGTTTTCACCTTTACTCCCTGTGAAACCAACATCTGCATCCATCTGAATAAGAACTGACACTGGTCCATTTAACCAGTTGTATGTCTGTTACGCATTTATTTTTTAATTTTTAAATGCTTATCCTTATTTTTTTTTTTTACTTATGACAAATTCTTTGACTCAGCTTAGACATGTCCTTGTAACAACTTCTCCCCATTAGTAGTAGCTTGTTACTTGATTCTTTATTCAGTCATTGATTTTAACATCCTCTCTGCTAAGCAGGATAAATGAAGTAACTACAACTAAGGAAACACGATTAGGTTGCCATTGTTAGCACGTTTTTAATTACACCACCAGTCATGCATGCAGGAGTTGACTTAGGGGCAACTACAGTGCATCAAGAAAATCACTTTTTCCATATTTTATGTTTTTTATGTGACACTTACTTTAAATGTATTGAATTCTATTTTCCTGTCAGAATTCTACACACAATACACCATTATGACAAAGTAAAGTTATTTAAAAAATGAAACACAAATGTAATTGAGGTCGTGCCTTCTCCATCAATATCTGTCAATATAGTGGTTCAGGTATGTAAAAACACAAAGCTTTGGAAATATTAATAAAAAATAGCTTAAAGATTTGAAGGTTAAATGCTAATATAGATTTTGATTAAATGGATCAGATCCTGCACTGTAATAACCCAATTCAGAAAGGCTGATGGACAATGTTTATAATAAACGTACTGTAGCTGAGATGTCAGGTTTTTTTTGTCCTCTAAAACTATGGACCAATGTAGGTGTGATTTAAAGCAAGTGACAACTTTTTTTTTCAGTTTTGTGAGTTTATTATTACTGCTCATACCTAAAATGTAAATCTCTTTACCATGTATTGACTCTAATACTTTTCTTATATCTTTTTTAAATATCCCATTTTATTTTATTTTTTAAATAAACAAACTCTTTTAATTTAATTCTACAAGGTAAAATGTGTAACTAAATTGGGAGAAGGATGTTTTAAGTGTTAATAGTTTAGTGAAAAAAGCTTTCACCCACAAAGAGCAAGCAAAAAAATATCTGATGTTGTGACTGTAACCTTGAAAGAGCTGAGGCTTGGCTGAAATACAGATTTTCGATTTTAAAAAAGATCAGGTACATGAAGTACCTAAAGTGATTGAATTCAGTCATTAGAATTTTGTAAAAGATTTTCTGGTCTTCAAAGGAAAGGCGCTCCAAAGACATGACCGTACGTTTACAGTACAGTTGGAAACAGAGGGCAGGTATGACAGTGTTATAGAAAAGCAGGATAAATTTTACACAATGCGGAATGAAACTCTATAACTATAAGTAACTATAGTTACTTAAATTCTCTCAGTCCCTTATACTACTGACTAGTAGTAACTATAAGTAACTAAGAAACTATAACTAAAAGGGCAAGAAAATACTCATTACATGATTTTTGGCTGTAGGCTAGACCCATTAAATTAATTGAAAGCTAAATGTTATTTTTAGAGCAAATACATTTTATTTGTACATTCATGCTTTTAGCATTGTGGTAGTCCATAAACATGACTGTAGAATAAATTTAAAAAACAACCTTAAGTAAATGCTTTAGTATCTATATACTTCTGGCCATATATTGGAACATTATGATTTTTTTAAAGTTTGCTGCTCACTTGTTTTTGTTAGATGTTTCTCTGGTACACTGAAGTACAAGAAAAAGCATGTAATAAGATTGTCATTTCACTACATAAAGTAAATTTAGCCAGGGCCCTTATTTTTATTTATTTTTTTAATCTGTTCTTAGCGTGATGGATATTAGCTTTTGGATCAAATCTTAACTAATGGCAACCAATTCTTATATAATGTAACTTTTGTGTTTTTGTTTTTAATCTACCCACTTTTGTTGGATTGATGACAGTTAATCAGTTATATGGACACAAAATTTTTTTTTGGGGTGTCCTGAAGTTCATAATCTGATGAACGGTTGGTTTAGGTGCAATCCAAGCAGCAATGTCTTTGTCTGTGAAGCCCTTTTGATGCAAAGCAGTGATGACTGCACATATTTCTTACCTCCTGGTCAAGAGAAAAATACAGGTTTTTTTTTTTTAAAGCATGGTCTATTTTAATAAGGATGACACAATTATATCAGTTGCCTTGTCTAAGTTAACACTTTGTCCTGAGTTACAGTAAAAATGACTTAAGTGATCTATTAGAGGAAGTTTCATGGCATGAGTAAAAGGAAGTGATGG
Organism: Corydoras sp. C115; assembly: GCA_019802505.1. Taxonomy (NCBI): domain Eukaryota; kingdom Metazoa; phylum Chordata; class Actinopteri; order Siluriformes; family Callichthyidae; genus Corydoras; species Corydoras sp. C115. Next base: position 8,090,527 of record JAFMOC010000002.1, read on the forward strand.
TTAATCTGTTTATCTATTGAGCTGATGGTTAATTGTGAGTGATCTGATCCCCTCCCCCTAATAATCTAGAATTATGTGGATACTTGGTGTATAGTGCAGTTTGTCCATGTTTATAAATATAGAATATACTGCAAAATGTGTGTACAGAAACATGGTAAAAAGCTGCTTATTTACATCTCACTACATATTAAAAGGCAGGCTTGGTCTTAGATATATAGATATAGGATCTTGGTTTGATTAAAAGCTAGAATTATTTAGTCAAGTTGCACACATCCATTATCATGCACCAGGTGGCACTCTGCCTTAATCAGCATGTAAAGCATGAGCTTTAAATGTGCAATTAGTGTATACATCATAAATACAGCAACTGTAATATAAATATCTATGTAATGTATACACAATATTTCTATTTCAGTTTGCTGGAAACTTTTTTTTAAGTAGATTTACGGTGCATATCAATTCACATCTGTCTAATCGGTAATTAATTAACTTATTTTTAAATGAATACTAGTAAGACTGTTGTATTGCTTTACTAGAAAAAAATGTAAACAGTATTTTTGGTGAGACTGAGAAAAGCAGCCACAACATTTAACATGCACAGTTTGTTCAACACTAGTCTCCCTTGGGATCTTTCTTCAGACACTCATTCAAACCCTGAGTCATGACCCCTATGTCTCCCCCACCCACATGTCTGGAGTGTGTGTGTGTGTGTGTGTGTGTGTGTGTGTATATATGTATGTCTGAGGGAGAGAGGGAGATATGGCAGGGGGACATGACTTCCAGACAAGACGTCAGACAGATAAATGTCAGCTCGTCTCCCAGTGGGATGAGGGGGTAAAGCAGAACGAGGAGAGGGATTTAATCGTTCACCTTTTATTTTGACATCTAAGCTTGATGGTAGACAGATTAAACATCACTAACTAGATAATACATGATGCTGTTTATGGTCATAAGTTTATCTTTTGAAAATGTTGCTTCTGTACCGAAAGGGAATTCACAAAACCACAAAATGAGAACTGATATCGATGTGTCAACAATAAATGCTGTAATTAGTTACAGTGATGATTAAGCAGGTTTTGTCGGCGTATAACTTTTTCAAACACGTGTTATTATGTAGAATGTGATTTGATGATTCATCGGTAAATAAAAAAAAAATAAAAAAACTTAGGATGACCTTTACCAGCGTCTTTTAAAAGTGGATCAATGGCCTGAACATGTTAACAAATCAAGTAATGTTTGTCACATCACATTATACAGGAATGAAAGTCACATAAGTGTGTGGTCGTACAGTACTTTGATACAAGAAATTGAATGACATTTTTAATAGACGTAATCTCCAACCTCTTTTATTATTGCGAATTAAAAATGTGGTCAGGAAACCAAGAGGAATCGATGGAGGAGTTTCAGGTACATTTCAGCATGTAGGAAGCTTTTCATCGGTGTAGCCGTTTGTGCTGCATGCCCTTTTTAAAGGTGAAAACCATGTTGTGAAGCAGTGCAGCTTAAACAGAGGGACATTATCAGTTTATGGTTAAAGTACTCAGACAGCATGTGCTCAGACGCGCTCAGACGGCCGGGTCACGCCAAGGTCAACCAACATGTTTCTCCCTCTCACCGCCTTGTTTGGTTGTGTCTGGTACAAAGTGTAGCTGTAACGCACGGCGGCTTCGTCGCAAACCGCACATTGCTGAACTGGAGTGGTGAAAGGGCTTTTGCTGCATCGGGTTTTAAACGGTGGCTCCAGCGGGACGCTTCCTCCGTCATTAGCATATTCAGTCTGGACATAACCCCCAAGCGAGTGTTGGGACGCGACCTGTGTCTGCGTCTGCGTCTGCGTCTGCGTCTGCTCTGCAGCGTGTTGAACAAAGCCCACGTCCAAACGCACAGGGGTCGCGGCGCTACTTTGACATCGTAGTTAGTGCGCTAATGTTCGATTTAGGACGTAACCCAGCCCCCCGCGCCACCGGGAGTCACCAGGAAGCGGCTCGTTTTTCAGGACGCCCACCCGCGGGATTCTTGTGTGAGACGGTGCAGTGTTAGAGCATCGAGGTCGGGGAGAGGGCTTCACATCGTCCGTCTGCTCGTTCCCACCACGCCGCCTCGTCGCCCAGCCACCGCGCCCACTCGGGGAGTTGGAGTTTCTGGCCGACAGCGCTCGCTGGGAAAAAGAGCCCGCGGTAAACATGCGGTGAACGATGCCCGGGGTGGAGGCGCGGAGAGCCGCTGTGAGTGGTCCGTGTGGCGAGCTCCATGCAGAACCAGAGCGGAGCGTCTAGCGGCACCGGCTTCGGGTCCAATGGCGCCTGCGTGTGTAACTGCACAGGAGCCCAACTTCAGGGAATGGACATATGTGAGTGCAAACATTTCTTTTACAGTCTGTCGTCAACATCCTCGATTTTTTAAAACTTCACAGGATTTCTTACGCCGTATGTGTGCTTGGAGTAGTGGTACAGCTGTAGTCAAGTAGTCAAAGTTCAATAAGATGCTTATAGTTCAATAGATTTGAAATCGGCAGTAGTTCATATTGTACGTAACCTGAATGTTGGGTCACTTTGTTTTAAACATTAGCGTTTAAAGCTGTTTTTTTTTCATTTATACACACACACACCACCTATATATATATATATATATATATATATATATATATATATATATATATATATATATAGTATGTATGTGTGTGTGTGTGTTGTCTCAACTATGCCATTATGATATATGATTATATCAGTTTTGTTCTGGCTCTGATGAGTGTTTTTTAAATATCTTTTCACCTGAGCTTTCATTATTCGTAGTTCTCAGTCCCTTATAATATTCTGCAACTAGCAAGTGTTTGTTTGAAAAAGAATTTGTCAGCAGCTGTCATGTGTCCTCAAATATCAGTATGTTGTTTTCAGATGTGTTTCTAAGCAGTTTTTAGTTTGGTAACTTAATGTCATATTTGGAAGGAGATTTGTTTTTCCAGAAGCAAGCATTTCCACATTTCATCTGTGTTTTGCCAATGTATAAATGGCGCAGCATTTTGAAATGAAGTTTCCTAGTTTAAAACCAAATCATGAGCTGTGTTTGAGTTTCCTTTTTCCATCACTGTTCAGCCACAGTTCACTGACGAGCCTGAAAGAGATTTGCATAATGATGTATACAAGATTCAATCAACTATGTTTACGGCAAAAGGTTAATAGTTTTACATAAACATTGTAATAGCAGACACTTAAGACACAGCTAAGGAGATAAGCAAAGAAACTCACAGTAAAACATCAAGATGTCCATTTAAGGATAACCAGGTTTTTGTTCAGAAGCATGATTTGCCTTTTTCACTGTTGTGGTGTAATAGGAGGGGAATTATAATACCCCCAAGGATCTAGTAATAACATGAAAGTCTCAATGTGCCCCATAACTAACCTAAACATTACGGCATTGCTTGAGGACCAGATATAGAGTCTGGGTCCATTATTTCTCGTAAGTACCATTCACAATAAATAAGCTACTAGCTGTGCAATGTAGATATGAAACAAATACCAAATTTCTGTTCTACTCTTTCAACTCTTCTTCTCGTCCAACTACTCTCACCCCACTTGACTATTTGAAAATGTCACCATTGAACTCTTTTCAAACACTGTTCTAGCATTCTCTAATGGAGGAGTGTGGTTTCCACCCACTGAGGTCATGCATGCAAGTTCAGCTAGCGGTCATGGTCGAATGTTTTAGAGAAGTAGAATGTTATTTCCCCTCCTCTCCCTTCGCCTGCTTTCTCTTCTCAACAGCCCTCTGTAATGAAACTTTGTTCAGTGCTTAGTATGCCCTGAGGAGAACTTTCAGGAGTCCTGCACTTCCTAACTAAATAAACAGTAAAACGAAAGCCAGAAACATCTCCCTTGAAACTTCGGTGTTGACTGATTTACTTTACAGACTTAGCAAGATGATGTTTTAGCCTGCAAGTCCACACAAGTAATTTTGACTGCCATAAAAGCACCTCTCACTTCTGGTCAAACACCACATACCAAGGTATGTCTGCCAGAAATGAAGCTTTCCAAAAATAGAAGTTAATTCTGTGTGGGTTAGCGAACCAATGAAAGCTAATTATATACTACATAGATGAAATAAGAATCCACATTAAGTTTCGTCTCCTAGCAAAGAGATAAACTGATTCATTTTCTTCATTGGCATGTCATCTTAGCTATATGTGTGTATTGCAGTCTTAAAAATCTAAAGACAAAAAGTTGTAACCGTTTTGTGCATGATTGTCCTGAATAAGTGCTTTAATTTGGAAACTGTTTAAACCATTATCAACTGGTGAAACCAGTGTTATTTAAAGAGCTGCTGACTGACCCGACTACGGGTGTTGGATGGAATCCTGGCACCAGTAGTTGTTGCCAGCATGTTCATTTGTACCAGCCATATGATGTGTTGCCTGTGGGTTTAATCTGAACAAGAATGATTGTGACCTTCATTGCGATCATATGGAAATCACTGGACTAAACAAATGCCTATTTGTATTTCTGTCAGGCTTGTGAAGGAAATAATTTGCTTGCACAATAGAGACAGTGAAATAAACACAAGAATTAAGGCAGCAGTTCAATAATGTTCAACAAATTTGGGACATCAAGACTGCAATGCAACTTACAGCCAGATGACTTCTGGGTTCCAATTTACAGGCGAGTGTCCAGAGTCTTTTCTTTGTGGAGTTTATTTTTTTCTTCAGGGAGGGAGTTTTTCTGGCAATGGACCGAGATTTAGGTGATGTTTTCTTACCTTTTACCAAATGAGAACTTGTATAGGTTCCAGCATCTCCCATGACCCTGTTTTAGAGTAAGGGGCTAAAAAAATTATCAAATGTCTGTTCTAAAAAAATTTGAATACAAATATCATTAAAAAAAGTCTAAAATGATATAAGCCTTTTTTTTTTTATCATTTTATTAACAAGTAAATAGTTGTTACTATATATAATGTTTAGCAGTATCTTTTATCTAAAATAAAAATATTCTAAATGTCTAAAAGTACATGGGCATATATCCCATTACCAGACATTAATGCTTTATTGTTAAGGTGGAATATGGTTTGCACACAGTCTATATTTTAGCTCATTTTAAAGTTATTCAATGATGTTAACGCCAGTTCAGTTTTTCTGCACTAAAATTGCCCCAGTCGCCTGGGCCAGCATGGAAAACATAATTTTAAACCTTTATCTCAAACCTCATCTGGAAATGTTTTTTTTTTCTTTTTCTGGCTTTACTCTGCTCAGCTTTATGCAATGCATCTGAGATTACTGTGTTATTATGGATTTTACATATGCTATATGATCAAAAGTATTAGGCACACCTGTTTGTCACTAAACTCAGCTGTTCCTTTTAGTGCCATTGCCACAAGTGTTAAAAATCTAGCATGCAGTCATGCATTTTGGAAAACCTTATACTTCCTGTTTTGTAAAAAAAAAAAAATGCTTGTAAATGCTCTTTTTTGTTCCATTATGTCTCTAAGTGCAGAAAACAATGTCAATTTATATAGGCATATAATTGTGAGTTTGTCCCATATTCACCGATAGTACAGTGTGAAGTGTCTAGCATGTGCATAACCTTTTCTTTACTACTTGGTCACATAATTAGGTTCATCAAGCTCATGCATGAGGGGGGAAAAAAGAGCAGTGTTTTTTTTTGTAATTCAGTGTATAATTCCTTTGAAGTATTTGTTGGGAGCAGAGAGTCATTCCAGGTTGTCTTTAGCATACAAGATGTATTTATGTTTATTATATATACAGACTACCTTTGGTAAAGTCAGTACACCAGCATGAGGAGTGTGTAATATGCTATATTCCAAACAGCCCAGCCATTCAGTTTCTCTGAAAATTGTTCAGACATGTGGGTATGTTTGGGTAAAGGCCTAAACAACACCTAATGATAAATGTAACTGTCAGTCAAGCTTTACAAACAAAAGTAAACAAGTCTTGTTTGGTGAAGTTAATTGCTGTATTGCTTCCTTAACAAAGGCTGTTTTTCATGTGAAACATATGGCTCATATAAATAGAGTTCCAGACCACTTTGCACTGTATATATAAAGATCTCTTTTTGCTCAACACAACTGCCTGCTGACTTTTGGTTGATGCTATGTGGCACAGTGACCTCATCCTGTAGTCAAAACCGAGTGCAGTTTTCTTTATTCATTTTTCATAGGTCAAAATGTTAAATTCCATCAGGATTTATTAAAACGACTTTGAACAGTAAAAAGTTCACTTCAACCTTGTCGACTAGTCTAGCTTAGTCTTATTTAATAAGATTATTACAAGCTACTAACAAATATCGAGGCTGTTTTTTTATACCCCTTGTTTTGAACATTTTGTTACTGACTTTTCACACGTAATCACACAAGACCTATACGATGCCTTTTATGCACAATGCTGCCATTTCTCTCTTGGTAAACAGAAACTCTGTTGGGAATCTTCACTGTGATGTCTCTGTTCCTTTCTCTATGTAATTGATGGTGTGAGCTCTTCTGGAGAAATAAGGCTGTCTCTTGCCTTGCTGGGTGGCATGGCCTCTTCTCACTGGCACTGTTTGTGCCACAGCCATACTGCAGGGATGGAATTGGTTCTCCACACCTCTGATGCCCAGTGGGACGGCAGTCTGTCAGCATGTTTTGGTCCGACCTACTATAGCACAAGGCTTTGATTTTTAGCACAAAGACCACCTGTGTGATTTAGCCGTCTAAAACAGCAGACGAGGCCACCCGCCAACACAAATATGCACGTTTATCACTGGATGACAGTGACTGTCTCTAATATTGTAGCAGATGCATTCAAAAGTCTGTCAAAACACTTGTCCTGTTTTGTCTTGTCAGAGTGATGAGGCGTCTGTGGTTGTTGTGACAAACGGTGCAAGTGTCCACTGTCTTATGTTAGGAAAATGCAGCGTGCAAAAGCTTTCTGTTGCTTTTCTTTCTTTCTTTGTTTTTCTTTGAAGCTGTTTCACACCAGTTAATAATCACATTTTGCACATTATGAAAGCTGGGTTATATGAAGATATTGAGCTTGATTAAATTACTTTAATTTTTAGATTCAGATTATGTTTCCATCGATAGATTACCATTGTCTTGATCTGATGTCAAGAGCAGAACCAGAACTATTCTGATCTGATCAAAGCATTTTTTTTTATCACAATTAGCCATTTTAAAGCATGGACATGCATAGTAACTTGTTTTATCTCAGTGGTCACATATGCTTAAAGAAACAGGATGTAGTGAAAGTGTCCACAATGTGGAAATACTTGGTAACATCAGCAATGAGTGCATTTCACAAAAAGTTTGTACCATAGCAGCATTCAACACTTTAAGTGTTCAAAAAAAAACAAAACACTTAAATGGACAACAATGACTTCACTCTAGTAACACAGGATATGGCTGTAATAAGGTAACACAGACTGGAGGACACAGTGAACAATCCACTAAAATAGGAACAAAGGAAATAGCTTGATTACAATCAGAATTTTTGATTACCAGACTGCACTATAGAATACCGGCTTTACACAGTTTTTCAGACACACTATGTCTTACAAAAATAATCTGGACTATTACTATAGATGCTGTTCTTCCTCTCTAACCACAAAGATCATCCATATGGTAGGATGTAATTGAATTTTAAGGCAAACCAATAAAATATTATTTTCATTCTAGCTCTTTCTGTCACTTCTTCCAATCATCATTGACCATAATTTACCATATACAACAGTATAAATAATTTTTGTTTGAAGTCTTATTAGAATTACTTTCAGAGCTGAGAATTCATATACAGTGGTTCATTCTGAAAGATATTGGCCTTACATGGTTTTAAATGTTATTTTTCCCCCTGAAGTTAGAGAATGTGTGTAATTGTTCTGACAACTCAAAGTGTTTGATGCGCCTCTCCAGGGTTACTCTGCATATGTAAAATGCGTCATTTATTCCCACTCACTTGCACACTCACTGTTGTCTGGCACTTCCTCGCGGCGAGTGGTCTAATGTCTAGCGGCTCTCAGTCAGCTATGCTCTGGCTGCTGACAGTTAAGGGGCTGATGGATTTGCTGCACTGTATACTGGCAGCCTCTGGCATTATAGGCTAACACTGCTCCCACTCTGCCTTCAGGCAGCCCTGTAACTCTCTTTGTGTGTCATGCCTGGAACAGAGTTGGTCCTGTTTATATATATTTATTATATTATATATTTTTCTTCAAATTTCACCTCCTGTTTTGTTCATCGTTGTATCTCAATAAATGTTTCTGTGCTATTTTGTTGTTTGGTGTCTGTGGGTATTAATGCTGATGACCATGTCTCCATGGCAATAATGGCAGCTGGATGCGCCAGAGTGTCTGTGTAAAAGAAAGAGAATGGCATTGATATGGCACTGATATTCAACACAGCAGAACAGATCCAGCATCTAGTAGTCCTTCACTTGAACATTTAGTATTTTTCTTGTATAATTTAAAAGACAGTCCCGACAATTTTTATTGTTTTTATTTTTTAATCTATCTCCATCTATGTTGCTATAAAGCTTTGTTCAGTTATTTTCAACATGATTTACCAATTCTGTGTTCCTGTTGTCTCGGAAGGCTAACAGATACAGCAACATTGTGAAATTCCAGTAATTTGAATTATAATTGAATCCAGCTGTAGACCAGGAGAACTTTACATCATTAGTTTTTGTTCAGACTGCAATCTGAGTGTGATTAGATCAGAAGCTTCTGGTCCACTGTGTAATTGGTCTGTGCTAGAATAAGAGGATTTCACAGTCTGAGCTGTGAATGTGCACAGTCTGCTGAGTCTGAGCGCTGATGTTCCTGCTCATTCTTAGCTTCTTTATATAGCCATTTGTGTAAACTTCTGTTTGAAATGTATAATCTACGTAGTAAACCTTTTTTGAAAGGTGTTAAAAGGTTTTATTGTTCCCCTATTAAGTTAAAGGTTTTTGCCATGAATTAACTTTTTTTTATATTAACACAGATGCATGTTACATTGTGCGTTTTAACTGTTCAGACCTTATTTTTTAAGTCTTTGAAGAAAAGAGCATTCTCTTTTCAGTGAATCTGTTCAGTGACTTCTTTACTACAGAGCTGAAATGATATTTTATTGCACATGAGACAGTCATGAGACTACTTGCAGCATGATAAGGTCATTAGGAAACATTCTGTTATGTCTGCATTACTCCCGTGTAACTGTCATAATGCAGCTGAGAGAGAGAGAGAGAGAGAGAGAGAATTACCAAATCATGCCATAGATGAAATGTGCCGTGTTGTACTGAATCACCCAAAAAATTTTACAAGACCTGAACAATCTAGCTACCCAAATGTTGTCATTGCTACAGGGTAAAATGAATTGCGATATTTGTTTAGCTGAACATGCATTTACATACCGAAACATTTAGTGTTCGTCAAATTCATTTCCTGACCTTGTTAAATAAGTAGTTCATTATACTGTCATCTAAATATACTGTCATTTAAATATACTATCATTTTGTATTTTGGTCCTGCAGCGTCATCTCCTTTCCTTATTTAGAAACAGCCTTCAGTGAAAGATTTTTTTTCTCGTCTTAATCTGATTTGTGAAATTAGAACATTTATTTTTTGCATGTGCAGAATATTTTTGTCATTTTCTCCTCCTTTTTTGTTTGTGGTATTTTATATCCTTTTTTTCTTTTGCTTTTAATCTCTCGTCGTTTCTTTCCCTGGACCTACTTTTTTGGCCTAAATTCACACAAGAGTATTAATGCTGCAATGCAGGAAATTTTAAGGAGTACCTTCAAACCCTGCTGTTTAAACATTGTAGTTAATCTGCTGTAGATGACAATTTGCCACTGTTTTACACTTTTAAATCTGCACTTTGCAGTTCTAAATAAGTCTGCATGGCCTGGATGTGCTACAGCATTAAGCCACATCAGATTGCGTCTGCAGTCTGGGTCTTTCTGGCATGGTACACTGGAAGCTGTATGACTGTCATGCTTTACCCAACATTCTGTATTCACTTCAGTGTAATGCCAGTGTGTGTAAGGTTTTTTAACAGGACACTTTTTTTATTACTAACATAAAATAAGGCGAATGGATTTGCACTGTATTAGGGTGAAAAGCTTGCAATGCCTGCTGCTTTCAAAATGTTGTTCTATGCTTCCATCCTGTGGTCAAAATGATAACTGTTTTCCCTGCAGCCATTTCCATTCAAAACCAACAGTAAATGAGATTTCTACATTGTTTTTTAGGCTAATAAATTGTTAACTTTTGCTGTGTTTTTCCTCCAGCTGAATTGGAGTTTGTGCAGATAATAATCATAATTCTGGTGATGATGGTGATGGTGGTGGTGATTATCTGTCTTCTGAACCACTATAAGCTCTCAACATGGTCCTTGATGAGCAGACTAGGACAGGCCAGGAGGCAGGACCACTCTCTGCAACCGGTAAGATGCTCTAGATGCCTCTGTCTGATAATGCCTATGTTCTGTGAGTGGTTTGTTTAAGTGTAAGTCTGCAGATAAGTGATCACAAACGTATTTAATATCAGGTAATAAAGTTTATAGAGATATAATTTTTAGAGATCATTACCCCTCTTTTTAGAAAGATGTACAGTATAAATATGTAGCATATTCTCTGAATAGGTTTACAAATTGTTTCAACAAGCTTTTGCAGCATTTAGCACCTATTCCGTTTTTGTCCAAGATCTTGTGTTGATGAAATTTGTCAGCCAGTGATGCTGGAGTGTATGTAGGAATTTGAATGTAGTCTATTGCATATTAAGTTTAAAATTGGGAAGCTATAATCATTTTACTGGCTTGTGGTGTTGACATTTGTAAGTCACTTTGGATAAAAGTGTTTGCTAAATGACTAAATGTAATGTAAAATCATTTTAAAATTCAACTTCATTCACGCTTATCCAGTGTTTGTTAATATAGTTTGAATGGTAACCCCTGTTGAATTTATTTTCGGTATGTACTTTATAGACTTTTAGGATTGCAGTAGACAACTATTGTTAAACTAAAGGAAAGCACATGGAGTAGCCTAGTTTATTACAACAGGGCAGCACAGAGTCAGGAGTATTGGCAAAGCAAGCTCGAGCTTCAAACTCAGCAAGACAGCCGAACAAATACTTCGCCTTCAGCTGTGAGATTCGATTTGGGGGGCGCATGCTGTTTTAGCACGGCTCAATTGTGACTCCTAAGCACTATATGTTAGCCAAGTATCCATTTGCGGTGTTTCTGATAAATATCCACCATGTTCTTGCTCCCAGGCGTGCCTTAATGATTAAATTTGGCCCGGCATTGTCTAGACGCCGCTGACGAGTCAGACATGCACACTGGCTGCAGCAGCGCACAGGAGAGGCAGATAAACGTCTCGGTTGCTTTCATTTTTATTCATGAGTGGAGGAGGAGAGCGAGTGCACAGACACTGTCTGCAGGGAGAGTGCAGTCTGGAACTCTCTGCTGCTTTGATTTACCACACGCATGTAAATGCAGAACATTAGCATCAGTGCATAAACAAGCAGTACAAGGGGTTTTGCAGTAGTATTTTTTTTAATGATATGACAAATTTATATTAGACACAGACAACTATATCACTGTAGGAAATGTGATTAAACTATTAATCTTAGCTTACGCACAGCCAATTTTAAAATAGTTAGACTTTATTTATTTGTTTGTGACATTATTTAGTGTAGATTGTGATTATTACATGGTTATTTTTTTTATCAATCTCTACTCCATAGGAGGGATGTTTTTGGCCATCAGATAGTGGATCCAGACAAGGAGCTTCTGAGGTAAGGCCTTTTTATGTGTGTGCGTCTGTATCTGTGTCTATGTCTGGGTGTCCTTATTTGACAGGGTCAGGGGGAGGAGAGGGTCAGTGTCTGAGTGAGGTAGGGCCTCTTTGTTAATCATTGAGCAAGTGTCCCTCTTGGGTGTACGTGGTGCATTTCTTTCCCCGTGTGTGTAGCTTTGAGAGTCCCTGTCTGGATGCCTACGTCTCTCTGTGCGTCATTAATCACTTGGCCTCTACTTTAGGCAGCGTCTAGACAGCTGTCTGATAGACTAGACACTCTGCTTCTCTCTCCAAATTACCTCTCATTAGGCACCCTGACTCAAACTGAAATGGCAGCCGCATATAACAAAACCTCCTGTCCTACTGGCTATCTTAACATGAAGATTGTCCATAAACTATTATGTGTGATTTTAATTACACATAAATAGATGTATTTTTACCTCCATATGATGCAGTGTGCTGTGATAGAAATTAAAAATACCTAAAATATATTTTTTTAATATTTAAGAAACCAGATACTGTTGTAAAGATTAAAATCTCTTTAATCATTTAAAGTATGAAAGTGTGATTAATCTAATCTTTTTTTAAAATTATGATTTTTAGGAAAGTACATTTTTGAATTGTAAAGATCTATGCTTTCTTGTGACCTGGGCTTTAAGTTTGTACATTTGAAAATGGTGGCCATTAGCCTGTGAATTTGCAATTTGAAAAGAAAAGAATAAAACCCTGTTCAAAGTTGCATTCAAATTTTTTTGCCTTTAAGTTTGATTGATGATGGGCGTTGCATCAGTAAACTTGTCTCCATAATATCCCAAAGACACTTGCAAGTCCAAGTTAACGTATGAAAATAATTTCTAGTGTTAGAACCTAATTTTGGCATTGTCCATCAAGAAATAAAAAAAGCGGATAATCGTGGTTTCCTACAATTCCCAACCGCTAAAAATCCCACGTCATAATACTCAGAAGTACTAAAAACAGCTTTTATTCTCGGCCAAGAAGTTCATAAAAAGTGTAAAAAATTAAAACGTATTTTGTTTTGGTTCAGAATAATGGGTTTCCTAAAGTTTGTAAGTCTGCCATGGTAATACCTCAAAATAATTTTTGAGGTTAATGATTTTATAGTAAAATTGACTCTTTGTGCTTTTGAAATTATCCAAGTTAATCAAGCACTGTCACAAAAACATATTTTATATATGTAATATTTTAATTTGTTAAATTACTTTAATGAAATCTGATGAAACAACCTAGAATTTGGTGTTGTAGGTCAGTATTACTAAAATACATAAGTGTAGTGTGCATGTGTAAGATGACATCTTAAATCCATTTTACTTTTGTTTTAGGTGGTGTATGCTCCTCATCCTCGTGAGCGGTTCAGCACTCCCTCTTTCATGCAGCGTGACCATTTTAGCCGTTTTCAGCCCACGTACCCTCTTTTGCAGCAGCACATTGACCTGCCACCTACCATCGCACTTTCAGATGGCGAGGAGCCTCCACCTTACCAGGGTCCATGCCCACTGCAGCTGCGCAACCCCGAGCAGCAGCTTGAGCTTAATCGCGAATCAGTACGTGCACCGCCTAACCGCACAGTCTTCGACAGTGACCTCATGGAGAGCCACGGCCCATGTCCACCTAGCACCAACACTGGCATCAGTGCCTCCAGTTGGAACACCCGCGGACGAATGGAGGGCCCTCCACCGGCCTATAACGACGTCATGGGGCACTACCCGGGCACTACATTTTTCCTACACCAGCACAGCAATAACCAGTCCTCCTCAGTCACTGTGGCCATGCCTACTGCACCCAGTGCCAGAACTCGCCGGGGCAGCTTGGAAAGCACAATAGTCCTGAGCAAAGCCAAGGACATTCAGAGAGGGGAGCTAGTGTAAGGACCAGCAGTGAGCTGAAAACCACACCCTCTCATTTAACCGCCTACAAAGGGGTGTGGACACCCGCTTTACACTCCCATGCACAACACAAATTATGTCTGTCTTCACTAAGCAAAGTCACATTATGAAGAGGAACCAAGAGGAGCAAAGCTTACAAAAACACTTGAGCTCGTTATCTCACTTAAAAAGACAGTAGAGCTTTGTAGCGCCATTTTGTATTTGTGTGTTACTTCGGATCGGTTATATTAGCACATGAGGTTTTTTGACCCATCCCGACCCCTCCCCGCTCAGCAACACACCTATAACTCCACAGTTTTAGGATGGGACATGGGGTTGAAGATAATCTTTTAAAGACCGGGATCTGTGCACAATAAAGACAAAAAAAAAAAAAAAAAACATAAAAATCCAGATCATAGTGCCAAGGGTTTTGTTTGGAGACTGGCGTGAGGGTAGAATCCTCTCTGTTATACATTTACATCAAAACACAAGTTGCACTATCTTTGAGAATGAGACGAAGGAAGTTACGATACACAGTTATTTGTTGTCTTCGTTATTGTATTTTGTCGCATTTGACTCTAAACTGCAACCCCAAAGTTGAACTGTGGAAGCACTGACTTCTGCACAAGAGCTACTTGGATCCAGTCTAATCGTCCTCTCTCCTGAAACCCTCAGTTGTTTGCAGTCTAAGACACTTTCATGCTAACAGAATGTTACTATCATTTAATAATGTCACTTTACTAACAGAACTGCTAAGGTTGTTTTCCTGAACTAGATCTTAATACCATGATAGTTTAGAAGATTTTCCTTCCTGTTACAGAATTCACATAATCCAATCTTTACCAGAAACACAATGTACAATTAAAGGTTCGTCAGTGAGCTGGGTCATGCTCTGCTTTAAGTAATCAAATTGCTAATCGGCTGCAATCGAGCCATCTGTGGTGGCCTCTTGGATCTGTTGCACTTGACCCACAACAAAAACAAAAAAGCATTTATTTATAGACTTCTTTTTTGTTTTTAAATGTGTAAACTCCTGTGCGTTGTTCGGCTTGAACGGAAAACGTATCTTGGCTTTTCCTTACTTGAAACGATTAATGCTGCCCATGCACTCCTTCACTTTTAGTCCCTTTTACACGATAAAACTGAATACAACACAGTCTGATTAATAGCACTGAAATACTCAGAGGGAATCAACAAGCCCTATATTGCATGATATTTGTGTGTTGTCCATTTTCTAGTTAAATCAAGTGTTAAGACACAGTCATGTTAAGGGCTATTGTTAAGGGTTGTCCATCTGTTTGTTTTAAATATTATTTAAGCCTTCCTCTGATCATGTTGCCTTCTCTGCTCTCTGACCCAACCTCACAACCTTCACGTCATCTTACCCCACCCTTAGACATGTTGCTGTTGTTGATCTCCATTAGGTGGAAAGTTCTGACCTCTGATGAGCTCTTCCAGTCTTTATTATGTTTATTAGTGCTCATGCTTAATGAGGATGTCAGTTACAGTGTGGGTGTTTAAAGCCCCTTTAATCTTAACAGAATTTTATTAAAAGCTCTAAGCCCTTGTTCTTAGTTGTGTTGTTGAAATGCAAAACATTTTGGAGGTTCATCCGATCTACAAACCCAAGGTGCTAAATTAAGTTTTGAATTTGAACTTGCAGTTTGGGGAAGTTATTTTGTGGTCTAATCCCAGACATCAACTTATCTTTGACTTAAACTTTCCCTTGATGCACAGCCATTTTACATGAAAGCCAAAGCCTAAGTCACAGTTTCAGGCCAATTTCATTCAGCTGTTAGATTTTAATGAATAAACCGCACTCATTTGAAATGGAAACGACATTTGGGTCTTTTTATTTTTTTGGTCATTTGTATCATTTAAACCTTCTTCTGCTATTCACCCACAGACGTCTTCATTGCAGATCTTGTTTGTGAATGGAAAATAATCCTTGGATGTTTGTTGAATTTGACAGCTAAATTGTGGCGCCTATGTTTACTTGATTTTGGCTTTTTGACCGCAAGCCTTATCACTTGGTAATTATACTTGAGCTGGATAAATGGAGAGACTAAACCCAGACTGAGTGATTTAAAAGAAGCAGCTTTTACCTGTATGCTTGGGGCTGGTTCCCTGACATAGTTTATGTAGAGTTGCGTAATGATGATAACCTTACGAGGCCTGGTTTCACGGCAGGTAAAAGCTTGAGTTAGAGTTGAGAGGAATTTTACATTTGTATTTTTGGATGTAGTGAGTCAGTTTCTGTAAGCCCTTATCACAAGTCAAGACTTAATGTACCAACATCAGTTATCCATCCAGTCCATTTTGGGACTGTACTGGGCTTGAATTAGAGAACAACATATGTATGTTGCATCTTACAATGCAAGCAGGGGGATTATGGCAGCCGCCCTGCACCTGTTTGGTTTGCTTTTTAATGAAACGGATAGCAGTGCAAATAGAACAAGCACTTAAAGAGACTGAAGAGTGTTTTTTTTTTCTTACTTTTATACTGGCTTGTGTATTTAAAACCATTATGCTTACATCTTCTTGCTTTTTCTTTTATTTACTCTTCCAAAGAGCTCCAAGAGCTTTTCCTTTATTTCCACTGTTTACTGCCTGCTGCTATCAGAACTACTGCTGCTTCTGCTAATCGAGTCTCTTCTGGCCCATGCATCTAGCTTGAACCCTTCTTATCTGACCACCATGATTAAAGGCTCTGTACTCAACTCTCTCACCTGGCTCCATCTTTTAGTTTCCCATGCTCATTTTTCCTTGTCCGTGGAATGAGGCATTTTTTTTGCATGTGCGTAATGTGAACTAACTTTGTGCCTAAAGTTCACGTTTTGAGCAGACGTAGGAACCCACTTGCACTCTTTAAGCTCCCGCCTTTGGTGTGCCTCACTTCCGACGGTGCTTTTCTTTCCTTGTCGTCTTTCTGGGTTTACTTTATTTGGGTTTATTATTCTTCCTGTTTTTGTAAGGTGCTGTAAATAATTTGAATATGTTATGCACACATATCCTACCCAATGGGTAGAAACCACAGATAATATTGTTAATAATGTAATATAATGTATAGATGGTATAAAAATTTAACACCGTGGTTTCAGGTTTGTAAATGCCTACAGTTAAGATGTGCTTTTTGTCCTTTTTTTTGTAAACAAGGTTTGCAAAACAACACTTAAACATGAAATACAAAATGATTACAAAGTAATACTTATTTTTTTTATGAATAACAATATTAACGAATGAATGGCAATTGTTCTAGGACATAAAAAATGCTTAGATAGAGTAGGTTTTTCATTTGTTGAGAGATATATATGTATGTGTGTGTGTGTGTGTGTGTATGTATATATATATATATATATATATATATATATATATATATATATATATATATATATATATATATATATATATATATATATATATACACACACACACACACACACACATGTGTATATGTATCTCCCAACCCAACAACCTGTATGACCCATATTAATAGGGCTTGATGGTTAATGTTAGAATTGGCAAAACAGATAGGATTTTACCATACCGTATACACTCAAACCTTTTCTCTCTCTTTCCATATTTGTCTTATTAACCTCTGAAGGGGTTGTGCCACCTTGCTCGCTGCATCGGGAAGACTTGGCTACGCTCAGTCATTTGACAGTGGTTTTCTTTTAAGAAATTTTGAAGTGAAACCAATGTTCTATTTTCAAAAGTTGAATAAGGTATGCCACCTTACTGCAGTCAGTCAGTGAAATCTAAAAGCAGTTCATCAGGGTTCATTCTAGACGTGTTTGTTCTACATGATCAAAGAAGTAGTTCTACATTCCACATGCACCGCTGTAATGCTAACCACGCAGGCCTCTCAGACAGACCCAATGAAAATCATGTGGTTCGTTTCATAAAGGAAAAGCTCGGCAGCATCCACAGTATAAAGAGGGCACAGAGCCACTTTGCTGTAGTGAATGTCAGTGTATCTGTATCCCACACATACAGCACTGCTTTGTGTAAGGACTTGGTTTTGAAAGAGCATAAATGGTTTGAGGTTCTCTGTGACCATCCTCTTCGGAGTCTTAAATTTCCATGCAATGCTCTACTTCCAGCTTTTTCTTAAATGTTTTTTTTTTTAATTGTTGTAAGAGTCCTTTTTCATTTATTTCATTCGGTTTTGTGAAGAGCTATGTCAGAACAAATGTTAATTTTTTTTCTTTCTTTCCCCTTTTCTTTCTTTTTTTTCTAAACAAGACTGTGTTTTTTGTAACTAAAGCATGGCCAAATCTACAGAACTGAAGATGTACTGTACATAGCGACACCATTGCATTTCTTCAGTGCTTAACAGTTGACAGGTCTGTGCTGTGATGAAGTCACACGGCCGTACGTTTTCCGTTTCCTGCGTTAGTGCGAGGACCGAGCGATGAGTGACTGGAACACCTCTTTTTGTTTTTTTAGAGCATCAAATGCTTGTGCACACGTAGCTTTTCAGCATTATTGGTTAATAAAGGACTGCTTCCATCATGGACTTGATTTTGTATCAGTTTAGTTTTGTTTTTTAATTTACAAATTGTTTGTGTACCCCAGCATTTAAAAAACAAAATCGTGTGTATTCATAAGTGTGTACTTGTATTGTTGTATACACGTACATGCGTATGTTTATATACACGTTAAATCTCTGTATTTTGCCTTTTTATTTAAGCAGATGTGATGTATTAGGTTTCTAGGCCTAAGGTCTGTTTATTGCAATACTTTTAAAAAAAAAAGTTCAAAAAAGTAAAAAAAAAAAATGTTGCTTTCAATGCTGATGTAGTCTGAGATTTAATGCTTGTATTGCTGTGGTAAAACCATAGCAATAAAAATTAAAACAGAAAATACTACAGTGTTCTTCTCCTGTCACTTTATTTTACTGTACAGGTGCTGTAAAACTGGGCAAATACAAAACTGAACTGAAAACTGAATGTGTGCCCAGTGATGGATTGATGTCGTACCCCCCAAAAAATGTTTATCTGACTGGTTTGATTTTTACCTGATATGTTTCTATCTTCCAGGTTCTCCGGTTTCCTCCCACAGTCCAAAAACATGGATCAAGGTCAATTTAATTTGCCAAATTACCCCATGTAGAGTGTGTTTGTGTGTGTGAGTGTGTGCCCAGTGATAGATTGGCGCCCTGTCCTGGGTGTATCTGCCATGCGACCGAGACGTTCTCCGCTGGATGGGCATGGGGAACCCCACCGCGACCCTAGTACAGGATAAAGCAGAAGATAATGGATGGATGGTGGTTACTCATTTTTTCAAACAAGTAACCTACTTTTTTGCATTATAAAAAAACAAATAATGAGAATCTTATTAGCTTCAAATAGCTAAACTGTAGCCAAATGGGATGGGACACAAACACCGATTGTTGTCTTCAGTATCATCAAAGGGTTTAGTTTAGTTCAACTTAAAGTAAGGTTCCACAGCATGTTGTGCTCAATGTTCGTTTGGGTCTCGAGACGTTTTTATTTGACAGGCCGTTGCTCAGTCTTAAATTTCTAACTAAACCAACATGGGATTCTCGTGATTTTGAAGGAAGACCTTGAGACCAAACATTCAGCATACTTTTCAAATAATTCCATCATGGTTATTCTGACACAAAATATATTTTCCTTTGGTGTAAACACCCCCTCCCCCCATAACAAAAACCAACAGAATTATTTTGGGATTTATCTGCATCTATCTACATGAGAACTGTAGTTAACGAGTCATAAGTCTTTTAAATGCACTGAACATGTTCAGCTCTGTTTATACAGGACATTTTCTTCAGTGTTGTCATAACATTTTTAGTGTACTAAAATAAATGGTTTGTTGTACCAGAAAAAATCACTTTAAAATGCAGTTAGTATTTGAATGTGATCATCAGGCTGAGACCGTTAATGTCAAAAGTTAATGTCTACAATGAACATTTATTTAAAGAATAGATGGATAAAGGATTTTGTGGCAGTGAGATGAACAGCGTGGCTTTATAAACCAATAAACTTGATTAATAATGTTGATCATGCACACAGTAATAAATAATAAAATTATTATTAAGACCATTAATAAAATCCATTGTCCTAAATAAACACATTTTAATTGTACTACCTTCATTGTAGCAAAAAAATAAGCAAGGTCCTCGCGTATAAGAATTATAAGAACAATTGCTTGGTGCATTACACGATGGACATGATTGATCACTTTGGATAAACTATTTATTTTAATGATAATCTGGCCTTTTAACTGTCACTGCAGCATAACTGCCAAAAAAATAAGAGTTTTCTTCTTTTCTGTTCAAATTAACCGATAAACAAAACGGGCGAAAATCAGATGACATAGCATGTTTATTTCTTTAACAGTTTGCAGTCGACATGTTTAATCATAAGGTAGTGTGAATCTTGATTTCCGTGATTCTACATATACAGCAAACACAAGTATCAAACAACACTCCCGTTACCTGCTAATTAAAAGTATTTTAAGCACATTACAGACCAAAAAAAAACATCTGCTAAATGTACAGATACATTCACACACAAATCATGAGATCAGAAGAAATGACATTGCCTTTATCCACACAGAGAGGGAGATCGGTCCAGACATTTAATGTTCATTAACACTCAGCGTTTATAGTGGCTGTTAAGAGCATTCATCCTGTTAAACTGAAGTTATGGCATCATAATAAGCAATCGTTCATACCCTTAATCTGCTTATGTTTTAGGTATAGTGTAAAAAAAACGGTTTTGCTTTGGGAGTAAACAAAGTGGCAAAATAATTACAAATTCTAAATATTTAATAAACCAGTTTGTTTACACAACGCAGTATCATCAGTAGATTACATACGTAGAGTTAAACATGACTGATTAAACAGACTGCATATTAAAAATTTCTGTTGCTGATACTAGTTTGAAGGATTATTTAAATTTTAAGTAAAAAATGGACATCTGAAAGCAGTACATCTGATTTATGAATAACAATATTTACCTTTAAGTATGAATTCAGTAAATGATTAGTAATTGCATTGACCTGAGCAGTTGATCAGCTAACTTACTATTAATCAGAGAGATTAAAAGAATGTGATCATTGATTTGCTCTTAACCTTTGAGCAGGACTACATACAGATTTGTGTAAAAAGAATTCAAAAGCATACATCAGTTGAATCTGTATCCAAGTTCCATACAGTTTTTTCCTATGAAATAATTTGAGTTTTAGCAAGTCAAAAACACTACCCATCAGCACTTGTGAAAAGAATGTTGCATCATAATACAGTTTTATATTTAATTACCTAATTAGGATATTAAAGTATAAATTAAATACAACGGGTATACTATGAATGATTAAAAACTAAGCCTGGGGCAACCCACCAGCATCATGATGTTGATTCACTTATTTTAAATCAGTGTGTAGCAGTAATATATTGCAGTAAATTAGCAGGAAAATAAGCTGCTGTTAGGAAACTCATCTTTGTTGTGATACTGTTTTAAACCGAGATGTGACGGTGTGTTGCTCTTTAAGCTGTGACAAAACCACTTTGCATAAACTACTAAAGTAGTTCTTCAGAATGGCAGCAGGTTAAGTTCTATTTTTTCTACAAAAGTGAAATATCTGTATTAATAACATGGTTTAGTTGTCATCCTTAAAAATGTTTTTAAGGATGACAACTAAAAACCTCTTATTAAGTCATTTCTATGCTGCTGCTGCTTTTGATTCATTATGTATCCGTTTGAATTTGATTATGGGTTAAACTCTCTTTACAGACTATCACCACCTGTATTTCTGATGGTTTTTATATTTAAATAACTGTCTGGTCACTTTAAACCCACTGCTTTCCACTTTTTTTTCTCCTGCACCTTCGCTTTTTTTTTCTCTTTTTAAACAGCTTAGAGTCACAGCTGTCATTTTTCCATTTCTTCACATGTAATCATAGTTATCACACCTTTAAATTCAATGGGTGCCTACACTGTTTGCCTATTAAATGCATTTCATCTCCCTGCTTTTTGCTTTTTTCAATTATACATCACATTCTATGATTCTGGAAATGCTTTTTTACTAGACTTTGAAGTATGTCTTTTTCAATTTTTGGCAAAACCAAGAGATCAGTGCGAGGTCAGACATTGATTATGGGAAAAATATTCTATTTTTTGAAGGTTTTAGTTAATTTCTATAAGGCTCATGACATGAAATTAAATAAATTAACAATGATGCAACATTCTGTCTGGGGATCTGGGTATTCTATTGTTGCCACTTTAAGAAATGAATATGAATTCAAATATTTGCTTTAACTTGGTTTCCAGTCAGACTGGAAGCAATTTTAAGAGACATCATGATTCTATTTAATCTGTTGCTTAGGAACTGCCACTTACAACAGTTAATCCAGTTTCTTCCTTAAGGACACTGGGTCTTTTCTCTCCTGCAGCTTCTCTGCCAGCTTGTCTTTAGTCTCCTCCATTTTTTCAGCAAGGCGCTCTTTAGTCTCTTCCAATCGTTCTGAGAAAAGCTCCTTGGTTTCATCCATTTTTTCTGAAAAGCGTTCTTTTGTCTCTTCCATCTTTTCAGAAATTCTGTCTCGGGTCTCTTCCATTTTGTCTTGCAGGTACTCTTTAACAGGAGGAGGCGTGGACAAGTAACCATGCTTGCGGAGGTATTGCACTGACAGAGATGTTCCACCGAGTGTCACTGTGTACCGTGCTGGTGTAGCCAGCTGTCAAACAAGAGACAGTTGGTAAGATTTATATGTAAGCTTTATATGGCCGTATACATGCAGTTCTTTATCACAATGTAGGTCACTGATACCTTATACATGGCATAGGCAGTTAGTGCATATCCACCCTGAGAGTCCCGCAAAACAGCCACCACCTTATCAGGTAAACCAATGTATTCAAGACAAGGCACCAGGTTCACCCCTCTGGAATTAAATACATGTTTAAGTGAGGGATTACATCATTTTACAGTATGAAAAGATTTTTAAAGCCAGAAGGTTTGTGTTCAGTGCCTTAATGAGTGGTTGTGATCCTCACAGTTTACTCTCTAAAACTGCTGTTTTCATTTCAATGCGCAGCATTGTGTGTAATTTGAAAAGATTTTGATGTCCTTTATTCTGTGAAATAACTTTAATTCGCTTTTAAATGTTCAACTCATAAACTATAAACATAAACTATGTGTGTATATATATATATATATATATATATATATATATATATATATATATATATATATATATATATATGGGTTTCCCTTCTCACTGTTCTTTTCCAAGTATAGGCATTTCCTGACTTATGAAGGTAATACCTTTATTCTAACTGTGTCCTTATTTACATGGTAATTAATAATGAGACAATCTGACCTGTCGCTGCATTTATTACATACCCCTGTAAGAAAGGAAATACTTTGATCAACTGAAAAATAAAATATAAATAAAAAATAATCCCTTACATTGTATTTCTAAATATTTGTGTTTTTTTAACAAATCTACTTAAACATTTATTTTTTATATTTGAGTGATTTTCAGGTAACACCATGTAACACAAGTTTTGTTCCCAGCTTTTTAATGTTATATTCCAATTGCTTATGTCTAAAACAAATTAAAAATTGCTTACATTCATCATAAACTTCGTTACATGGTGTAATTTACCAGTTTCTAATAATCCTTTTATTTATCTTTACCAACCAGAACAACAACGGTGAAAGGGAATGTGTGATTCATAGAACTGACACTTACTTCATTGCAGCATAGTAAAATGTTCCAAACCACACAGTGGAAGTAACTAGATGTACTGGTACCATCACTTTGCCATACTGTTTAAATGTCTTCTTAAACCTCTGGAAAAGTCCAATTGATTTGTCCTGAAGTGGGTCCAGGTCACTTCCTGGTAAGGTTCCTTTATCAATCTCTGCATGGCTGTTGGCTAATGTTTTTAGTGAAGGTGTCTCGTGCGGCTTTGAGGTCTGTCTGATGGAGGAACTGAAGCAGCGACCATTAAAGTGCTTAATGTGAAAGATTTGCCCACGGACACACAGGTCCAAACACAGAAAGCGTGAGGTAGCTGCAAGGCGCAGCGCACACTGCATCATGTCCTCTTCTGCTCCAACCTCTCAGTCTGCAGAAGAGGAAGCAAAAGTGGTGGAATTTTATTTCTGTATATTAGCAGTAGTTGCCTCATGTTTTTAGTTCTGTTTTTAACACAGGTTATATTTATATATATATATATATATATATATATATATATATATATATATATATATATATATTTAATTTCTTTGTTTTAAAAATATGTGGATTGAAAGTACCAAGCTACAATTAAATGCATTTTTTAATCAGAAATTGTTATAAATATACTGTGCAAAAACAGGTTAACATCATTCATCATATTTTTTGATAAATAAAATAACTGAACATTTACATAACACTGTGTATTATCCATGTTTTGTGTACATTTTGGTTTAGGATCAGCAAAGCAGTTTTCTATCATTTCTATAAACACATGAGATTTAGGACAGCATCACTCTTTAGGCACAGTTTGGCAATACAGTCACTTTCACCAGTCAGCCATAACATTATAGCAACTGACATGTGAAGTAAATAATATTGATTATCTCCATTGCCATGACATCTGGTGGTGCTTCAGATACAATTAGGCAGCATGCGAATAAACTGCCCTTAAAGTTAAAGCATAGGTATATGAGAAATTCGGACAAGGACTGATACAATAAATAATAATTAATAGAGGACATGTTTTTGTTTCAGTGAACAGTCCTAATCTTCTGTGTGTTTCAGGTTTTTGTTGCATTGTTTGTTTTCTGGAAAGCGAGATTGCTGTCTTGGTCATTTAAGAACCCTGCTGTTTATTTGTTTAAAAAGAACACTGTTGCCTTAGCTAGAAGTTTAGGATTATTTATGTGCTGTATAAGATGCTGTCCAATGAGTTTAAAGGCATTCACTGACACTTGTGCAGTTTTTATTTATTAGATTTATCATGCTTATATTTTCAGAATTTATCAGACTCCTTTTTAATACTTTTTGTTGCTTTTTAATTTGGCCATGATTTTGGTTTTGCTAACTAGTGGTGTGGAATGCAGCCTTTATTTGTGTTAATGATGTCATCTACAGATAATGGTCTATATAATGGTCTATATAAACAAATTCTTCTGCTTTTTTGTAAATGGTTTTTGATCGTCAAAGTGCTCTGTTGTTAATTAATTTTTCTTTACCCTATTGAGGTTTCATCTGCCATTTGCAGTAAAGGGCTACCTTGGCCTTGGTTCATCTGCAATTAAATAGCTTGCCAGTCTGTACATTTTACTTAATAATATACTTAATAATACAGTTGATTTCAATGATTCTGAGTTAAACCTGTCTCTTTAATGCCATTATTTTTGTTTTTCAGAACCATCCCTGTGTGTCCTATGTCAGCATTCAGGAAGCAATGGAGCACACGTGAGTCAATCATAAACATCCATGAATTCAAATGCCCCAAACACTGTGGTGTCATGAAATATGGGAGCCTATTTAAAAAAACAGCTCACATTCAATATGATGAAACCTGAATGTCTACAAATATCCTAAATTATGGAATGTGCACATTTAATTTCTCCTGATTGTTTTAATTTGAAATTTTGAACTGTGGAAGAGGGAAATTTTGTATAGTTTTTCTTAATAAATAAATATTATAAAGTCCAACACTATAGTCTTATTTGTTTGATTTAGAACTCTCGATTTTACAGTCTTACTTAAAAATCTGAGTTAATCCAAATCCTAGTTATCTTCTGCTGTTGAAAGGCTGTCGACATTACTGCTGAATGTACGAAACACGTTTACATACACAAAGAAATATGTTACACAAAGATTAATTAAATATATACATTTTAAAAATGTATTAATTTAAATATACTATGCATTTGATTGTTTTTGTAAAATGAGTGACACTTAATAATGTGCTCACGCAAGATAAAACTGTAGATAATTTATATTCCACAGATCAAAACTTTAATAAAATAAGAAACTGCAAGCATATTATTATAGTATTTTGCAACCACGGTCATGTGCTTGTGCAGGCAGAATAACCACTTTCAAGGTATCACAAAAACACTATGATTAGAGTCTGTCGACACCCCTCCTGATATATGTGGTAGGAAATCAAACTATTTGGCATGTTAAGCATTCTATACATTCAACTTTGTAAATTGACACACAATTAAGTACTCTTAAATCTGACAGTAAATCTTTCCTAACAGTGAAGACCCTTATGTATTAAGTTTAATGTCACCAGCTGACAATTTGCCAATCATTCATCTGCCAACTGTTTACATCCAGCCAGATCTGTTCTATAATCAAGCTGATAAATCGTAAACAAAATATCCAACCTGCACACAGGTTAATCACATCGATAAATGAACGGATTCACTTAATCACCTCAGCAAGTTGTTTAAGAATTTCTTACAAAAGATTCGGACTTGCTTTGCTTGTGTTTACTCATTGTAAAATACCATTGTTCTTTTTGTTTTTTTTTACAGAATTCGTAACACATTTTAAAATAATGATCTAGTCATATAAATAAAATACATTTGGGGGGGTGTTTATGGGTACATTGGGATACAGTTTGAGCCACACTTTCTGCCTTGCATGGGTCTGTGATGAGAATAGCCCTATATAAAAAAAAAAGTCCTTCCATTTTGCAAGATTCACCTTCAGACCAGGGGGCGTGGCTTCCACGAAGTAAACAAGAGATTCTATAAATAAACAGCCTGCCGTGCACGTACGCAATATCCCCTTACTTTTTAACAACAACGAACGTTAACTAAAAGCTTCATCAACTCCAAATCAAATTGCTCTCAAACATCAAAAGGTCGAGTTAAAGCAGGAGGCAGTGTGCTCCTTCTCAACGATGACAGAACAGAGCAGTGACGCACGCGGGCGGGCTCACACTGTTATTATCAACTAAATGTTTAATGTTTCCCGCTCGCTTCATTAAAAATACACTACACTTTCAGCGTCTATTGAAAACCTTTGTGCTATTTAAAACTGTGCTTACATTAAACACTAGGAGATCCGAAGTTGTCTAACGTCGCCTCGTGTCTTCGCTGCGCGCCATGACTAGGACTTCTGTACAGACAGATGCACGTGGGTTTTACGCGCTCTGGGAATTATGGGAAGTGTAGTCTTAGTAAGGCTATGGTAAGGCTAGTCATACAGCCATGGTGGAAACCCTTTTCATTCATTCATTATTCATTTTTCAATTATTATCTCCCGCTTTATCCTCTATTAGGGTCGCGGTGGGGTTCCCCATGCCCATCCAGGGGAGAACGTTTCGGGCGCTGTGCAGATACACCCAGGACAGGGCGCCAATCTATCACTGTGGTGGAAATCTATTGATTTTATTGATTTTGGTATAGGGGAGTCAGTCATAAGGCGGCACGGTGGCTTAGTGGTTAGCACGTTCGCCTCTCAGCGCTAGGGATTCCCGGTTCGAATCCCCATCTGGGTGGAGTTTCCATGTTCTCCCCGTGTCTGCGTGGGTTCCTCCGGGTTCTCCGGTTTCCTCCCACAGTCCAAAAACATGGATCAAGTAAATTGAATTCTCCAAATTGCCCCACATATAGAGTGTGTCTGTGTGAGTGAGTGTGTGCCCAGCGATGGATTGGCGCCCTGTCCTGGGTCTTTCTGCCCAGCGCCCGAGACGTTCTCTCCTGGATGGGCATGGAGAACCCCACCGCGACCCTACTAGAGGATAAAGCGGGAGATAATGAATGAATGAAAGGAGTCAGTCATATATGCCACTGACTTAAAAAAATCTAAAGTTGTTGCTGGCCTGGCATTTGGGTATTAACATGATACCAATGAAAAAAAAAAAAAAAAAAGATTACAACAGCGGTCTTAGAGAAGCAACTGTTCAACACTTTAAAGCTTATCATTGTATTGTTATAAAACCAATCCCAACAATTAACCACAACACAGCTGATTTCATAATGGTAGTGTGTTGCTGTGTGTTGACAATGTCGACATTTAAAAAATATATTGTGTCTACTTTCTATGCACTCAGTTAAACAAGTCTACCTTATTACTCAATTTTACTCTTATCTCTGCAAAGGGGGGGGGGGGGGGTTTCCAATGCCCATCCAGGGGAGAATGATTCGGTTGCTGGGCAGATACAGCCTGGACAGGGCACCAATCCATTGCTGGGCACACACACACACACACTATAGGGTTATTTAGAGCAGCCAATTCACCTTGAATCCATGTTTTTGGACTGTGGGAGGCAACCAGAGAACCCGGAGAAAACCCACACAGACACGGGGAGAAAATGGAAACTCCACCCAGATTGGGATTCAAAACTGGATCCCCAGCGCTGAGAGATGTGGACGACCCATGCCACCTTATTACTGCCCGTATTTCCATAAATGTCCAATAAACACGTGTGTTACACAACATCAACAATTAATCTATAAAGCAGTATCACTAAGCAGTTTTAAGAAACTACTGAAGACGCATCTCTTTAACAAATACCTGTTGTTAAAAAAAGGGCAGGGGGCAGCAACAATCATGTTATTTAAATAACAATCAGGTTTATTGAATTTACAGTGTAGTTGGTTTTCTCCATGGCTTCTGACTTGTAATGTTCTCATTTGTAAGTCGCTTTGGATAAAAGCGTCTGCTAAATGACTAAATGTAAATGTAATCCAACAATAATGATTAAAAGCTAAGCCATAGCTATAAATAAGCCCGAATTCTGTGACCAACGCATTCTGTGTCCTTAGAAGGCGCTGTTGTCAATTTAGACTCCCCAAATCATATTTGTTAAGAAAAATGTTTATTCTTTGATATAGTTTAAATACCAATTTGCCATCCCACTCCTCCCCTCTAGGTTACCCCAGCTAGTTAAGCACTTAAATTTTAAAAGTTCATTGTTGCACACTTCACACAAATAGATTACATTTACGATTTAAATACCTGCACTTTATAAGAAAATGTGTTCATCGGTAATAAAGCTTTTCAAGCTTTAAGTTGAACATATTGCTTTCTTGATCAGTTCATAATTTACAAGACAAAAAATAAATCATAGCACTGCTATACTATACATAGAAACTGCCCCATGGTGGAGCTGTGAGGGGCGTCCCTTATTTTTATTTCTAAAAGGTGGCAACCCTATATAAGCATAACTGAGAAAAGAACTGAGTGACTTAAAATTGGAAAGTTCTTATTTCATCTTTCTTTCGTGTGGGAGAGGATAAAATATAACATAGACAGCCACCAGATATTATAATATTCGTCTCATTTAATATTTTTAGTGACCACTTTTATAACCTAGCACTTAAATAGATAAACTGTGTTCACAAATGCAGTGTAGGCACGTTACTTTTCTGTATTATAACCTGTTTTTTTTCTGTATAAAACAAACTCACTCTGTTATTCATGATACTGCCAGTAGATGGAGACATAACATTTCGTATTCACGTAGACATATTAAATGGTATGGCCAATTTTTTTCCCTTGAAATAAAAACTATAACACTTTTATCATTTGTAAGTATAAACAATAATATTATTACAGTACACATTCCAATAACGTCCCCAGGTATAAGTGGACCCATATAATTACAGGTATACTGTAAAGAGGACAATATTCTTTGTACAGTCATACTGGAATGGAACTTGGTCACCCCCAAACTGTTCGCCTCTCAGTGCTAGGGATTCCCGGTTCGAATCCCCATCTGGGTGGAGTTTCCATGTTCTCCCTGTGTCCACGTGGGTTTCCTCCGGGTTCTCCGGTTTCCTCCCACAGTCCAAAAACATGGATCAAGTCAATTGAATTCTCCAAATTGCCCCATATAGAGTGTGTCTTTGTGAGTGAGTGTATGCCCAACGGTGAATTGGCGCCCTGTCCTGGGTGGCACCCTGTCCTGGGTCTAGCGCCCGAAACATTCTCCCCTGGTTGGGCATGGGGAACCCCACCGCGACCCTAATAGAGAATAAAGCTGGAGATAATGAATGAATGAAAAAAAGGACTACAGAGACAAAACATAGCAGTGTTGCTAAAGTCTTTAAACACCATGTCCAGTCAATGTGCACTCTATTAAACGCATTTACTTTTAAACTATACGTTATAGATGTAAAATCAAAGACAATAACTTACCTGTTTTTGAACAGTTTGCCTAGTCCACTTCTAATCCTTTATCTATGTTCACAGGGGACTCCCTACTAGATACTGGTGGTCAAACATTTTGCAGATTGGACTATATTTAGTATAGCAGTGACAGTGTTGTGTTGAAACCACTTCTACCAGCATCACACAATGTCAGTGTCATTGCAGTGCTGAAAATCATCCACCACTTAAATATTAAATGGTTTGCTGAGAGTTTTCTGAGAGATTATTGGAGAACAGGGTAATTGGTACTAAGAATGCAGAGAAACTGATGGATGGCTGTAGTTTTAGAACTATGAAGTGCAACTATGAAGTGCAATGGTATACCTAATAAAGTGGCTGATCTTTTTGATTGGCTACCAAATTAAACATGGAAATAAGAGTCAACACAGTGGTTAAAAAACAGGTCTTGTGTTTGGTTTCCTTCCTCAGTCCAAAAACCAGTGAACTTGTGAATAACACATACTGAAATATTGTTCTCCTGTTTTCCCCTCCGTATAAGGGATTTACTAGGCTCCAGAATGCCTTACAGTTTTCTGTTTGGTTTAAGTTTGGTGTTTCCCTTGGCAACTAATACTTCCTATATCCTATTAAGTGGCTTCCTTAATCCTCCATTTGAATTTGTTAGCTATGACCAAAAGCAGCGACACGGTTCGCCTCTCAGCGCTAGGGATTCCCGGTTCAAATCCCCATCTGGGTGGAGTTTCCATGTTCTCCCCGTGTCCGCGTGGGTTTCCTCCGGGTTCTCCGGTTTCCTCCCACAGTCCAAAAACATGGATCAAGTCAATTGTATTCTCCAAATTGCCCCATATAGAGTGTGTTTGTGTGCGTGTCTGTGTGAGTGAGTGTGTGCCCAGAGATAGATTGGCGCCCTGTCCTGGGTGTATCTGCCCAGCGCCCGAAACGTTCTCCCCTGGATGGGCATGGGGAACCCCCCATAGGAGGCAAACCCCCCAACCTAATAGAAGATAAAGTGGAAGATAATGAATGAATGAATGACCAAATTATGATGATTCCATTTTTAAATAGTATCATGGAGGAATATCTAATAATGGAATAACATATTTCTGTTACATTGTGTATAATAACCCTGATATTTCTTTAAGAACCTGACCTATTATGACACATAGCTTGTGTCAAAACAGGAACGTGTTTAAAAAGCCACTTAAAAGCTAATTTTACACAAAAAGTGTCTAACGTCAAACATGTCATTGCAAACAGGGGCTTCTCCACCAAGTATTTTTATGTTTATAAAATATGTATACCTATTACATACACCATCAATGTCATAATTAATTTATTAATTACTATATAAAAAATAAATTGGTTAAAATATTTTTTTTTTTTCAGAACTAACCTGAAACTGGAGAGAATAGAAATAAGGAGGAGCAACCTCTCTTGCAGCTACACCACCTCACTAAAAAGGAAAGGAATGGAAGCTGTCGCACAGACATCAAAGCACCTACACATATGCCTTAGAGAACAGACTTACAAAGATGACCAGAATTCTGGGCAAGAAAGTGAATGATGACAGAAAGGTAAGATTTTATTTACATTTTTTTTTCTCATTTGTCAGTTTATCATTATAGTGGTACAATTATTTATGTGTATACTGGACAAACATATATGATTTAATACAGAGATAAAAAAAACAAAGATAACAAAAATCTTATTACTAGTGTTAATGTCATATTAAAAAAGAGTATATAGACATGGACTTAATGGCACAAAAGATCATGCAGTAAGATTATAATTTCAGCTATTTCACTATGCTACAATGACTATCCTACAGACTTTTGTATGTACGTATGTATTTGTTCATTTTGCCCTCCAAATTAAACAGCAGTTAAGTAACATTTATATAAGAAAACTTGCAGTAATTTACACAAAAGTTAGAACTGCAGTTTAAATATTATATTATCTTTAAAGGATAAAATAAATAATTAGATCATGAAATGATATATGGAACAACAGAGAATCGTAATAATACCATAAGCACACTGTATATTTATGAACGTGAATACATTTAATAATACCTGTCAAATAATTAACTTAATTAATAATCTTTTCTCACATACTGTTAATAATTGTATATCTAACAGAATCTAATTCACCCACCAGACATAAACGTTTTGACCGGCACAGCAGCTGCTGGTTCTACAGTAACATTAGTTTTGCCTCCTGGAGAAAGGTCTACATTGTTACATCTCATCCAAGCATATCAGTTTAATTCACAGTTATTCCTAGTAAGTTATTAGGATGTATATTGTGTGTTAAATAAATCAAGATTTAATTAAATACAACAATGATTGTCCCATCCATCCATTATCTTCCACTTTATCATATATTAGGGTCGTGGGGGGTTCCACATGCCCATCCAAGGGAGAACGTTTTGGGCGCTGGGCAGATACACCCAGGATAGGGCACATACTCACACACACACACACACACACACACACACACACACACACACACACACACACACAAACACACTCTATATGAGCAAATTGGAGAACTCAATTGACTTGATCCATGTTTTTGGACTGTGGGAGAAAACTGGAGAACCCGGAGGAAACCCACGCAGACACGTTTAGAACATGGAAACTCCACCCAGATGGGGATTCAAACCGGGAATCCCTAGTGCTGAGAGGCAAACGTGCTAACCACTAAGCCACCGCCCAACAATGATTGTAGTTTACCAAATAATTTGATGTCAGGATTTTGATGGGTATTATGAACTTCTAGTACAACATCATTTATTTTATTTATTGTAAACAAAATTTTTATAAGCAATTCCAAAAGTTGTTGCAATCAGATCATCGTTTATAAATGAACATCATGTGTTTTACTCAGTTCAATCCTTATAGTAAAGGCTAAAGCTCCTAAACTGATTTTTTTGTGATTTTATGTAACACAGGTTGAGACCAGAATGGCGTGATGACATTGGACAATGACATGGACTGAAGTCTTTTTTTGGTCAACAAGACATAAATTATTTGCAAGATGAATAAGTCACAGTTTTTGTCCTCTATTTTAAATTCATCTTGGATACCAAATCTGAACAATGAAAAGTCTAACATAACTGTATCAGATTTGTCTGGAAGTTGCGAGCAGGTCCACATCGTACCTGAGCTGTTTCTTATACTAGGATTGGTGAGCTTATTGGAAAATGTACTCGTTATACTTGCTATTGTCAAGAACAAGAACCTTCAATCTCCAATGTATTTTTTTATTTGTAGCCTGGCCATGGCAGACATGCTAGTAAGCTTCTCTAATGTCTGGGAGACTATAGTCATCCACCTTCTGGCTAAAAGAAAGTTAGTTGTGGAAGATCACTTCATCCGTCACATGGATAACATGGTTGATTCTCTAATATGTATTTCTGTGATGGCGTCCATGTTCAGCCTACTATCCATCGCTGTGGATCGTTACATCACCATATTTTATGCACTTCACTACCACAGTATCATGACAGTAAGGCGAACATGTATAATCATTGGTGGCATCTGGAGCTTCTGCACAGGGTGTGGTATTATCTTCATTAAATACTCAGACACAATGCCAGTAGTGATTTGTCTGGTGGTCATGTTCTTGACTATGCTGCTATTTATGGCCTCACTCTACATCCACATGTTCCTTCTGGCACGATCCCATTTGAGACGGATGGCAGCTCTTCCAGGTATTAATGACTCGATTCATCAGCAAGCCAACATAAGGGGGGTACTTACACTCACCATTCTTTTGGGGATCTTTATTGTCTGTTGGATGCCTTTTTTTCTCCACCTTATTCTAATGATTTCCTGTCCAAACAACATGTATTGTATCTGTTTTATGTCACACTTCAATATGTATCTGATTTTGATTATGTGTAATTCTGCTATTGATCCATTAATCTATGCACTGAGGAGCCGGGAGATGAGGATGACATTTAAGGACCTTATAAGCTGTGAAAATTTACAGAGCTTCTGCATCTTTTCCAGTAAATACTAAACAGCTATTATAGTGATTACATCATAAATCAGCATCCTTTAATTATTAAACCGTTGTTAGTACAAAAGGCATTTACTTCTATACATGTTGTTCCATCTATGACTCAGACCATTAAATTGTTGAGAAGAAACGTAAATAAAATTATATCAGTCATACAGATGAACTAAAATAGTGAATTAATTCATAATGGTAACACTTAAATCTCATTATTCACTTGCTAGTACACTAGAGTGCACTGTGTTTTGTTTGTCGTTAATCCAAAGAGGAACTAAATAGAAATGAGCAGACATTTGTTAAAATTATTGTTCAAATATGAGATTGTATCTGTATTGATAAAAGCTTATTAAATTATTGCTTACTATTAAATTTGTGAAAAAAAAGATAAATTAGAGATAATTTTCCTTTACATATCTGTCCGTTAGTATAGTACAGTTTTTTTTACCAGCCTAAAGTTATATGCTAAACATATTTTATTCAAAAATACTTTTTTAAATAAAATAATTTTAACACAAATTGGTAAATCCTTTCAGCTAACTACTGTTATGTTGGGGAAAAAAGCACAGTGGCTTAGTGGTTAGCTCAGTGGTCTCTAGGGATTCCCTGTTCAAATTCCAATCTGTGTGGAGTTTCCATGTTCTCCCCGTGTCCACGTGGGTTTCCTCCAGGTCATCTGGTTTGCTTCCACAATTCAAAAACATGAACCAAGGTAAATTGAATTCTCCAAATTGCTCCATATAGTGTGTTTCTTTGTGAGTCTGTGTGATTGAGTGTGCCCAGCGATAGATTATCTGCCCAGAGCACGAAACGTTCTCTTCTGGATGGACATGGGGAACCCCCCCATGTCTTGGTGGGTTTCCTCCAGTTTCGCCCACAGTCCAAAATCATGGATCAACTGAATGTAAACTGAATGCTCTAAATTGCCCCATATAGAGCGTGTTTGTGTGTCTATGTCTGTGTGTATGAGTGTGCCCAGCGAAATATTGGCACCCTGGTATCTGCCCAGTGTCTGAAACTTTCTGCCCTGAATGGGAATGGGGAGCCTCCTGCGAACCTAGTAGAGGATTAAGGGGAAGATAAAAAAAATGAATGAATGAATAATAATAATAATAATAATAATAATAATAATAATAATAATAATAATGTGGTCAATTTACTACTTAACAATTGATTCATCAGTCCACATGTGATTTTTCAATTGTATATCATCCTATGGTGTTAAAATCTTAGACAACACACTGAATTTGTACAATGACTTTTATTGTTTTAAAATGCATTCCTTCCTTTCATCCTTTGAACATTTGCTATTTTTTTTTTTTTTGATTGTTAGTTTCTATTAGAGTTTTAATTTATGTAAAAGTACTTTATTGTAATTCGGTAGACTTGTGTGCATGACTTTTCATTTCATGTATAAAATTATGTGGAAAGTTAAATTTAGAACTGTAAATTAATTATAAGGCAAATAAAATTAATTAATTAAAACATATTGCATGAAATCAAACCAACGGACGGCAGCTAATCTATGTGGTGTGTATGTAGTATAACACTGAAATTAACTTTTGTCCCTTGACTGAGCAAAACTTGCCTCATTGTTATTACAATCATGATCTTAGCAGAGCACATTATATACCACATTCATAAGCCATAAAATCATTTTCTTACAAAAATCATGCAAAAATCATGCGTGCTTGCATGCATGCATGCATGTGTGAGTGTGAGTGTGTGTGTGTGTGTGTGTGTGTGTGTGTGTGTGTGCGTGCGTGTGTGCGTGCGTGCGTGCGTGTGTGTGTGTGTGTGTGAGAGAGAGAGAGAGAGAGAGAGAGAGAGAGAGAGAGAGAGAGCGAGAGCATGAGTGTGTGTGCGTGTGATTAGTCTTTTTCAAGATCATTTTTGATTACAGTGATAATTTTAACAAAGCACATCATTGACCACATGTGTAATTTTTTCCTAAACTCTGATTTCTTAAAGAAACAGAAAAACATTTTTCTAAAAGTCATAAGTTAGTGTGTGTGCATGATTGTGTGTAATTAGTCTTGAGGGCAAAATAAAGGATATTTTTTTTATTACAGAGATGATCTTAAAAAAGCACATGATATATCACATTTGCATGTGCCATAAAAAGAATTCAGAGTTTTAGGGAAACATAACATTTTTCTAAAGGTGTTTCGTAACTCAGCACTGCGAAAGGCATAAATTGCTGGATCAATAACTGCATGACTCATTAGCAAGACCACATGTAGCTGGAAGAGTGAACGATAACACTCACAATATGGGTTTTCTGGACATATCATAATTATTAAAAGATGAATGAAGAATGGAGCCCAGCAGGCCACAAACACACCAAAGAGTATGGTGAGTGTCAATGCACCCCTCAGACCACTCTTTCTGTGGTGCCCAGTGCTTCCTGGCATGGATGCAATTCTGCTTGCATGATATCGTGCTAGCATGAACATGTGCACATAGAGAAGGAGGATAAGAAACAGAGCTGTAAAAAAGAGAACGATGAAGAAGATCTTAACCACCGCAGCTTCAAAAAACCCTATCATGAGTCCACCACTAATACCACACAAAGCCCAGATTGTGATCAGGATGCCAGCTGTGCGCCTCATAGTCATGAGGGTGTGGTAGTGTAAGGCGTGGAATATGGTGATGTAGCGATCCACTGCAATCGCTAAGAAACTGAAGATAGAGCCTTGAAAGGACATGCAGAGCAGAGTGTCCATCACTCTGTCTACTCTGAGCTCAGATGCACCCTGGGAATTGAGGTGACCAGCATCTGTAAAAACGAGCATGATGTTCTCCCAAGTCTTAGAGAGGCTGGAGATTGTGTTAAAAGCCGCTAGGCTGCAGATGAAACAATACATTGGGGAGTGTAGATTTTTATTACGGATAACTGCAACCACAACCAGAAGATTTTCAGTTAGGCTAACAATACCAATGGTCATGAAGATCTCGATCGGGATATGAAACTCATGACAGTCTGTAACTTCTTTCGTGGAACTGCTAGTGTTGTTTGTCATTTTATTGATGATGGGAAGGTCAGGATCACAATGAATTTCTTTCTTATGATTAGATTCCCAGTGACCTAAAAGGAAATTGTATATCTTATATGTATATGTTTGAGGATTACACAATACATGCTTTTATATGTTTCAATACTAAAAGCTACATATGGTGGTATTGTGTTGATTTAGGAGAACTACCTAAGATCCTCTTTATTTGCACTTATGTAATGTTTAAATTTAATTTTTAAAATAAACAAAACAATAATTAAAAAAAAAAAATCAGTATGTAACTAAAATGTAAAATATGCTCCCCTACTCATTTTAACTTCCTGATATAATTAACTTTATGATAATGTAGTAATGTAAGAGTGTGTTCATATAAAAATGTTTATAGATAGAAGTATAAGTTTAAAATAAAATTTAGTTTGCAAATCATTTTACAATGATTTTATTTCATTTTCAATTTAAATAACTATTGATTTTACTGTCTTTACATATAAATGATATGTAAAGACAGTAAAATAAATAGTTATTTAAACTAAACTATAGTTTAGCAACCTTTAAAACTATATAAAAGCTGCTGGGCTATGTATTGCATATGAGTTTATAAGCTTACAATGAGTGAATACATTTAAAAATATCCAAAAAGGGTCGTTATAATAATATTAACAACAGTTATTTTCCAACATTAACAGATATTTTATGGGGAAAATTTGTATTAAAAATTATTGTTTGTTACAAAAAAAAAAAAAAAGCCTCGATGCAGATTGTCAAATAGATTCTTAAAGTCATAATTGGTTCTTGTTATTGAAAATTTACATATCTTATGTCCAGGATAGATTTTTTATGATTAAAGGATAAAAATAATTTTCAAGAGATTTTGAAATTGAGATAGACTATGCAATTGGTCACATAATGCTTATTTTTTATTCAAAAATGTATTCAGTTGCAAATTAAATAATTAAGCAATTAGTTCCTTGATGTAATTCTGTTTAAAGTTAAATAAGTATATGTAATGGTCATCTTAAATAAAGCGAACTTTTAATCTATAAGGAAAATTAAAAATGCAATAAACAGTAATGCAAATGTTTTGCTAATATCAATAATAATGATTCATAAGCTCTTACCCTTTTTTTGTTATTATCCTCCTGCTCTGTAAAGCATCCTATATGAGTTATCAGAGTTGTGAGCTATGCAACTTCAAAATAAAGTTCCTTAGTGGCTTTTTACAAGAGGATAGAAAGGATAAATTGTGCTATTCTGCCCTTGAGTTACTGCAAACATTCATTGGATCTATTTATTTAGCCTTGAATGGTGTAAATTGGAAGGTTGTAACTCCAGACAACAGTTCCTAGCTTTTATTTAAAAAGAAAATCTGTAGTTAGTTTTATCAGAGTAATTACAAATTAGAGATTTTTTTTGTTGTTTATTAAATCCATATTTAAAGAATTTTTAAGATTATAAATCAGCAAAGCCAATATGTTAATCATTTGTGATAGAAGTCAGGTTAACAGCAATACAATATATGTTCTATTTATCTTCAGTTTGCTTGTGTATTCTGTCATTATTATAAATATTATTTACTTATGCAACAGGTGTTCGGATGTTTAAACATGCTTGCTGTATTGTTCCTAGGTGTTCATGACTCATAACTTGGAAGTGCTTGACAAAGTGGCTTTAGATGTCAGAGAAAAGTAACCACAGCTGTTGAAACACTACTGTTTATCTTTGATATGAATTGCATAAAACCCAACTTAAAATATAGAATACTCTCTTCAGCTTTAAAAAGGGACACTACTTAATGAGTCTAAATAGGTAGATTTCATTTTAGTTATATGTAGATACTAAAAATGTGGTTATGTTAATATGTTATGTTAATGTGTTCTTAACTGAAAATTGCATACATGCCGCTATTTTAACATTTTCAATTGTCCAATTGTAGTCTTAATGCATTTTTGCAAGATTCTGGGATATTATGTACAAATTCTCCACTAAAATCTAATAAGATTCAGTTGCTTAAATATATTTATTTACAGAAGTTCAGAGACAAAAGAGAACTTTTATACTGGTTTATAGTTAGTTAGAATACAAAGATTAGGCTTTTTAGGTTGTGGTTTAATTTAAGCACATGTAAAGTATATAACCAGGTTTATGGATTTGTTATTTTTATTAAAATCCCAATAATATTTAGGTGTTGTAGGTATTAGATCAATATAAATGATGCTGCCTTTAAATGCATAACTAATAAAATCAGCTCTTTTTCAGCTACAGGGTTAAAAGTAATTAAGTCTTGATTCTTTAGTATTTATTTTTCCAGTGTCTGTACTGCACTGTTAGTTGATTTCATTTTGGGATGTTACAAGATGTAACTGTTTTATGTTTTTTAGTTATTAAAGACATTCATGTAATTGTGTCTGCTAAAATAGAAGATAAGCTAATCCGTTTCAGCAACACCTCGACAAAAAAAACCATCCATCCATCCATTATCTTCCGCTTTATCCTCTATTAGGGTGGCGGTGGGGTTCCCCATGCCCATCCAGGGGAGAACATTTCGGGCGCTGGGTAGATACACCCAGGACAGGGCGCCAATCTATCGCTGGGCACACACTCACTCACACATACACACTCACATACACACTCTATATGGGGCAATTTGGAGAACTCATTTGACTTGATCCATGTTTTTGGACTATGGGAGGAAACCGGAGAAGACGGAGGAAACCCACACGGACACGGGGAGAACATGGAAACTCCACCAAGGTGGGGATTCGACCCGGGAATCCCTAGTGCTGAGAGGCAAACATGCTAACCACTCAAAAAAAATCAATTTTAAATAAATTTAAAGAAATTCGTTGCGTTTAGGGCTTCCGTAGTTTCTAGTATGTGCTACAAGTACGCAGTAGCTGGCTGTATTGGTGGCGGCTGCAGGCGCTGCAATGTTATTTCTGTCCGTTTGGGGGAGCAGTTGAGTTTCTCACAGGCAGTGAGACGCACGGGAGAGGAATGCTACAGATTACAGTCAATCTTTACGCACATTTAGGAAGCAAAACCCCGTGAGTCACTCTAATTTCACCTCTAAATGTTAGTTCTTTAATCAGTTTTTGCATATAGACATTTGTCGACTGCAGCCTCGCGTTAAGATTCAGGCAAGGCGTTTCGGCTCCGTGACTCAGCTGTTTGTTATTTTAATGTGAGCCTCTCAGTTATTAAACGCCTACTCCCGATCCCACCGACCAAGACAAAGCAGACAGAACGCTTACATTTATTTAATCCCTTTCGTTCAAATCCCTGCAAACAGATGTGTGTCTTGGTCTGACTGCCTGTTCTGACGCGTTGAAATCGCTTAACTTGTGGTGACTCTGTTTTAAATACATTTTTATTTTTAAGATTGCAAGTGCCTTTAAGTGTCTGTTGTCTGTTCTGAAATGATTAGAACGCTCTGTAATAGTGTTGGAAAGTTAAAAAGAGCATGCACTGGACTTAGAGTACTTTAAAGTACTCCCAAAGGACTTTAATTGTGTATTTTCATTTAACTTAACTTTACTTTTTGACAGCCATCATCATTGCATTACTTTTAACTTTTCTAAACAATGTATAATATTAAAAAATTAAGTTGGCTAACTCTTGGTGGTAATCTAACGCTTTTTTTTTTATCATTTTGGTATCTGAAGCTCTACAAAAACCAGTGTGCATTTACAGTTCAGCTTCATTAAACCTGTTTTCCCCTCTAAACCTCTTACATGGAATTCTTCCAGCCGTGATCCAGTAACCATAATTAGAAAAGAGACAAAAAAGTATAAAAACTTAGAAAAGATGCCCCATAACAAACATTTTCTCTCTCATTAATCGTCTTATGTCCCCTCAGATTTACCTACTGTCTCTGAATATAAAACCCACTGCCTAAACAGTATAGTAATAATGAATTTTATTTTTGTTTTATTATATTATATACTCTCTCTCTCTCTCTCTCTCTCTCTCTCTCTCTCTCTCTCTCTCTCTCTCTCTCTATATATATATATATATATATATACTTACAGTATATATATAGAGAGCCTTATACAGGGGTCACGGAGGGGGGGGGGCAGATACACCCAGGACAGGGTGCCAGTCTATCGCTGGGCATACATTCACTCACTCAGAAACACTCTGTATGGGGCAATTTGGAGATCTCAAATGACTTGATCCATGTGTTTGGACTGGAAACCGGTGAACCCGGAGGAAACCCAGGCGGACACGGGGAGAACATGGAATCTCCACCCAGATTGGGATTTGAACCGGGAATCCGTAGCGCTGAGAATCAAATGTGCTAACCACTAAGCCATCATGCCACCCTATATATATATATATATATATATATATATATATATATATATATATATATATATATATATATATTCCAATATATTTACTTTATAAGCATTTTTCAATGCATAACACAACAAAAGTATAAATGCTGCATTTAATACCTAGGGTTAACAGTGCTAGTCTCACATTCTGGTTGTGGACTGAGAGGTCAGTTTTGTTGGAAAACCATTCAACTAGGGGAAGCAGTATGACTGCCTTTTATCCAGTAAAACAGCAACAGATTGCTTAAGGTCAGGCGAGAAGTACTAGAAGGCAGTTGGCCTCATTATAATGAGGAATGCAGTGGGCACATGGTTTGCTGAAGTAAGAACTGTCTGGCTGTAGAACAGAGACGCCTGTGCTTTTGGAAGACATGACACCGAGGAATGAGCAAGATGAATCATTCTTGTTGCATTTATTGCATTAAAAAAGAGGTTTTCATCAGGAATCTTTCACTATAAACTCAAACACTATAGAAATGTATCTCGCAATGTAATTTACAAATTTACAGTTGCTAGAATAGAGTTTTGTTGCTAGTTGCTAGAAGCAGTTTTGTTGTGTAGACGCGCTAACAGATGTTACAACTCAACATTATGAATTAAGTGTTTGAGATACTGTACTATTCATTTCAATATTAAAGTTTTAGATTCATTTGCCAAAAAAATCCATGTGAGACTCATTTACATTTACATTTAGTCATTTAGTAGACGCTTTTATCCAAAGTGACTCCTGAGCCATGTCCTTAACTGCAAGCCATTTTGTTTTGACAGCTTTCATCAGATGTTAAACCAAAATAGCTTGCATTTAAGGACATGGCTCAGGAGTCTCACAGGGATTTTTTTGGCTGTAAAAGCTGTAAATGGCTGGATGTTAACTTTTTATGTTAGACTTATGGTTGCCGATTAACAATGTACAAGCCTCTTCCCTATAACGACAACAATCAAACCCTGTTCCATGTACCCTTAGGCTCATGCATTGACTCTGCCTAGTTTGTGTATGTTGTTACCTACACTTGCTTTTTTATATATCGGGTATTGTGAAAATAGAGGACGCCAGCAGGAAGAACTGTTTGCTAAGGAAAAACTACTTTTTTTTTGTCCCTGTAAATTAGAGTGCCAGGTTAATGCAGTAAAAGTTAATAAGTCTGGAGTCATTTTTTGTGTATTGTTTATTTGTTTAATTTTTTAAATGTAATAAAATATTAATAATAAATTGGTTGACCCAAATGAATGATGTGTAGCTTTCTGTATTAAGATTCAGTGCTCATTTCACGTATTGTGCTCATAATTAAAACCAAATCTGTAGTACATTCACTGTAATTAACACTTAAACAATAATAAATGTTTAATTGTCAGTTTTTAATAACAATCCTGAAATGAAACCTGTTTCCTGGTGGGTTCTTTGCTCTTCAATGCATGCTGGTACTCCTGCTCTTTAATCCTGTTGTTCTTGACTGATTTCCTTAGAAAGAATTTTTCACCTGAATAGTTCAAAAACTAGTAAAA
The DNA here is from genome assembly GCA_019802505.1 of Corydoras sp. C115. Taxonomy (NCBI): domain Eukaryota; kingdom Metazoa; phylum Chordata; class Actinopteri; order Siluriformes; family Callichthyidae; genus Corydoras; species Corydoras sp. C115. The sequence continues at coordinate 8,133,147 of JAFMOC010000002.1, forward strand.
CTAGAAAAGTAAAATGAAAATAAAGCTAATAAAAATGTAAATCTTGTAAGATACTGAACAAAACTACACAGTTGTACCTATTTGACTAAACACAATCACTTATTTTAGTATTTGTTAGCACCACCAGACCAGTAAGAGAAGAGCAGAGAGTCATTTCTATTCTGGATACCTTGTGGAACACTGTATCCAGAAATATCCATACATGTGAACACTTATTTTTAGTAATATGTATATATTTAGGGTGGCATGTTGGACTAGTCGTTAGCACATTCATCTCTCAGCGCTAGGGATTCCTGGTTCGAATCCCAATTTTCCCTGAGTTTCCATGTTCTCTCTGTGTCCGTGTGGGTTTCCTCCTGGTTCTCCAGTTTCCTCCCACAGTCGAAAAACATGGATCAAGGTCAATTGAATTCTCCAAATTGCCCCATATTGAGTATGTTTGTGTTTGCGTCTGTGTGAGTGGGTGTATCTGCCCAGTGCCCGAAATGTTCTCCCCTAGATGGGCATGGGGAACCCCCCACGACTCTAGTCAAGGATAAAGAGGAAGATAATGGATGGATGTATATATTTAGCATGTAACTAGTTTTTTTTCAAATTCACAAGTCCTTAGTCCTGGTCCTGATTCACTCTTACTATTCTTAGCTCAACAACTTAAAATACAAAATTCCAGAGCTATTGAAATATTTGTTATGAATACTAAATATCTTACTAAAATTAACTTTACAGGGCAATGCTACGTAGTAGATAAAACTGTGATGTTTTTTTAATTTACAAGAGAGTCACTTCTCATGTGAATTTTCATAATTTTGGATGTTTTTTTCTGCATAAATCATTGATGAACTAAATAAATGATTCCATATTCAGATGCTAAAAGCTAAAATACCTTTGTTACAGACTAACTAATATGTTTCTGGCCAGTTAAAGATCTCAATAAATGCATTGTTTAGAAAAGGTGCTAATGAAATCAGGGAAGGGGTTAGGAATTTAGTAAAGACCATGCTGGAGTTAAAAATATCACTATGCAACTTAAGTGCCCTCCCAGACAACTTTCAGTCATATTGTGTTCAGACCTCTGATTGGACAGGTCATTTTTAGGAAGCCACCCCTTTGCAATAAATAATAGGCCTGCTTGATTGTCTTGTGACCACAACAACATTCCTGCCTCAGGCTTTTAAATGGATCGAAAGCAAGTGTCTGTTAAATTGCATTTCTGGGTTTTTAAAAATTGCAATTGGATTGCTGGCAGTGTATCTGGATAACTTTGGGGGGTTTGTTGAATCAGTGGTTGATTTCAGAGGAACCATGCAGTTTTCTTGCTGATGTAGAACAGAAATATCGGGGGATTTTGTGGCCCACAACTTTCAGTTTTGTATGTGCTTTTTAAAGTAATAAATGCAAAAGAACATAAATTAGTTCTATGCAGAGAGAATGAAGGAGGCAAAGAATGACAGAAAGAACGAAAAGAAAATGGCAATGGTGCTGCCCTTCTGTTTGGTTCCACCCTTTTTCCAGCCACACCCACCTTCCTTGTCCTTTCTACCAGGGAAGGGTTGAAAAAGGCAACCTGCCAAAAGCAAGACCGTGTGAGAGAGGCAGTGCAAACACTCTGAAACTTCAGCAGCACAGAGAGAATCAGCTAAGAGTTTTGCTCTACAAGACCTTCAATCAGGTAAAAACAACATGCTTCTTATTGTGTTTTAAACCAGTATTAGGGGTGAGATATTCAGTTATTAACTATAAAATACACTGACTTAATACACTGACTTTTTAAAAAAAAATAATGCTTAATTGAAAACTGACTGTATACAAAGACTGTATTTTTAGACCTTTATTGTTTAAGTAGTCATTTTCTCTCTATGTAAAGTTTGCTCACATGGTGGGTGTGGTAAAGGGGGGGGGAGTGTTTCATTTAACGTGTAGCAGTAAGCTTTATGTAAACATTCCATTAAAATATATAATGCAAAGATTAAAAAAACATCAATGTAACGCCACATTATCAAACTAAAACATATATATTTTGCCATTTTGTTACACAGTTATTCAGTAAAACCTTTTTTGTATCCAGGTGAAAGTGTATTGAATGCATTGCACAGTTCCTGACTGAACTAGTACTGGAAACTTTACTTTATAGATTATTCTGCATATAAGAATCAGTCTCATTATTTACTTACTACAATCAATAAATATTATTTTTTTAAGACAAACTCAGCAGCCGTGCAACGTGTGTGTATACATCTGGATGTGTATCTCATTGTTCATATTGAACAATACCTACTTACTCAATGTAGACTTTTTCCCTTTGTAAGGAAGCTGGGCCTCGCCATGTAACTTCAATATTTTAATATTTAAATTTAAAGTCATCATGAAGTGAATAAAAGCCTGAGTAAAGTCTTCACAATGCAATATCAATGTGAGTGGTTTAATGTTCACACCCTTTTGTATCTTCTATAATTGTATAACTAGGTTTAGATGCCATTGCATGACTGTGACATTTATATGAAGAGATGGTGGGTGGAGTATATGGGTGGAGAAGTATTAAAGGTTTGAATCAGGTTGACACTGAGACTTGATTTAATGTCCTAAGCGTTCATAAACATCACTTCCCCAACAAACTAAAGAAAAAATGCCTGGAAATTTTGACAGTCAGTTTTTTATTTAACAATAATTTCCTATTCTTCTATTTTATCATGCTAACTATTTTCTCTGTTTTTTTCCTAATAGCAGTACTGTCACATTCCAAGTCATCCACAAAGAAGAGATGGAGACTCCGGCCCAGAAGAGAAGCAGCCGTGGTGGGGCAACCACTGTGCTGTCCCCCACACGCATTACCCGCCTGCAGGAGAAGGAGGATCTGTGCAACTTGAATGATCGCCTGGCTGTCTACATAGATAAGGTGCGCTCTTTGGAGGTAGAGAATGCTGGCCTCCGACTGCGTATCACCGAGTCGGAGACTGAAATCAGCCGGGAGCTGAGTGGCATGAAGGCAGCCTATGAGAGTGAGCTTGCTGATGCTCGCAAAACCCTTGACTCAGTGGCCAAGGAGAGAGCCAGGCTGCAGCTGGAGCTCAGTAAAGTGCGTGAGGACTACAAGGAACTTAAAGCCAGGTACAATCATCTTATACATAAGCCTGACATATAGATTCAGAAGTTTACAAACTTTAAACATTACCACAAAACAGCACACTACAACATATCTTGGAATGTAGTGTTTATTATATATTTCTGCTACATATCCTGGAGTGCCCTGTCCTGGGTGTATCTGCCCAGAACCCGAAACCTTCTCACCTGGATGGGCATGGGGAACCCCCCCGCGACCCTAATAGAGGATAAAGAGGATGGATATCCTGAAGTGTAATGTTATACATATCAATCATTACATTTTTTCTGGTCTTAATTTGTTGCAATACAAAGATTATTTAACTTTAACATAAGGTAGGTAAAATAACATCTGCTACTTTATTTGACACAAGTAACCACAAAACATCCAAAAACATAGGTTCCCTAAGTAGACATTGTACCTCTAACAGTGCAAGATTCTACACATGAATGGTTAAAATCACTTTTTGAGCTCTGATGTACATTTTTTGCCATCTGTATGCTATGTAGGTGAGTTTTTGTGTATTGGATCCTTAACTTCATAATCACTTTCTGCATGTTGCCGCAATGCATGCAGAGCAGTCTGTTCTGAGGAGCCTCCAAACACACACAACACGTTCATGAACATTGTAATAACAAATGGGAAAGGTATGTCGTTGAGCTACCTTTAAGGAGTGTAAGAATAACTAATGTAAATAGAACTAATGTGCCACACCTATTCACTGTCTAATGACCAGGTTTGGTTTGTAGGATTAAAACGGTCTTATTATTTTCTTTAGAGATTTTTCTGTCTGTGGTGTGCTGGATATTTGAAATTAAATATAATTAACTTCTATATGCACTTCGCTGACAAGTGGGGATGTTTGTAACTGCAAATGGTAACAATTCTTATTGAATTGAAATGAAGACTTTATTTGAAGGCTTGTTTTTAATTCTTAGCAGAGGCTCTTCATGACTAAGTTCTGTAAGTATAGGGTGGAACAGAATGAGACTAAACTTTAAATAGTAAGTCAAGATGACCGTGGCACGAAAATGTTTGTAAGCTGCAAGTGATTCTTACCGCTCTGTTAAGTTTCTGGTACAAGAACTACAGCTTACTGAATATTTATTTGTATTTGACCAATCAAAAGGAAACCTGGAATTAAGTGTGTGAAAATCTGTAGAGATCTGCAAATAAAAAAAAATGCTCAGACCAGACGGGCACTAATGATTATTTTGATGTCAAAAACCAAATTATATTACAGAGAGAAAAATAAAAGTATACATAATATGTGCAGTACTGGCATGGTTTGTTTTCTCTACATTAAGCTTAATATAGTTTATTTTAATAATGTTTGCTCTTGTGATGTATCTCTTTACATTTGATGACAAACATTACATTTATTGCCTATGGCAACACTGGCACTGACTCAGTTACCTTATGAATCAGATTTATGCTTGCCTCCGTCACGTTTGCTCATCATCTCAGTAGCTGCTGCTGTTTGGAAGTGTTTGGTTGCTGTGGCAATGTGGCTGCGCTATGGGTGTGTGATCAAGGGCTGACTGGAATAAGTGGTGACTAATTTTGTGGGGATGCAGACCGTCTCAGTCAGAGCTCTCAGTATCTTAAACCTCGGCTTCTGCATGAGTGCTAAGACAAGTTCATTTATATAAAAAAAAAATGAGTTAAAAAGGTAATTCTAATTTCTGACTATATACTGTATACAGTACACACATATGTTGCGTAACAGTATCAGTCACTGGACATGAATTGATGTAACTTGCATATCACAATCACTCTACTCATTTTACTAGGTTGGGGAATCCCCCTGGTTTTCTCTTGTGAAATGCCCCATGCATGCTGAGACATACTGACACTTGAGCCTACTTTTATAATTGATGCATTGCAAGAGATGGTTTACACACTTTAACTTTAACTTAATGACATAAATTATTTTTAGCTTGGAATTGGTTATGAATAATCTGTCCGTCCTGCCTTTTACATAAAAAAAAAAAGCCAGATTACTTTTTATATTTTCTTATGTTTTTAAAATAAATTAAACATGTGTAGACACTGGGATATTATCACTAGATTGCTGGTCATCAGCATTCCAAACCAGTCATTTGAGTCATTTGCTTCTTACCTTAACTGTGCAAAAAGTACAGATTGCACTATTCTGGAAGATTTTCAACAAATTTTGGGTTGTATATTTGAACCAGATTCACAGGCATTCCTAAAATAGTTCAGTGGGATTATGTTCCCAGTTTAGACACAATATTGCTGTCATCTTTTCTAAAATGGTGTCATAAAGATAAAATGAGTATTAAGGATAATACTCATCTTAAATAGTATATTTAGTAGCGGTATTCACCCATATTTAATTGTATGTATATGTTTCGTATTTAGGGTTATAAACACTTTCTATTGTTAAACTGTCATACATTTCAGTTAGACAGATCAGTCATCAGTGTTTATGGTATGCACTGACTTGGTTCTGGACCAAGACAGTTCAGACATGAACACAAGCACCAAACAAGTGAATCAACATCTGCCTGTACATGCCTGCTGTTGCCTGTCCCTCAGGGCAAGCATTTGCCTGTCCTTCTTACCAAACAGAGGACTTAGTGTAATGGTTTAGTATTTTAAGAGTAAAGGAGAGACAGGTGTCTGTTCGTTGATTGGATGTTTCTGATGAACTCAGCTGTTGCCCATGTTACCATTGCTAAGGTTAAGAAAAAACAATTCTATATTTCCAAATAAGCAAGATCATCAACAGGACTTTTATTTTATTTTATGTTTTAAGTGGTTTGATGTTTGGAGAAGGACAGTGAATTATATCTATATTTACTGTTGTATGTCACGATAATATTTTTTGAATCTATGAGCATTCTCTGCAGCACCGAAATGTTAAAAAAATAATGATTGTGGTCTTATGTGTTATGTTAAAATGTCAGAAAAAAATTACTGTGTAAGGTTTTCGAACCCTTTTCAACAGTGGGCATATCACTTTGTCCATGCATGTGGACCAGTGCTTATCATGAAGTTCTTTTCCTGTTTATTTTTTTCTGAGTTTTTTTTATTGGCTGTAAGACAAACAGCTGAGCTGAGTCTTAGTCCTATATTAGTTGTATAAAGTTTTTTTAATTATTTTTTTTATTTTTAGTTTATCACATGCTTACTTTTGCATTACATTACATTTAAACATTTACCTGATGCTTTTGTCCAAAATAACTGCTAGCTTACTGTTAAGTATTTTTTTTTTGAACAGCAATAAATAAAATAGCATATTTATATGTTATATGTAATAGAAGACAAAAGATGATGTCTTTAATCTGACTTTATAGTAATTATTTCAGGCTGTTTGACCCTATAGGACAGAGGAATGATTGTAAAGTTCTCCGTTCTTTTAAAATGACTTCAAAGTTTTGTAGTCCTTTGTAGCAACTTGAGCTGGTGAGGATTGTGGTTATTACAGGCCAAGGGCTCAAGAACTATAATGAGAAAAAGAAAGGTTCCAAAGTCAGCTTGTGTTTCATAGTTCTTGCTTTACTTTTGTGCTTTTTTTTCTTATGTGGTGATACCCTTTGGCAATTTTTAAGGCATCATCTCATTTGTGCTCAGATTATGTACACTATGTTTCATGATGTATCCTGGTTGGTCTTTTAGTTGGTCTGGTTAGTTGTATTTGTATATTTGTATTGTATCTGCATTTGTACTAGTTTGGCTGTTTTAGATTATGTTTTAAAAATATTTAATTTATTCTTTTTTTTTATTTACTTTTTTGGCCTTCAGTGATGTTCCACTTTGGCCCATTGCGGTAAAGCTAAAGTTATTCTCATACAAAGTTCTGCTATGGAAACCATATGGTGATGGTTAGAAGAATGCATACAAAGAATGATTTGGTTGGTAGTAGTTGGATAATGACAGATTTCAGCCATTCATAGTGCTGGTCTATGATGAAGTGCTCTACTGGAAAGTTTATGCAGGCTTGTGTTTGGGGAAAGAGTGGAACAGAGTTTCCATGGCATTTAGGGCTTTTTCAAACTCAACCCTGCCAAGGAACTATGAGTCAGTCAGACTTGTGTAAATTAGAAAAGGATTTTTAAAAAGGATATACATGCATTCTCTTGTAATAGCCATTAAAAAATGCACACAACTGAAGACTGCTTCCAATTTAGTTGTGGTTGGAAATGGAAGAACCATGGAATGACTCATTTGGTCAGTTATATAAATATATATAATTATTGTGTTTTATATGCTATGTGTAGTTTATACTTGCCTTTTTCAACTTGTATTAGTGAAATCCTAACCTAACCAAGTTCAGTTCTCTTGAAAAATGAACCAGAGCTCATTTAATGCGGTTTAGTTGACCAGCGGTAAGAAAAAAAAGTGTTTCTTTGGCCAAACTTGGTATATCCTTTTACATTCAATAAGGTGCCATCAAAGTTAAAACCACATACAGTTTGAATTAAATGTATTTACTGCTTTAAATTTATTAACTACAAACCAACACTCACAAATAGGTACTAGCCCATCAAAATTTTGAGGCAGCTGTATGCCAAAGCTTTTTTTTGAGGAGTTAATCTAATGAAAAATTTGCTTGACTGAGAAAAATCCACTAACCAAAAATATCCAATCAACAGCTTTTTGTAGGCAGGGTCCTCTAAACATTTAATAAAATATTAGGGGGTCATTACCTCAAACTGGGCAGTAAATAAGGTGGGACAATACGTTAGATGTGTCTATGAGAGCAAAACACAAACAGCACTGCTATGGCTGCTCAGAATCATCCACTACCCAAATAATATCTGCTCTGTTGTCATGTTCATAAAAAATCCCTTCATTCCAGAATAAAATCTTGATTTCTTTTGTGGAACACGGTAATGGTACAATCTTGGTTTGGGCTCATTTTCTTGGATCTGAGCCAGGAAAACAAATTCTAAAGTGAAATAATAAGATTAATTATGTGAATTGAAAAAAGCATGATTTACAAGAAAATGTAAAAGCAGTTTGCTTCAAATTTGACATTCCATTAAGCAGAATGTCCTGTTTACTCAGAGTTTACTATTTCCTATTCTTGTTTAAAAGAAGAACAAAATTACTCTCCATTCCACCTTCTCAAACTTTTTCAGAAACCAATGATGTGAAATTGAATGAAGTTCAATTCCTTCTTTAACCGACTTCGTGCAGAACAGGTAAATAAAATGGCTGCAGGGTGACCCGAGTGCCATGAGAATCAGTAATGTAGAGAATAAGCTATGAAATGTAATACACTAATGTTACTTAAAACTCAAATTTCCATTACAAAAAAAGATAAAACTTTGTAACCTAGCACTTAGAATGTGATACTAGGGTTTGATGAAACATAAACATCTTCAGTTATTTATCTCTCATTTAGCTCTGGTCCTGTGAACAAATTATAAACTTTTCTTGACAGTGGTATCATATTTGGAATGGTGCTGTTTCTTGATGAAAACAGTAAAGCTGCATTTGCCAAACACTGATGCTAAGGTTTGTAAATAAGATTTTCATATAGCCATAATGAGTATTATAAGACAAGAAGGTAATCAGCATTTGAAAACAATGTTAGGAAGATAGATGTTAGAAGCTGGAATTAATATTTGAAATAAAATGATGAAGGTATTTTCTTTTTTTAAGCATAAACACAAAAATAAAAAGACAAAACAAAAAACTTGTATTAATTTAATGTATAGCGGATGGAAACCAAAGTACAAATAAGTTTATTATATTTGTTTTGTTCAAGCTTACTGTTGACCTTTGGAAACAGTGCTTTCAGTAAAATTAAGATTCTTTTCTAAAAATGTTTTTTTTACTTAGCAGGATATCTAACATATTACAGCCAGGATGTAATATCTTTTAACTTTTTATCGTATATATATATATTACGGATTAAATAGGCAGCTCATATTTGTTGATAATAAGATTTACATAGATAATTGGGAACTCGTTGTTAAATTCTACGCGCATTTGACTAATAACTAGGTCACCCAAATATAAGAAAATGACGCACAAGGCTACAACTAAATAAAAAAATTGTTCATAAAATAAACCAAGTTAAAATTAAATAGTTAAATGTAGAATATATTATTTTTACTTTTAGTCTAAGAGTTTTTATTTTTCTAAAAACTATGGTCTGCCCCACTCCCTTTTTTTTTTTTTTTTTTTTTTTTTTTTTTTTTTTGTGCAGTGTATGACTCAGAGGGTTTGTGGATAAAGGGAAGTGTTTAGCCATTTCTCGTTGGGAAAGAGAAGCTTCTATAATTGAAGTAGGTGTTTATATAGTGACTCACACATGTACTCAGTGAATGCATTGAAACATTCTTCAGTGATTCAAACAGGAAGAGCCCTTTCTGCTGAAAGTTGTTTGTGAAAAGTAAATGACTGAATGCAAAAATAAAAGAATCCAGTTCATCCTATTAGTTATTACAAGATTGCTTAGAAGTTGGACACAGACAGATCTTCATGTCCATTTTTTGTCAATTTCTGAGAAGGTCATTTTTATACTTTAATCTCATCAATTATAAGTTGCTAAAAAAAAAAAAAATTATCCAGACCATTATTCATGGACTAACCAAACCTGAAATTTAAATTTGCATTTGTGGTATTTAGAAGGTGCAAAATACTTAAACTAATTTGCAATCCAGTTACAGTTTGTAAGTTCATGGAAAAAAATATACCAGTGAAATTCTACTGTATTTATTTTTGAAATTGTTTTCTTAATTATCAATAATATTTAAAAAAAATGCTGAATTGTGTAATATTATACAGGCAATAAGTTTTTAATGTGTGGTTATTTAAGCAAATTAGATTCTCTTTTGCAAAGTTAAACAAGCCAAATTATAAAAAAATAAACATTGTTAGTCTTTTATATGCTAAAACAATCTGTAAATGTGTAACACATGAAATATATGGTAAGTAGTATAGTTACTGCTTTATTACGCCTACTGCTATTACTCTTCTGGCTCAAAATGTTTTATTAGTACTTTTCAACTCCAGCTGATTAACTGGATAAAATTTCTCCAAAATAAGTATGAATATCTGGTATCTTAATGGCTTGTTTTTTTTTTTTTTTTTACTTTTTTTTATTAATTTTTGTACTCATCATGTTTCTAACCTTGTGAAAAGGGAAAAAAAAGTTCTGTAAATCTCTTCTGATTTTTCTTTTTTAGTGTAGCTGAAGCTTTGTGATGAGGTTAGTATTTTCTAGTTTCTTTATAATTTTTTTTTTTAACTTTTCACTTTTTATCGGCGGTAGGACTATTCCTTGTGGGCAGTTTTTGGGAATAGCCCAGTCCCTGAAAAAAAGCACAACAGTCAGGATTTCCACATTTCAGTGGTTGTTTGAAGTAGTTGCCATGATCACCAAACAGGAAACTTCTTGAAGGTACTAAAGATAACAGTGTATAAGCCACATTCCTTTCCATTATATATATTTTTTCTCTCCCTCACATTCTTTCCTGCGTAAATTTGTTTTATTAAATTAATTGTTTTTTAGGGTTTTTTTATATTTTGATCTGTACTTTCATATTCTTCTATTCTGTTTTATTGTGTCCCCAGAGTATTGTTTGTTTATTTTAATTGATTTTAAATTGTCAGCTATTTTAGTATTGAGTAATAGTATTGAGGTAGGCATAATTATTGGGGCGAGTATGTTTAATATACATTTTAATCACAACTTTGTACTCATTAATCCAAATTTTGATGGTAATGCTAGTCTGTAATTAGAACATATCCTCCTATTGTTTGAAAAGTTCTCATAAATTTGTTTCCTACACTAAATCCCACAGATCCTTTTATGCAAGTAAATATGAACCATGAACTACATGTACATTTGTATAATACAAACAAGCCATTTAAGATCTCCCACTGTTTTAATTACATGCTAAAAATTGCACTTAATTACACAAAAGTATTCTATCATTCTAGTAAGCTTTGAGTAATGTTTTTGTGTAACACAATGCATGAGGTCCACCTTATTTTCTTGTATAAACTTGAATAGTAGTTTCCACCAGTTCTACACAATTGCAGATGTGTGTTAAATTACTATAAATATAAAAAATGTAACTGTAATATGCAAATATTAACTATTTCTCAAAATACTAAAATATTCCCCTCTGGTTCAGGCCAAATATTCGATCATAAATTTAAGGGCACAAATGCTAATTATCTACATGGCACAAACAAGCAAGTTAGTAATGTTTACTGTGTATGTATTAATGACAAACCATTTATACTGCTGCTCTACTACTGTTTTGTAATCTGACATATCAGATCCACTAGTTAGTAAGACATTAAGAAATCCACTGCTTTTTCAACGCTAAAATGCTGCTTAAGTATTTATAAATGATAAACTAAATAATATGTCGGTCAAAATAACATCTGTAAGGCTCTTTTATTGAAGAACATTCTGTACAAATCAACACCCCATTTTAGCTCCAAAGTTTCAGTAGCATTAAAGTCAGAAATCTGTGGCATTTCTTTGATACCAGGTTTTTTTATAGACTATTGTGGTGAAAGGGGCAGAATTATGCTTAAATAGAAGTAAAAACCTACTTCTAAACTGTTTTAGTAACCCCAGAATTATTTATAAGAGTCTAAAAAGTATACAAGTTCCCTGATTTACTAGCTGCATTGGTACTGGACCTTGTTTGGAATTTTATATTTATTATTTAAAAGTTGTTATCCAGTATAATCATAACATATATTTTTGGCAGCAGAAGAGAACATTATGTTCCCTTGAGTCAGTTTAAACTTTTTTTTTTTCTTCAACATCTGGATCTTTTATTGTGAGCACTGCTGGAAACTTTGCTTGCATGCAAATGTAGACAATGAGTCCAGTTTCTAACAGAAAACACGGGATGTCCGTTTTTTTTATTTGTTCTATTAATTGTTAGTTATGTTGTTTTTGTTCAGCTTGTTGGCAATAATCTTTCCACCCTTGTTGATCAGAGGAGCTTAATAGGCTTTTTGGGTGTAGAATGGCTGGCTTGAGTAGAATGAGATGGAACAATGCTTTTGCTGTTGGTGAGAAGGTGTTGAATGCAACTTAAAAATAACTATTTCCATTTGGATTTAATAATTCATGCAGCAGTTCATGCAGAATTTCTATGCAGAAGTATAGTGTCATTATGTTTAGTGATGCTTAAACAATGGTGCTGATTGTATGGCTAAATATGGTGTAATGTTTTTCAGCAAGTTGTAAAAGGAGCAAAAAGCCATTTGGTGTTTAGTCAGTATTAAACAATTAATTCCCTGCTCTTTGACATCTGTTATGGAAAAGGAAGAATGAAAGACACTTTGGGTGTTCTATCAGAGTATATTTGCATGCTGTCAACTAGATTATTATGTATTTGTCATTACCATTTGCATGCAGACATTTGTGTGTTATTGTGAGAAGAGGAAGGGGTGGAAAAAAAAAAACCCAAAACATAGTTCATCTGGTTACTATTAGTGATGAAGTCTCAGGCCAACAATTTAATAGCTCGGTTCCTTCTATAATTTAATCCCATGCTGGCATCAACTTAAAGCTGCCTAGTTACCATTATCTTACTGGCTTGTTTATCAAACTTGTAATGTGTTGTTTAATTGCTCAGAAATTAAATCCACATTTTTTTTGCCTTTAGACAGAGGATAAAGTATTTCATTTGGAAACTTTTCTGTACAGCTTTAAAGTAACCAGAAAGAACTTCTGGTTACTTTAATGCTGTGAAGAAAAGTTTCCACATGAAATTATTCAGTTAACCCATCAGTGTTTCAATCCAAAATCCGTTTAAAACGAGTTGATCAGAGTTATTAACTGTAGCGTTTTTGACGTTAAATGCTAGTTGCTCAATATTTGTTTTATATTGTGTAATAATTCTTGTAGTATAATGTGTTCTTTTTTGTTACCGTTTTCTTCCGAAGCAGGTCTGTTTAATGTTTGTTATTGGGTTATTGCCAAAATCCTAACCATTGATTTGTTGTGTGTGTGTTTGCAGGAATAGTAAAAAGGAGGCTGATCTGGAATCAGCACTTGCTCGGTTAAAGGATCTGGAGGCTCTCCTAAACTCGAAGGATGCTTCTCTTACCACAGCAGTAGGGGAGAAGAGATCTCTGGAGAGTGAAGTGAGGGACCTAAAGGCTCAACTGGCTAAGGTAGGTCATTCTTGTTCCATATGATTTGTGAACAAATTTGAATATATATATATATATATATAGCTGTAGTTTTTGAGCAGAATTGTAGTGGAGTATAGTCTTTATGTGCATTATTCCTGCTTGTTAATAAGCACTGTGTATATCTATGCATTCACAATCTTGTGCATATTTTTATCATTAATATTATTTGCATTTGTGTGTGCTTGTGTGTTTAGCTGGAAGCCAGTCTGAGTGATGCAAAGAAGCAATTGCAGGATGAGATGCTAAGGAGGGTGGATGCTGAGAACCGCATTCAGACTCTTAAAGAAGAGCTGGAATTTCAAAAGAACATTTATGCTGAGGTTAGTGCCTTTATAATTATTACTTTACAAGCTAACCTATTCATTATGACATGCATTTTTAAAAATTCAAGTCATTCAAGGAATCAGAATTTTAAGGTGACCCTGTAATCATGGAACATGGCTTTCAGTAGTTTTCTTTTTTAACTACACAATATAGCTATCATGCTTATATTATGCTTATAAGTGCTATGATGTGTTGAAATAGGAGCTGCGAGAGTCAAAGCGCAGACATGAGTCACGCATGGTAGAAATTGACAGTGGCAGGCAACAGGAGTTTGAGAGCAAGCTGGCCGATGCTTTGACTGAACTCCGTGCTCAACATGAGGATCAGCTTCGCATTTACAAGGACGAGATTGAGAAGACCTACAATGCCAAGGTAAAACCTGCTGTTTGCAGATTCCTCCTGATAACTCCTGGCCTGCAATGGCTGGAGTAGAAGTATTTTATATATTTAGAATTTCAACCAATCACTATAGTCTGACTCAAGAAATAGCAAACACTCTAAAATATTATTTTTATAAATACACATAAATACATATAAATCAATACCAGAGATGAAATACATGAAAAGAACAAGTGAAATTTGTTAATAAGGATGTTCAGTTTTGTATTACCTGTTGCATTAAAGACAACTTTTAATTTAATGTAATGCAGACACAACAGAACAGATAAACTCAGTTTATCAAATTATATTCTTATAAAAACAAAAAGAATGCAAAGTCCTTTATTTCACATTGTTGTTTTTTTTCCTGCTAGCTGGAGAATGCACGTCAGTCAGCAGATAGAAACAGCCACCTGGTTGGAGCTGCTCACGAGGAGCTCCAGCAAACTCGTGTCAGGATGGAGAGCATGTCTGGCCAGCTGTCTCAGCTCCAGAAGCAGGTAAATGAATGACTTCATGTTAACGTTTTTGCATGATTTAAATATCCTTTATATTCTTTTTAAGTTTGTGAAATTGCTTTTCTAGTGAAATAGCATCTATAATGAGTCCACGCCTTTGTTTACCATGTGACTGTTGAGTTGGCAGGAGTTTGATTTGAAGGTGTAACTAAAACAACAGATCACTAATAAGATAAGGATACCGTTTATATGTTTGTTTAGACTTGTTTTAGCTGTCTGCAAATATATTCAAATCAAATGTTTGATATTTTTCTGTGCATTTAACTGTTCATAAGTCGGCCCTGTGTGTTTTATTTTTTGATGTGGACTCATTTTGCTTAACTATAGTAATTTCACTAAATGAATGATTACCCTAAAATCAATTTCAGTTTCCAGTGTAGCTGACAAATGCAGGATTCCCCTGATATGATTAATGTGATCTCTTTACATTGCTTCATCTTCCAAAATAAGTTTTTTTTTTTTTTATTCATGTTTCTATTTTTACACCTGGTTAACTTAAAACTTTTTCTGTAAGTTCCTGTTCTCAACGTAGCTGAACAGCACCATCATCTGGGTGGTGAAAGTACATACTTATTTCTCATAAATGGAGTGTAAAGTCACTGTTGATTATTTTGCTTTGCTCTGAACTAAAAATAGATACCATACAATAAAATGGTATAAAAGTTGGGAAAATGATATGTAGTTCTTATAATTGGATTATTTTACTTCACTTGAGTAAAAATATATTTTTTGTGTGGGTTAGTTGGCTGCACGAGAGGCTAAAATACGCGAGCTGGAGGAATCTTTTTCCAGAGAGAGAGATCTTATGCGCCGTCGAATGGAAGAGAAGGAGAAGGAAATGGCCGACATGCGCCAACGCATGCAGCAGCAACTGGATGAATACCAGGAGCTGCTGGACATTAAGTTAGCGCTGGACATGGAGATTAGTGCCTATCGGAAACTGCTGGAAGGAGAAGAGGAGCGGTGAGCTGTCAAGATAATTTAGATGTTTATAATAATTTATTCAATTATAACTAAATAAGCTCTCATCTCCTAAAAATAATTAAAAGGTTTATCTTTTATTCTTTTTCACCAGGTTACGACTTTCACCGAGTCCCCCTCCTGCTCGTGTGATATCAGTCACTCGATCCTCTGGCTCAGGCACTCACACTCAGACTCGCTTAGCTCAGAGCAGCAGCAGTCGTACTGCATCAGGCAGTGCTAAGAAACGACGCCTGAATGACACTGATAGCGAGGCATCCAGTGTGACTGGGGGAACGGTGACCCGTACCCGTATCTCCCAGCAAGCCTCAGCCAGTGGCCGTGTTACTGTGGATGAGGTTGACCTGGAGGGCAAATTTGTCCGCCTCTGTAACAAATCTGATCAGGTAAATTTAAAGACACCAAAGGGGGGCGCAATTTTCAATGGCATACACACCTGTTTCGTGAATATTTTAACTGTTTTCTTTTTGTGCAGTATAATCATAAACACTTACTACAAAATAATTTTCAGTACTAGTGCACATGCAATATTATTTTTTTTATTACAGGATCAGTCTTTAGGTCACTGGCAGGTGAAGAGGCAGATTGGCTCTGGTGCTCCTATCTTCTTCAAGTTTCCTCCCAAATTTACCCTTAAAGCTGGACAGACAGTTACGGTGAGTTAACCACCGAGAACTATCCTTCTCAAGAGCAGGATGTAAAAATGTAAAATGCTTTTTCCTTTGTAAAGATGTTTTTCAAATATATTTACCATGTATTTATGAACAGTGAGGAAAATCACTATAAATGTAATTATTTTGTATATCCTTTATATAGAAATTGATTTTACATTTATTTACATTTGGTCATTTAGCAGACACTTTTATCCAAAGTGATTTACAAGGTGAGCACAGGGTTAATCACAACATCCCTGGAGCAATGAGGGTTAAGGGCCTTGCTCAAGGTCCCTCACTGGTAACTTCAGTAAACCTGGGATTTGAACCCACAACCTTCAGATTAATAGCCCAACAGCCTAACCGTTCTTGTAGATTCCTTCTTTACAACATAAGGAAGATCAGACCCTTTTTGACTG
The DNA here is from genome assembly GCA_019802505.1 of Corydoras sp. C115. NCBI lineage: Eukaryota > Metazoa > Chordata > Actinopteri > Siluriformes > Callichthyidae > Corydoras > Corydoras sp. C115. Next base: position 8,149,672 of record JAFMOC010000002.1, read on the forward strand.
AACATGCTACCCAACTGCTTGTTCAAGCCCTAGTCTTATCCCGGCTTGATTGTGAATGGGCTACTTGCCGGTATAGCAGCTTCCACAATCAGACCTCTTTAACTAATTCAAAACTCTGCAGCCCGACTCGTGTTTAACCAGCCCAAGCGAACTCATGTCACTCCATTACTCACTTCCCTCCATTGGCTTCCTGTAGCTGCTCGCATTCAGTACAAGTCACTGACTCTAGCCTACGGAACCATTTCTGGATCTTCCCCCTCCTACCTTCACTCTATCTTTTCAAAATACACTCCGACTCGTTCACTTCGCTCCAGTGATGATTGCCGCCTGGCGATTCCACCTCACCGAGGAGCTATTCTCACTCCGTGGCGTTCACCACTGCAAAATGGTGGAACGATCTTCCCAACTCTGTCCGTAAGGCAGAATCACTAAACAGTTTTAAGAAACTACTTAAGACGCATCTCTTTAACAAATACCTGTTATAAAAAAAAAAAAAGGGGGATGGGCCGCAGCATCGAATAAAATAACAATCAGGTTTGATGAATTTACAGTATAGTTGGTTTTCTCCATGGCTTCTGACTTGTGGTGTTCTCATTTGTAAGTCGCTTTGGATAAAAGCGTCTGCTAAATGACTAAATGTAAATGTAACCACTGAGCTACCTTGCCCCATTTTATGCAGTTGTCTTTATGGTGAACATTATCCAGTTACCACAAGTTAAAGTTAGCTCTGTTTGGAACTCTCTTTCAAATATTCAGAAGACCTTTTCCAGTTGTTGCTTAACTTAAGCAGACTTTGTTCTGAATATTATAGTTCATTTAGAAGTATGTGGAAAAACTACACAACCATGTGCTTAGATGATAAGTAATTGTTCCTTTTACTTCAGTAAATTTTTGTATATAAGCCTATGATATGAGGGCTTGAGAGAGGTATACATTAATTAAAATGTTATTATTGTTTGGAAGCTTGTTTGTCAACACAAACTTTCAAACATATCTTTGACACACAGTACTTGAATATATATTTAATGTGAATGCAATTTGAATTGTGTATGGATAATATTGTCTAATTATGTATACTATTAAAAATAACGTAAACTACCTTTTGTATCTACACATGAATCAAATTTAATCCTGTTTTGCATTTTTTTTATTGTGATTATATTAAACTCTGTGTCTTGCTGTGCTGGCAGATTTGGGCTTCTGGAGCTGGTGGGACTCATAACCCTCCCTCTGATTTAATATGGAAGACACAGAACTCCTGGGGCAGTGGTGATCTGTTCCAGACTTCTCTGATGAGTGCCAATGGAGAGGTATGATATAAACCACTTTCTACTGATGCTGTGTGAACAAATTGTCAGTAATGTTTTTATAAGAAATTAGTCTTATTCATTCGCAGGAGATGGCAATGAGGAAAGTCACACGCAGTCTGTTCCAGGATGAAGAGGATGAAGAAATGGTAAGTGCTTTACTCTGTGTCTCTTTAGATTTTTTTGCTCTAAAATCTTTTTTTCAATCACTGTGCATTGTAATTAAACATGAAATGTTAGGTTATTCTCACAGACATAAATAAAGTGTCCACTTTTAGCAGTAGAGTATGCTCTTTATTTCATACCTGTAAACTTTAGCATGGCATTTAAACTAAGCTTCTTATTATAAAATAAGCAAATAAACAGTTTACAGTCTAAACATCTACAGAAACTGTTAATATGTTCAAAATGACTAATAATGGAACAGATTCTGACAATATTTAGCACATCTGCAATTTAATTGGTGTTTGTTCTTTTTCTGGTCGTCCAGGCTGCTCACAGCACATGTGGTGATGGCGAGTATAATTTGCGGAGTCGCACAGTGATTTGTGGCTCCTGTGGTCAACCTTCGGACAGAACCGGTGGCAGCTGTGTGTCAGCAAGTTCAGGAGTTTCCAGCGTTTCTCGCTCTTTCACCAGCAGTGGAGGGGGGCTGGCCGAGGGCCTAGTCTCACACTCGCACTCCCACTTCTTCATGGGCCATGATAAACCTAGACAGGTAAAGTACTGTTCAGCTTTTGAGCCATCTCTCCTAATTAGGGTTGCAGAGGGTGCTAAGTGAAGCCTTCCTGGATCTCACTTGACAAAAGGCAGGGAAACACCCTGAACAGGTTCAGAGTCCACCACAGGGAAGATGGACAGACGAGCCTTTTTTAAAACCTAGGGCCAATTTAGTATTTCAACCCTCGCATAGTAACATTCTTTTGCCCTGGAAATGAAATCTAGGACTTTCTTGTATTTACTTTCAATACAGGTAATTAAATAACAATTGTTGAAATATAGTTATTTATTTTATTCTATTATATTTAAAGAACGGGGGCGACACGGTGGCTTAGTGGTTAGCACGTTCGCCTCTTAGCGCTAGGGATTCCCGGTTTGAATCCCCATCTTGGTGGAGTTTCCATGTTCTCTCCGTGTCTGCGTGGGTTTCCTTCGGTTTCCTCCCACAGTTCAAAAACATGTATCAAGTCAATTGAGTTCTCCAAATTGCCCCATAGAGTGTGTTTGTGCTGTGTGTGTGTGTGTGTGCCCAGCGACAGATTGGCGCCCTGTCCTGGGTGTATCTGCCCAGCGCCCGAAACGTTATCCCTTGGATGGGCATGGGGAACCCCACCGCGACCCTAATATAGCATAAAGCGGAAGATAATGAATTAATGAATTATATTTAAAGAAACATGTTTTGGTCTTACTGTTGTGATGTCTCTAATAACTAAACTGTTTTCACCTGACAGGGAGGTCCCAAACTGGAAAACTGCTCCATCATGTAGATTCAGGAACTTCAGCCAAGTGTCTTCAGTTCACTATATTCTGTTTGACTTTAAAGATCTGGGAGACACGTTTCTTTACATTTTTTATTGAGTTTTTATTTTTTTCACATGCTTTTGTTTGTTATAATCTGCCAGGTTAGATGGAATTCTTTATTATCGCTGATGGCTTGCGGGCAGCATGGGTGCTAAGGTTTGTGTATATACAGTATTATGATCTAGTCTTTGCATGTAGGCTAGAACGCTGCTTTTAGTGAGCAATGCTAGGGAGACATGGTAGGTAGATAACACATATCCAAAGAAAAGGCTTCATTTGTATTACCAAATGCTGTCAGAACTCAACACGCACATCTTCCAAGTCCCTGTCATTAAGCCTCCTGACCTTGGGAAAGTTGTGTCCTTGAATGTACAGCTTCGCAAAGCCTTACGTTTACAATACGGTTACAAACCTCTCAAAAATGCAAGTTTCTAGTAAACTTAAACCCGAAAGCAAAAATAAATTGCGAGTAAGCACAGTGTTGAAAAGATGAGCATGTCTGTATGACTGATTAGGAAGACCTGTTTACCAGTGTTGTGAGAATTGAGTGTTCAGTTGTAACGAGGTACTGGGCCGACTTGTATTGTTGTTTGGATAGAGCAGTAATGAAAACATGAAGTATTGGATTGGGTTACCTTCATTTTCATATTAGAGGAAGGTGTACTTTATAAGAATTGCACTTATGTTGGTACAATCAGGTACAGGAGTTTAAAATATTTTCTAAGATTCAATATTGTTTGTTGCCTGAAACTGAAGAGCACACTATGCTGTAGGCTAGTTATTAAATAAGGATATGAGTACAAGTGTCTTTATAGAATTTAATTTAACAGTGCAGGTTAAGCATATTATACATTTAAGATGAATAGAATAATTGATTTGTCTGCTCCAGCTTGGACAGTTAGTTGGATGCATCAGTTGTGATTGTGTTCTCCTCCTCTCTCTAATGCATGCTTTGCTTAAGTGGGGGGGGGGGGGGGGGGGTGCTGGTCCTCTTTTGCTTTGCGCAGTCCACTACCAAAGTAACTTGCACATTATGTTGCATAACACTTTATTTAGTGGGACACTACTCTCCTACATTTACTTTTTAAGGTGCTTTATTATGGTGTTCTGTCAAGACTAGCAAGCAGTGGACCAGACATTCCTACCTTGAAAATGATTTTCCCCCCTTATTTTGTGTGCTGATGAAGAGCTTGTAGGTGTTTGTAGTAAGCCAACAGGTCTTAAGATTTACATTTATCTTTGCCTCTTTCACAAATAAAACTTCTAATGACATTTTTTGGTCTTGCAACAGCTCTTATTAACCTTTCTTTCAAAATAGACCTGATAATTATGCAAACAAAATAACACTATGTCAGTAAATTAACACTTGTGTTAATTGTGTACTTTCTTAATTCTATTTTTACTAAAGTCTTGCTTTGAATGACTTGGGTATTTTTGTATATTGTTTTTTCCTATTTTTGACTACATACTGTGTGATTGATAAAATGTGATTTCCAGTGAAAAATGAATGAGCATTTTTTTTTGTTCTTAATGACATTGGATTGTTTGTATTTGTTTGTTGTGAACAGTTAAATTGTTTAAATGCAAAAGATTTGACCTAAATATTATAAGTGCCCCTTTATAAACTTAAGTAATTATGTATTTAAATGGAACGGTAATGAAACCCTGGAGTTCTTAATAAGCTTTATGTAACTGATGGCAAGAACAACCTCCATAAAGTACACAGATTCTTACAAGCATAGTATATTTATACAAATGGATTGAATAAAGTCATTTTGTTTGTTACAGACAGAATAAAGTTCTCTATAATAATGTAATTCATACTCACACTACTACATTAATGCATAAAAATCAAATTGAGTTTATTTACAATATTTACAGTTTTTTTTTTTTTAAATCATCATGTTTGACATTCAAAACAGAAATATATTGTAAATGTTGCAAAATATACAAACAAAAAATACAATATTGCAATTTCTTTTCATGTACTGTAATTATTGTTCACTTAATGACTTTCCAAATAACAACAAAACCATGCAACTGACTTTGAAGAGCATTTAAATCTTTCACACATGAATGTATTTTAAGAAGATTGAAAACACTTTGTTTATTAGGATCTAAAGTAAATCATATTACCTATAATTTCTTAAATTGTCACTTTACACATTGAACAACAAAAAAACTTTTATTTTTCAAGTTTTCATTCCCTCCACTGCTGGATTTCAAACATTATAAACCTCAAACATCTAAATAAAAATACAATTGGTAAAACATAAAAAAGATAATTTTTTAAACAACTTTCTGGTTATTGTTCATTTAATTTTTGCTAACATTATGTCCATTCGAAATGAGTCAATTTAATAAATTCAAGTAATTCAGCAAGATTAACTGGGCTAATTTTTTTTTCTCCCCAAAATTATTGCCCAATGTTTATAACTAATTTTGCTATAAAATTGGGGCTTCCTTAACATAACCTTGGAAATCTTCCAGTTTTAACTATTGACTGGAATCTGGGGAACATATATATATATATATATATATATATATATATATATATATATATTTCAATTTCTTTATATCAAAATGTTTAAATAGAAAGCCAGAGAAATCTATTTTATAGGTCTTGAACTTTTAAAATAACAAAAATGTAAATTTAATGAGGAGTATGATGGTCACTGGTGGCAGTGTTGTGCAGCAGACGTCTTGAGGACTTTAATTCAGCAAGAAGACTCAAATCGATCATGATGTGATTATTATGCAAGGATTTTGTTTGGAGATTTATCATATTTAAATTGGTCATATGTTTAAAATGTGTTTAGGTAATCGAATTACTTAATAATTACTTAATTACTTAATAAGCTCATCCATAGCAGGTATCTGCCCAGACTACATTTGCAAAAATGTATTTATAAAAAAAATTTATTGACAGTTATGTGTAATGATGAAATTCATACTCGCATAACTGAGTTGAATGCATAAAAATGTAATTCAGTTTATTTACAGTATTTACAGTTTTGGAATGATCACATTATTCTGACATTCAAAGCAGAAATTCATTGTAAATATGTTGCAAAATATACAACCTTAGAAAAAAAACCTTTAGTAATTAATGTATTGTTTAAAAATAATGAACCTCTAACAGTGAGAAAGTGAAACTGACTGCAAAACATTCAAAACCTTTACACACAAATGTATTCGAGAAATGAAAACATATTTATGTTAACAATGTCTAAATCATCATACTCCATCAGAACTGAATAAAACCAAAGAACGACATACAGCGCACAGTGTTAGCACTGACTAATTTTACACTATTGGCAGGTCAAGTCAGAAGATGTGATTTGTTGGCACGAATTACTAAATGAAAACTCGTGCTGTTCTCTCATTTGTAGTCGATTTGGGAACAAAATGTTTGCTAAATGACTAAATGAAATGAAGAATGAGAAATTGAAGAGGGCTGCAAGAACACCACAGTGTCCAAGGTTGGGAATCATAACCTTAAAAACACCTCTATATTGCAATTGTAAAACCAATTGTAACAATCCACAGCGCGTGAATCCAAGATAACCTTAGTGTTTCCCAACCACTGCGTGCCGACGCACAAGTGTGCCGTGAGAAATCATCAGGAACATTATCCAACTTCACCTGATTGTTACTCCGCCGAGCCGCGTGTAGCGACGGGCAGAACTATTACATTCTCTTCCACCAGAGGGCAGTACAATTTCGTGTGTTATCTTCAACTCCGACAAGAACATCAGCTTTGTATTCAACTAAACAGCCTCAGGTTTCACACTAAGTCAATTGAGTAAACGGAATCTAGATTGTATTATTTTATTAAATATTCATTCATTCATTATCTTCCGCTTTATCCTCTACTAGGGTCGCGGTGGGGTTCCCCATGCCCATCCAGGGGAGAACGTCTCGGGCGCTGGGCAGATACACCCAGGACAGGGCGCCAATCCATCGCTGGGCACACAATCACTCACACAGACACACTCAATATGGGGCAATTTTTGAGAATTCAATTGACTTTATCCATGTTTTTGGACTGTGGGAGGAAACCGGAGAACCCGGAAGAAACCCACGCAGACACAGGGAGAACATGGAAACTCCACCCAGATGGGGATTCGAACCGGGAATCCCTAGTGCTGAGAGGCGAACGTGCTAACCACTAAGCCACCGTGCCGCTTTATTAAATATACTTTTTGTTTTTGTTTGGTGTCCTTTGAAAATACAGAGCCTTTCCAAAAAAAAATTAATATCATGGAAAACGTCAGTTACATAATTTGGGCTTCCAGCTCATAAAATCCACGAAAACAGGAATTCAAATAAATAGAATACTGTGGAAAAGTCAGCCCAAATTTTTTAGGACATGAATGTTTTAAACAGTGTGCCACACTAATAATCTACTAAACAGTAGTGGTGAGGAACAGAAACCAAACTGCTTTAGGTTCAGTGTGAAATATCCACAGTCAGTCATGATTTGGGGTGCAATGTCCAGTACAGGTGTTGGTAAACTCTGCTTTCTTAAATCCAAGGTCACAGTCAGAATGTTGAAGAGGACTTCATGATTCCTTCTGCTGAGGATCTGTATGAAGATGCAGATTTCATCTTACAGCAGGACCTGCCCATGCCGCCGGAAGCACCAAAACCTGGTTTAATGCCCATGCCACCACAGTGCTTCGCCACACATAAGAATCTATGAGGTATTCTCAAGAGGTAAATGAGGGGCACCAGACTCAACAACAAAGAAGAGCTGACAGCAAGCATCAAGGGAATCCGGGCTTCCATAACTTCTAGGCAATGCATTGAGGCAGCTAGTGATTAAAGCAAAGAGATTCCTAACCAAGTATTGAAGATTGACGAATAGTTTTGAAAGTACCATATTTTGATTGATTTGATGTGATTCCAAAGTAGTTTGGGCTGATTTCTTCATAGTATTCAAATATTTTTAATTCCTGTTTTCATGCTTTTTTTTAAGATGTAAGCCCAAATTATGTAAAAATAAACAAATAAATACTTGAAATTTAAATTTTGAGCCCGAATCTATAATCTATAAAAGTTTAACAACAACTTTTCCATGATATTCAAATTTTTTGGAAAGGGTCTGTATTTGCCATGGCTCCAAAGGGTTGATAAGCACTGGTGTGCATACTGAATTAAAAGGTCATTGTTCAAAAACTGTAGGACAATGTGTGTATATAACAAAAGTGAAATCTATTTTTATGAGTTTTGGTTTTAGAATGTGGAAGAAAAAGACATTTGACAGAGTATGATGATTTTTAATAAACACTATATTTAATGCTCACGTGGTGGCAGTGTTGTGCTGAAGTAGACTTCTGGGATTGGAAGCAGCAAAATGACTTACCTCAGTCATGACATAATCTCAATGCAAGAACAAAAATTCTTGCAGCAAGATTTACAAGGTTTATCCTCTTTAATATATCTGTGAAATTATTTTAATTGAATGGCAGCTGCTTTAGGGCAATAAAGTGGTTTCAGATCAGTGTCAACGTGGTGATGGTGAGGGTGGCCTCCGTACTGGGGGCAGGTCATAATGCCCTGGGATATGACTGTTTACTGGCAAATCATAATGGTTCTGAGGTTCCTTTTCTGTAACATTTCCAAGAAAACATTGTTCTGAAAAAAAAAAAATATTATTAGTGAGACAATGATTTATATCATTAAGTTGTTCTGTTACAATCTGTTACTTTTTCTTGACTTCTACAGAAAAGAAAGACAGTGTCAACCTGATAAAGCACTGATAACCTGATGAGCCATGCTCCAAGACAGTAGAATGCGTAACTGATATTAAACCTTTTTATGCTTCCTGTGCACTCACATAATCTTGTTAAAATAAACCTACTGCTCAAAGTAATTTTTAAAATATTGTCTGCCAAATGAGTGACCACTTCCTTTAAAAGACACTACAAGTGCACACATTCAGCCTTCAGCCCAGTGTTCCTCATAAAAGGCTATAAATATTGTTCTTTTTTAATAATGCTCTTTTCAGTAAGGTCCCGTATGATCAAATGTTTTTAGTTCAATTTGACTTGCTTTTGAAGTTGAATGCTAGAAGAAAAAGATTAAGTAGTGTTACCTCTGCAGGAGAGGCTGGTGGAGGGTAGGATTGGATGCCTGAGCTCTGTGTAAGGCCTTTCTTGAGGCACAGCAGATTTCATCTCCATGTAGCTACTTTCTGGGGGACATGGAGGAAGGCCAGGCAGGTCTTTAATGGTAGCATATGGGTTCTCACTGTTCAGAGAACCACTGCTTATAGCAACACAGTCTTTCAGTTCTATGATCAGATTGTAAAAGCATTAAAAAAATGACAGCAACAATTCATAAAAAAATGCTCTGTATTAAAAAAAAAAAATCACTCACGTTTGTTGTAGTATTTTCCAAAACTGGCACTGTAACTGTAACTACGATCAATTCCAAAGGCACCTGCAGTTCCACAGCATAAAATATATAAACAGAAGTTTTGTTAAATTAAGTTTTGTCAAGGTTTTACACCATTATCAACTGGATAAAAATAGAATGGCTTTATAGTTTGTAGAAAATGATTTCTAACATACAGAAGCTAAAAAATTGTATTAAATAAATTAGATAATTATTAATTATATTGAATTATTGATATAAATCATCTTTAACAATAATTTTAATATATTTCCAGGTAGCTAAAATATAACTGACCATTTAAAACACATGCATTATATTTATTCTGCAACTGACTTTTAAACATACATCTTAAGGCTGAACTTTTTATATGAACCAGATTCCTAAACAACTGAATGACTGCAGAAGATGACACCATCATTTTTGCCGTCATACATACATGAAATGAACACTTAATATCGATATCATCAATAATCGTTGTCCCACAGAAATAACATCTCTTACTATTCTGAAAAAGCCTATCAACAACATTTGACAGTGTGTAGTAAGTCTAATTTGTGATGATAAACCAAAAGCCTTTGCTCATAGTGTATACATATGTTTTCCTCTAAGGCTTTACTGAAGCTGAAGTCAGCTGGTGGAGTTCTTTCATGTCAAAATGATCAAACCACTTTTTATTAGCTTAGCTGTGCACTGAATAATGTTGCAACAGTAAAGTCCATGTTCTATAGTGGTGTTAAAGAGAGAATTCAACATTTTTTATGTATTTATTTGCTGTAATGTTAACAGCATTCTTTATGATAATTGTGGAATTGCACAAGTAAAATGTTTTCATTCATATCTTAAATCATGACTGATAAAAGTAATAATTAAGTTGCACTTTTCATCTAAAAATTACAGCCTTTTCCTAATTATAAGTAAGCTACAATAATTATATTCCATGTCAAAAAAATAACATGCCTTGGTCTTTAGAAGTTTCTTGGTGTTTCCAATCTGCAGGCAGAGTTGCATTAGTTTCCATACCAAACAAACCTCTTCTTTCCCGCTCCATATTTTTTAGACTGTAGAAAAGTTGCTTATTTGTATTCTGGAACAACAGAAAGGCACAGTGAGGACCTAAGTATGTCTCTTAATCTTTAGGCTACTGTAAAGGTTCTTGGAATAAGTAATGGTTCTCTAACCAAACATGTGGACAACAGGTTTAAGAAAGACAACTAAATATTATAGATTATTTTTAAATCAAACATTGTTTTTTTATTATAGTGTGTTTGTAACCATTTTTGAAAAGCAAAAAGGCACTCGAGGTTATGGATCATTGTGAATTTTCCATGATTTAGTCGCAATAATTCACAATCTCTTGTGCCTTATTGCTTTTATTAAAGACAGTATGTTTTATATACCTTGACAACATGGTCCTGGTTGTTAGGGATTTGTGGTAAGGGAAGTCGGTTCTGTGACAATGTGTGATAGCTGGGGTTCAAGTAGTAGTGGTGATAGCTATGTGGAACTTCTAACAATACAAAAATAAACATGTGTAAACAGTACATCCAAAAACAATGAGTACAAAGCAGTGTAGTTATTTACATGTAATACGGACATGGAACATACTGTGGTGGCAGTATTAATAAATATACAAATGGAAAAAAAGTACATAATAATTGAATAATTTTGTTTTATGTATCAATACATAATGAACATGCCTTAGAAATTAGGTCAGTACAACTTTTTTGACTGTACAACACATGACTGATTACCTCAAGCCATTTAACAAAAAAAAAAAAATCAAAATGCAAACATCATGTGTAGATATATGTAGATAAATAAGTAAATCCTTACTACACCCATAAAAATTAAAAGGTAAGTAGCAGTCATTGGTCAGCATGGTGGTATAGAGTTTAGCATATTCACCTCACAACGCTGGGGATCCAGGTTCGAATCTAGATCTGGATGGAGTTTCCATGTTTTTCCTGTATCCGTGTGGGTTTCCCCCGGGTTCTCCGGTTTTCTCCCACAGTTAAAAACATGGATTCAAGGTAAAATAAATGCTCTAAATTGCCCCATATAATATGTATCTGTGTGTGTGTGAGAGAGTGCCCAGTGATAGACTGGTGCCCTGTCCTGGGAGTATCTGCCTGAAATGTTTTGGGCATGGGGAATCCCCACGATCCTAGTAAAGGATTAAGCAAAAATAATGAATAAATGAATGAATAGCAGTCAACTTCTGCAAATCACTTGCCCTTGATCCTCAGTAAGTGTGGCTTTCGGTATAAAAACAGCAGCTAAGCTATTTTGCTGGTCTGTAACATTAAGGTATGTGATAAAATACTGTAATGCCTAGAAGGAAAGATATCAGAGAGAAAAAATATAGAGAAACTATTGTTGCTATCTATCAATCTTAGAATACAAGGCCTTACAAGACCATGTCAGTCATCTCACCTTTTCTATATATTAATATTGTCTCCCTGATAAATGCAGATTATATGCAATATCACAGAAAGCATAACTGAGAGCAAGAGCCGGAGAACAAGATAAAATGCAGCCATAGAAACACGCCCTGCATCCAAAAATAGCTACAGTGCATACTAGATTGAATTTAGTAAAAACTGGTTCACCAGTAAAGCAGTAGGCTCTTATAGTATTCAAGTGTGAAGTATCCTACACCATCAGGAGTGCTTACTAGCATCCAAACAAAATAATGACAGATTTGTTTGGAACATAAATTGCCCATTATGGGTCAAGTGACTACAATGATATGTTGCAGTTTATTAACAGGGTTCATTATTTTTCTAGCACAGCCAACAGTAATTAAACAGTATTAGATGGGTTGCTGCTGAGGAGCTACTATATGGACAGTTGCAAAGGTACAGCTGAACGAACCAAAAAACTTCTAAAAGAATGTGCCTTGGATAGACAAGAAACATGAAGATGTTTCACCAGCTGTCAAGCATAGTGGTGGAGAGTTTGTGGGTTTGTTTAACAGCCACATGACACAAGGGCACCTTGCAGATATTAAGCTAACCATAAACATTCAAACTCTAAAAAGTATTCTATATTCATCCTTCCACCCATTATCTTCCGCTTTATCCTCTACTAGTGTCCAGGGGAGAACGTTTTGGGCGCTGGGCAAATACACCCAGGACAGGGCACCAATCTATCGTTGGGCACACTCACTCACACAGACACACTCTATGTGGGGCAATTTGGAGAATACAATATACCTTAATCCATGTTTTTGACTGTGGGAGGAAACTGAAGAACCCGGAGGAAACCCACACAGACACGGGGAGAACATGGAAACTCCACCCAGATTGGGATTCGAACTGTGAATCCCTAGTGCTGAGAGGTGAACGTGCTAACCACTAAGCCACCATGCCACCTATTCCTATATCAAATTCTACATAATTAATCTGGCTAAAGCTTGGGCGATGCAACAGGATACTAACCACAAATAATACAACAGAATGTCTAAAAAAAAATAATAAAAAGATTTTGTATTGGTCTCTGTCCAGAGCACAATCCAGATGAAATGCTGAGGTGGAACTGTTATGTGTCCACAAACCAAAATAAACTTAACACTGTTGTAAAGAAGAGTGGACCAAAACTCCCCAGAGTAATGTGAGAGACTAATAACATCATACAAAATTATTTTTTTATCAGTGTATTCTTTCTGCCTTCATTTTTAAATAATAATGACAGTGTGGTTTGTCATGTGATGTTTTTCATCTGAGGTTGTATTTTCATAATTAAAAGGCCATTTAATGACTGGATGTTTATATACGTCCTGAAATTTGTAAAATCAAATAGGGTTGTACTTCGTTTGTCCCGTGGCTATATTCAACGCTACAGAAATTACAGTAGAGCTACGTACTATTCACTTTCATAGTTGAAAGATGAGTAACTTTTGCTGCATAATTTTTTTTAACACATGAAAGTATTTTTTTAACACATGAAAGTAAATAGAACAAAGTAAGTTGCAGAATTTTGCGAGGTTCTTACAAAACTTCACTTGGTGAAGCAATGTTCGGCCGTAGCAGAGAGTCCTTTGATCCTAATCTATAATTATAAGTCATGATAAATTGATGTCAGGTGTTCATATATGCTAAATAATATATACACCACCTCTTTGTAGTTAGAGCAACATAAGACATATTAGTTAAAACAACATAAGACTTTGGAAAATATTTACTTAAAAAACATAAAACCATTTTTTTAATGCTATTTAAACTGTCTGTCAAATATGATTGTTACTCTGTGATTTAAATGACAATGAGCCTTTATACCTGGCACAACATACTCAGAGGTGACATTTCGTGTAGTGGAGAAGGACACAGTGGGTGTGTTAGTCTGCTTGTCTTTCTTTCTGCGGCGGTAGTAAAGCAGCAGCAGAGTCAGAAGCAGCACCACCAGAGCCAGAAGTGCCATGATGCCCACAATTGCACCCCATGAATCTCTCTCCACAGGTGCAACTGGTACCATCATGCTTACCAGGTGCTCTGAAGAAATCAGTCAACAACAGCAGACCCATAAACATTACAATGTAATGCAGAATTATTACAAAGAAAAACTAATGAAAAATGAACACAATATCATCAGTAAACTACACTTAGTACAGCTCATGTTTTCCTTTATCACACAAAAATCTAGAAATTGACCAAGATAGACACAAAGTCAAGCATTTACATACACATTAATGCCTTACTAATGTGTTAATTTGGCATTATCAATTCACTTACTAACATTTCTGGACTGTTGTAGGAAAAGAGAGCTCCCAGAAGAAACAAATTCTGACATAGGGAGAAACTTGAGAAAGTACCTTGAGAAAACCTAGAAAGTCTGTCTCTCCCCTCGACTGTTTCAATGTGAAACTGCAGATATACATAAATAGTTAAAAAGAGTTTAATACCTTGTGCACAGTCCATATCAGACCCAGGTTCACATACACAGTCACCAGTGTGAGGGTCACATGAATGGTTTGGGGAACATAAGCACTTTTCACCACATTTACTTCCTGTGTGGCACACTACAAGATAAAGAATACACATATTATACACGTGTGTATATATATATATATATATATATATACACATATATTTCTGGAGCTGATCTTATATAACCTTTGTATTGGGTGTATTACCGTGTTGACACTGAGGTCCCCAGTACCCAGACTTGCACGAGCAAACACCACTGTTAGGCAGACAGGAGGCGCCATTGAGGCAAGAACAGCTTTTATTACACTGATGACCCCACAGTCCCTGTGGACATTGTTGAGTACAGCGTGGACCTGAAAACAAGGTGATTTACAAGTGAAAGAACACAAGTAAGTAATTTTGGAAGTAACCAAATAATGTATTATTAATTCTAAAAACTCTAAGTCAAAGCCCAATTATATCACTCCAACATTTAGCTGCTGTTAGTGATAAGAAGTAAGAATAGGCACCATGTTATGGTTATAAGGAAAAATAATGTGTAGTTAAAATGGAGTAGATGCAGAGAATGGCCAGTATCAGAGACAAAGATAAGTAGTGGATTTCTGTCTGTTTTGGGCTGTTTCGGTGACCTGTTCAGAGGTCTATTCTTACTGTCTGTAGCTTCCTCAGATTCAAAGTCGACAGCACAAATATTCTTTCCAATACTGATTAGGTTTATTCTTGAGTATGCACCTTAACTTTGTACATAATCTTACACCCAACCGTAAGAACTGTAACATATTAAACAAATAACAAATAAACAATTATACTATGAGCAATTTACATATTGTAGACTATTAATCTTAAGACTTATCCTTTGTTAGTTTTATCACACAAATTTACATCTTGATTTAGAACCGTAGTTACATATCAATTCACTCTAATGCTAGAAAAGATAATAAACATAATTGGTATATTAACAGAACACAAACCTCATTGGCTGCATGAAATATCTAAGGAGAGCTATGGTCATGTTGTACTCTGGTAGTCTTATCTTTCCGAATGACTCTTTGGAACTAACTTTGGAACCTTTGTAACGTGGTAACCGCGGTAATTAACATTGTCAATGTTCTTAGAAGAGCAAAAGCTCTATCATACACCATCATACGACTCCACAAACTTTAAACCAATCAAAAACTACAAACTGCTTACGTGGGCAGTTACACTCCCACCAAAATCTATGATTTTAAATCATGAAATGAAATTGTACCAAGCAGATTATTTACAGTACTAGCTTGGTGATGAATTCGCCTGAATTCGCCTGTCTTGGTTGAAGGTTTAGGAGATACTCTTTCTTCCACCGACTCCAGAAGAGATTGGCCAAGAATTCTTGGATCCAACGTTCCCACTGAGGTTGCAAATCATCGGGTGAAGTATCAGGAGGCAGGAACTGCTTTCCCGATGGTCCTCTAAGGTTAAGTGGTTTCTCCCTGACAACCACTCTAGACTCGTCAGAAGCCACGCACCACTGCGCTCCAAGAGCTCTTTCTATTTGAGATTCTCCGATGATTTCTCCTAATGTCATATCCTTGGTTGTAGTAGCTTCAGCAAATTCTTTCTTGGGAATGGTGTAGAGGACTTCTCTGGAAACGAGCTTGTAAAATCGTAGGTTGCCTGTACTGTAAAGTTCTCTGACTTCTTTCACAAGATTCCCCTTCTCCCACCAAGGGAATCGAAAATAATCTCGGTCTTCTGTTTTCACATAGAACTGGTGAAACATGCGCTCTATGTCACTTTTTCGGAAGCGAAACAAAACTCCCACCAAGGCATTCGTTAGTTTTGGACCGGTTAAAAGATGAACATTCAGAGAGGTTCCTTGGAACTTGGTAGAATACACTTCACTTGTAAGATCTGAGGGTGACTGAAGATCTGGTACCTCTTTCTTCACTACCACTTGGTGGCTTACTTCCATACTATCTCCATAGTTAGGACATGGATTACCACAGCCTACTACAATCCATCCCAAATCCGTTTGCAGTGCAAAGGGTTGGTTTCTATCACCAGCTACTACTCGTTTTGGTAGTAAAGCTTGAGGACAGTTGCTGCCTATTAAAAGGCCAACTTCACAGCTTTGCTGAGGGGCAATCTCATCTGCAATATGTTCCAGATGAGTCCATAACTTTGCTTTCTCCGGTGTAAGAATATGATTTCTATTTGCCGGCATAATTTCTCTGGAATAAGTCACAGGAAGTGGTATTATCTCGTCTGAATAGAACCCTCTCACTTGTAAACCAGTCATCTTCTTGCAGGACACAATGCTATTTGTTGAAGATAGCGTGGTAATACTCAGCTGAACTGATGCACTCCTTACGTTGAGTGCCCTTGCAGTCTCCTCCAGTATAAATGTCGTATCACTCTGTGTATCCAGAAGTGCGTACACAAGAACTTCACGATATGGCTCAGCCGCAGCAGAGACCCATACCGGGATTATTGTAGATGCATGGGTATGGCTGCCACTCACGATCACCGTATGTACTATGGCTCCACATGTACTTGTAGATGTACTTGGTTGATCTTGTAGGTTTTCTGGCCCTTCATCCTTTGGCTCGTCTTTGTGTTTTGCTCCATCAGCTTTACTACTTGCGTTCTCTCTTGCTTGCGTTCTTCTTTAGTAAGATTATCATGAAGACAAGTTGGATGACCCTTCTCGCATGTCTTGCAGATATTTCTCTCACTGCAGTTCTTGGAACGATGACCACATTTCAAGCAACCGAAGCACAACCTTTTCTCCTGGACAAACTTGACTCTTTCTGTGATTGTCTTCTTCATAAACTTACGGCAATCTGGTAGGCTGTGTCCTGCTTCTTCACAGAAGACACAGTCTTTGATGTTAGCATTCTCATCTGAATTCGTTATTAGAGTATTTGCTCTATTACTTATACCCTTACTTTTCTCTCCTTCACGTGGATTTGGTGTAGGGAAAGATGTCATTGGGTTACAAACGATTTTGGCTTCACGTGTTAGAAACTGTACAAACTGGCTGAAGCTTGGAAATTTTATACCTTGTTCTTGTAATTTTATGACTTTCCGTTTCCATCTCAAGATCAACCAATCTGGAAGTTTAGTGAGTATCTTTCTGTTTTCGCTGCAACTGTTAAGCGCTTCGAGATCTTCAATCTGAAACATTGCAGATTCACAACTGCGAAGGAAGTCAACCAGTTCTTGCAGTTCCATATTATTTTTGCTGCTTATTTTGGGCCATGCTTCGATCTTATCTCTGTACGCTTGGGCAAGGATGAATGAACTGCCATAACGTTCTTCCAGGATATGCCATGCATCAAAATAGGCTGACTCAGTCCCTTGCAGGAAGTAACTCTCTATGGCCTTTTTCGCATTTCCACCCACATATTTTCGTAGATAATATATCTTTTCTTCATCTGGAATGTTCTTTCTGTCTATAAGCGTTTGAAAGGACACTTTCCAGTCCTTGTACCGAAGTGGATCACCACTGAATATTGTTGGTTCTGGGATGGGAAGGCGATTAGCATTGATCGATTCTGCAAGTACTTTAGCAAAGGATGCTGTGTTGTCTTCAGCTGGATTTATAACAGCTTGTGGTAGGGAAGAACAACGTGGTGGTGGACTCAGTTCCTGTTTGATTTCCTTTCCACTCTTCGTAGGAACAGCTTGATGAAGCAGCTTATTCATTTCGTCATCTAAACGTTGACTCCTTTTAGATGTTCGATAAGAACGTTCACTTTGTTCATATACTTGCTGCCTTGCCTTAGCAGCTTCCAGTTCTTTAATCATCTCCAGACGTGCTATTTCTCTGCGCTTGGCTTCTAGCTTGGCTTCTTGTTTAGCCTTTAACTGAGCAGCGTCAGCTTCCAGTTTAGCCTTTAGCTGAGCAGCGTCAGCTTCCAGTTTAGCCTTTAGCCGAGCAGCGTCGGCTTCCTGTTCAGCCTTTAGCTGGGCAGCGTCAGCTTCCAGCCGCTGCAATTCTTCCATATGATGTTCTTGCTCTAGCAGTACCTTCAAGGTGGCTTCTTTGGCAGCAACTTCGGCAGCTGCACTCCTTTTACTAGCAGAAGATCGATGGGAATAATTTGAATTCTTGCTACTGCGAAGGCGAATGCTGCTTTTAGCTGACCTTGGCTCTTCAAGACCATGTTCTTGAACATTCGTTGCACGGTGCATGATCTTCTGTGTCACGGATTGACAGATATCGATTCTACGACGTGTATCTTGATCAGGAACACTAATTTGTCTCAGCTCGTCATAGATAGCATTCAAGTTTTTTGAGGCATCATTCGCTTTGGTGACATTTTCATCCAACAAGTCGGCTGAGCACTGTCCACCTAAATCTTGGTTGACGGTCTGAACGACTTCCTTCCACTTCTTATAGCACACACTGAAGCGACGTTCAATTCTTTTCACTCGTTCATCGTGTATTGCTTGACCCTTTTCCGTTCTCTTGCGGACTCTTTGGTCTCTTTGTGGCTCTTCTTCAGGAGTTGAATCAGGACCTTCTGGACAGTCAGTCGCTTGTGAATGCGTGTCATCATGAGACTGCGGCTCATCCTTGACGCTTGATCTAGTCTCTACGAAGATCTCGTTGCTATTCGTATCACTACGACTATTTGGCATCTTCTATCTGCAGGATTCCTCCAGCAGTGAAGAATAAACTCAAGCACTGAGTTCTTACTGTAGCTTCCTCAGATTCAAAGTCGACAGCACAAATATTCTTTCCAATACTGATTAGGTTTATTCTTGAGTATGCACCTTAACTTTGTACATAATCTTACACCCAACCGTAAGAACTGTAACATATTAAACAAATAACAAATAAACAATTATACTATGAGCAATTTACATATTGTAGACTATTAATCTTAAGACTTATCCTTTGTTAGTTTTATCACACAAATTTACATCTTGATTTAGAACCGTAGTTACATATCAATTCACTCTAATGCTAGAAAAGATAATAAACATAATTGGTATATTAACAGAACACAAACCTCATTGGCTGCATGAAATATCTAAGGAGAGCTATGGTCATGTTGTACTCTGGTAGTCTTATCTTTCCGAATGACTCTTTGGAACTAACTTTGGAACCTTTGTAACGTGGTAACCGCGGTAATTAACATTGTCAATGTTCTTAGAAGAGCAAAAGCTCTATCATACACCATCATACGACTCCACAAACTTTAAACCAATCAAAAACTACAAACTGCTTACGTGGGCAGTTACACTGTCCATCCCATGACTGTGTGTCAGGTACTACAGGGATTCCCTTCACTTTCCAAAGACATAATGATAGGTAAATTGCAGACACAATATTGCCCTATGACTTTATCTCTTCTAACTGTTCTTGTTAAGTAATAGCTACTGATGCCATCCTGGCACTAAACTCTTGAATGAACAAACAAAAACCAAGCATCAAAGTCTCTTTCACATACTTCAATAAACATGTTGCTAACAAAGTCTTATTTTTAAATGTATTATCAAAACAAAATCAAAACAAATCAAATTTTATTTGTCACATGCACAGTAATACACAGTACAACTTGCTGTGATGAGGCAATTTAAAGGTCACAGGCTTAAAAATAAAAAAGTTTTAATTTACAGTTTAACCTAAAGGGCAAAGTGCAAATTTTTTTTACAATTAATTCTATAGTTCAAAATGCAATTAATTTACAAAACTAAAAATTAAATCTAAAATGTACAGTATACCAATAAAAATATCAAAGAAACATATGATAAAAATAGATATAATATGATATAAAATGTAAATGGAAGAATAAAAATGTTTACTATTAACAAACATGTAGTGCTTTACGCTTATGGAATCATACCTGTCCATCCAGGCAGGCAGTGGCACTGTCCTGTAATGCTGTGGCAACCCACATCATGGAGGCAGTCACACTTATGATGGCAGCCAGAGCCAAAGGTTCCAACCTGTGTAAGGTACAGAAGAAAATTTTAGATCTAATTCTAACAGCTAAGTGTGACAGGTAGGAGTTAAGACATATAAAAATAAATTGCTTTTCAAAATTGATTTTTAACAAAGTGGATAACCCTAATGCAAACAAAACAAACTGCTATTATTTTACTTCTTATTTATACCAAGTGTACTCCTGTGTAATTTCATTATTTTGTAATGTGATGCCAGAGGTGTCTTATAACACTGCCAAATGCTGTATACACTTTCTAATGGCTACAATGTGTTTGATGTACAAGTCTAGAGGTAGACTCACAGGACAGGCCTGGTCACAAAGTATTCCTCTCCATCCAGCTGTACATAAACAAGACCCATCAGCCGGATCACATTTAGCTTTGTTAGCACACTGACATGTAGCATTGCAGTCCCGACCCCAAGTCCCTTCTGAACATGCCATGGAGCAGTCTGGACCTCTCCAGCCTGTAAAAAAAACACACATTCACATCATTGACTGATATGTTTAAGTGTACGTGAACTTAACTCCAAATAAATATAATTGAAAGACAATCAATAGGCATAAGTGCTTTCCCTCTCTTTTTAACACCAAGACAATGCGTAAAAATACAAAGTTAACTAGTGAACATAGATTTTAATCAGGACTACTGTGTCCGTCATATGTTGTTTCACTTTTTTATATCTTATGATTGGCCAGTGAGCCTACTGATCACCAAAACAGCCTTGGCAAAAGCTTACCTTCTTTGCAGAAGCATTCTCCATTAATAGGAGAGCAAGAGACGGCATTTTTGCAGTTACACTCAGAGGAGCAGTCCTTTCCATAGTAGTCATTTTCACAGTGGCTTTCACAATGTAATCCCTACATAATTCAGAAAGAATAGAAAATAATAATATCAGATCACTGATCCAACATCACATGTAAATCATCATTATATGACATCACATACAAATTCATGCACTTTTCAGCCTCATTAACTAGAAGAAAACCAAATGCTTTAGTAATTCCCTTTATATTTAATGTATAAAATGAAAAAATTATACATATTAACAGGTCTGAAACCTATTTTTAAAAGACATTCCCACAGACAAGACTTTATTGTTAAATGACGTATGCAAAAATACGTAACGTATGCAAAAATATTTCCAAGACACTATAACAAATATTATGTTCTAGACATAATTGTATGCAAATTAAATGCCAGTATTCCATATATTGTTTGAAAAAAAATATGTATGACATATAACACAATTAAAAATAGGATTCAGATATGATGTACTATTTATGTTATACTCACTTATAAAAATGTATTTTTACTTTTTAAATTATAAATTATAAATATATACTTTATAAATATTTCAAAAAAAAAAAAAAAAAAAAACAAAAAACAAAAAAAAAAAACAAACAACAACAACAAATGTGCACTCACTGTGTATCCTGGTGGGCAATGACACATACCACTGACAGTATCACATGTTCCACCATTCACACATAGGCAGGGCTCTAAACAGCCATTTCCATAGTAACCATGAGCACAAGTCTCATTACAGAAGAGCCCTGCCCACCCGGGCTTGCATGTACACTCTCCCTTTAATGGATGACAACTGTGAAAAATCAGACACAATCATTTAGAGATACACTGTGTTTATATGCATGTCACTTACATTCAGCACAGGTTTTAAACCTTGGGCACTAGACACTAGTGTACAGTACAATAATACATACAGTTATTTACCTGAGAGTATGAAGGGGGTTGCAGAGGCAGTTATGTTCACAGTGCATGCCAAACTTTCCATCACTGCACATTCTGTTAGAGCACTGTGGGCCCCTAAACCCTGGTTCACACAAGCAACCACCATCGATGTGATAGCAACGTGCGCCGTTAGTACAGTCACACACACCTTTGCAATTTAGTCCATAGCTACCCACAGGACACTCTTCATTACACCTGAAGAGTGATAAACAGACAGTCATTGCACTATTTATTAACTATTTAACTTACAGAATTTAGCATATTTAAAGACATAACAAAAAAGAAGAAATAGGCATTCACTGCTTTACTTCCAATAAGTCTACTGTCTACTCCTCAATAATATGCAATTGCATGTACTGTAAATATGTTTTCTATATTAACTTAAACTTCAGCAAAAACAAAACAAACCAAGCAAAACAAATATTTATAAAGAAAGTCTAAATGTTTTCAAAGACTGAACAAAAATACATTAAGACACATTCCACAATCAGGAAAAACAGGCGAAATTTCTACTGCTTTATACAGCAAGAGGTTTAGCTTTTTTTTTCTATCTTAAGATAGAAATTACCAACAAACTTAAGAAATACACGTGATCACTATAATGAAAATAAGCCATTGTTTTTAGTTTATTACAAGGTTTACTATTTACATCAACATTTTAAAATATTTAAAGATTATTTAAGATTTTAACAATCTGTACTAAGCCACATTATATTTATAATGAAAAATGTGTATAAAATGTATAGTGTTTTAACAAATGTATAGTCTGCTAACAATTAGCCTTTCAAATCTTCATGAGAATAAATCATCTTTCAGTTGACTGCCATATTGATCCACCATGTACCTGCAGTAGCTGCATTGGTTGTTAATAGCAGCAATGTTTTAACACTGCCACTTTATTAGTCAGGAAAATGGTATTTTCTTTCCACTAGGTGCCACTAAAACCGAAACCATGCTCCCTTTATGAATGTGATGTTTCTTTTTTACACAAAACTGCGGTGACTTAAATTAAAGTACCTAACCAGGCCTCCTTGTTGTATTTCAGCAAACCCACCTTTCACCAGTAAAACCAGGAGCACACTGACACTGGCCCGTCTCAGGGTCACACTGACCTCCGTTATGACACAAACATTCCTTAGTACAATTCATACCAAATCGTCCTTTAGCACACCGTTCTGTGCACACTGGCCCCTGAGGCAAAGAGACATACCACTCAAACAACTCAACCAGTTTCAGTAAAGATATAAACAATCAAATAAAATCTGAATTTTCTTACTGTCCAGCCTGGTGGGCACAAACACACTCCTTTTCCCTTGCAGATGCCTCCATTTTGGCATGGGCAGCGAATCTGGCAACGGGTTGGTCTTATGCATGGTATTTCACATCTAAGAAGTAAAGAAATGACTCATACTATTTACTAAGTTACAGAGTAAAAAACATAAATAATTCATCATACATCATTTTTAAGGTTATTGTGTAATGTGCACTGCAAGGTGGTAATTGTGGACATAACCAGACCCAACAACATGAGACAAAAATCACTTTGTAAAATGTATTAAAACAAAGATAATGCAAGCCAAATATAATACTTCAGGGCACATCCTACATACCATGCAAAGTGCTAAACAATGAATGTTATAAGACCCCTACAAACAAAAACCACACCTCAGGTGACACACTACTCTTACTTACTCTTGATGCATACAGATGTTTACCTCAGAGAATGTGTGCACCCTACATAAAAATCAAACAAAAGGCAAAAGTGGGAGTGCACACTAGTGTGAGCTGCTGTTCATCTTAACCACTCAAGTATTCATTGTCAACAGGTGCTCTCGCTCAGCCACGAAACAGCAGGGAGCAAAGGCAACATAGAGGCCCATGGGTATGTGTTATGGCCATCAAATTAAGTGGCTTACTGCATGCTATTTGAGAAAAAAAGGTATATGCAAAAACATGCTTGTGATGTCGAGCTGTTCGCTCTGAACTTAATAATAGTGAAAGGGTTGCTGGAGCCGCAATACCATGAAAAAACTTTATGTAGTACTATGTTCAATGTTAAATCAACAAATGTAATAATTGGCATAATTGCCTTTAGGTTCAGCCACAGTTAAAACTAATCTTGGCTCTACCTGCATCTAATGATCGTGGCCAATTGAGCAATAAGCTGCGGTTATCTTTGTGGAGAGAGAAAAAAATCTCTAGCCTCGGATATCACTTTATGTATTACATATTCATTATTGAATATTTTAATATTTTAAATTTTAATGCATGTACAAAAAAATTCTCAAGCAAAAGGTACTTACAGTGTCCCAGTAAAACCTTCCCTACACACACACTCCCCTGTTTCTTTATCGCAGAAGCCACCTGTACCACACCGGCACTGCTGCATACAACTTAATCCAAAGAATTCCTTTGGGCAGGTGTCCTATCAGCACAATCATTTGATAACTATCAGTATTTTGTTTAAGGATCTAGAATTCAATACTAAAAGTTTTGAATGTACATATACTTGGTACAGAATACTTGAAAATTCACAAAAAGGCATACAATAATATATTTGGGAACATATTCATGTCAAATTATATTAGACTACCTTGCAGTGTGTTCCTGTGTATCCAGGAGGGCAGATACATAAGCCAGATATGACATCACACTGGCCTTTGTTCTGACATTGGCACTGCTTGCTACAGTCTGGGCCCCAGTGCAGTGCATCACAAACTAAAAGCCAAAAAAGGCATATTCATTTAGTATATCACACACTGAAATTTAGGTATTAAATCTGTAGAAAAATATCATTTTTTTGGAAAATATTTTGTGGAAAATGTGTAAATACAGTAGCAATTTGCAGATTGGAACAAATAAATGATAAATCATGATTATATATACAAAGCATACTATGAAAGTGAAATAACTCCAGCACACTTAAATTTAGGTATTTTGGCCTGAAACCACTTTGCCTATTCCCTGGACAATGTATGAATTACCAGGTATTCTGAGTCTGTGCTTCAGCTTAAAGATATTAAATTACATTTTTGAGTCCAGGGTGTCAAGCTGATTTGCATGGATGTAAAAAGATGAATGGGTTTAAAATTGGAAACTTAACATGAAATGATGTGCAGAGTGAAACCAAAGCAGAATTCACACAGGGATTACATTTCAATCAGACAGAAGCTAAGGCTCTCAGTCTTGATATATGAAGTCATCCAGAAATACAGACATGCACATGTACACACACATCACTTCTTGTCAATAGTACATTCAGAGGCCACTTTCTGTAATTAATCTGTTTTTGTTAAAATGTGCACACCCACACACTTGGTTCCCTACCAACACATGCTGAATCAGTAAATACTGCAATGCTGACATAATATTATATTGGCATGTACACAATATTTTTTTAATGCTTAATATTAAAGCTGTGGAATGACATTTCATTTAGGGTTATTAGGTCAATGTTATTTGCTTAAGCAATCATCAGTGTTTCTACCCATTATATAGTATGAATGGTGACAGCTTAAACACTTAAATTCTTTCTTTTAATGCATGATTTTAATTATTTTAAATGGCTTTCATTATTTTTATTACTCTGTAAAGCACTTTGAATTGCTATGAAAGGGTAATACATTTAAGAATTTTTTTATATAAATTATGTTTTTCCATTTCGTGTATTTGCCATAGTGTTTTTGTTGCGGAATTATTATTGCTTAGAGAAAAACTCATTTTTGTTCTGATTGTTTCATTGTTTGATGTATGTTATGGCCGAAAGTGAAAGTGTTGGCACCCCTGAATTTTTTCCAGAAAATGGAGAATTTCTCCCAGAAAATTATTGTAATTACACATGTTTTGTTATACACATGTTTGTTTCCTTTGTGTATATTGGGAAAACACAAAAACAGAGAAAAAAATGGTAAATTTGACATAATTTCACACAAAACTCCAAAAATAGGCCAGACAAAATTATTGGCACCTTTTCAAAATGGAGGGTAAATAACTTTGTTCCGAATGTGTGATGCTCATTCAAACTCACCAGTGATAAGTAACAGGTGTGGGCAATTTAAAAATCACACCTGAAACCAGATAAAAAGGAGAGAAGTTGACTCAATCTTTGCATTGTGTGTCTGTGTGTGCCACACAAAGCATGGAGAACAGAAAGAGGAGAAGAGAACTGTCTGAGGACTTGAGAACCAAAATTGTGGAAAAATATTAACTAATATTAATATTAATAATATTATAATTAATATAATATTAATATAAAATAATATTATAATATTATTTAATAATTAATTTAAATATTAATTAATCTCAAGTTCCTTTGTCCACGGTGCACAACATAATCAAGAAGTTTACAACCCATGGCACTGTAGCTAATCTCCCTGGACATGGACATGGACGAAGGAGAAAAACTGATAAAAGTTTGCAACGCAGGATAGTCCGGTTGGTGGATAAGCAGCCCCAATCAAGTTCCCAAGAAATTCAAGCTGTCCTGCAGGTGCAGGGTGCATCAGTGTCAGCTCAAACTATCCATCGACATTTGAATGAAAGGACCAGGAGGACCCCACTGCTGACACAAAGACATAAAAAAGATAGACTGCAGTTTGCCAAAATGTATGTAAGTAAGCCAAAATCCTTCTGGAAAAACATCTCGTGGACAGATGAGACCAAGATGGAGCTTTTTGGTGAAGCACATCATTCTACTGTTTACCGAAAATGGAATGAGGCCTACTAAGAAAAGAACACAGTACCTCCACCATATTTGACTGTAGGTACTGTGTTCTTTTCTTAGTAGGCCTCATTTCATTTTCGAGTGCATGTATTCAATACACACAAAGAAAGTGAACATATGTATAACAAAGCATGTGTAATTGCAATAATTTTCTGGGAAAAATACTTCATTATCTGGAAAAAATATATAGTTAGTAGTAAAAATGACCTCTTAAACATACAAAGCATAACATGTCAACTACTCAGATTTAATCATTTTTTGCAATATTTATATCTTTACAGTGGATTTAAAACACACCCTTTCTAACTATAGGCTCTATGCTGAGATATAAATAAATAAATAAATTTATTGCAGAAAATTGGTTTGTGGGAAAATTCCAGTTATCCCTCAAGAGAAAACTCATATTGACATAATGAAAGTCAAAAAGAGCCCTTTTTGCCCCTTATCTTTCCCATTTCCAAAAAAGAGAACAATTTAGTAGCTTCATCATAAGTTCAGTAAAAGTGAAATGACACGGTCAAGCATATCTGTTCCAAATGCAAAAGCAAGTCTTACTTTTCTGTTCATTTACAGTGATGAAATAGTCAAATTCTTATATACTTTGCCTTTTCGGGAACATACTTTGATTAAATGAAGTCTGTGTAAAGGTTAATGGCTTAACTGACCTTCATTGTTTTATTTTCCACTATGGGGTATTTTAAGTTCTGTTTTTTTCATTAAACTTTTGGATTTTACTTTGTTTAAATAAGTTATGCCAAAGCATTAGGTAATCCCTTGACTCTGGAACATTGGAACTGCCTTTTATTTGTTAGGATAGAGGAAGAACGTTGTGTTTAAAAAAAATCCTAACTTCTCCTATTTCCCACCACTCTCTCAACACACAGGCATTCAGGAAGTGTCATATCTCATTCTGCCAATAGTCTTTAACAAGGGGCCCTGCATGGCAGACAGTTAAAGAAACTTTGCTGATCAGTCAATCAGATTTGTATAGAATTTGTATCCAGTGCAGGAGGTCAGAGTTTCCATTTCAGCTGTGTGATCCCTTTACAAAGTTTAACACTTTTCACAAAGACAACAATTCCTCACTCCATAGAATTTTGTATGGTGGATCCACAGCTATCTGGTTTGAAGAACTTGGATCAGTGTTACAAGCACACTACTAATTAGTGGTTTTAGTATGGTTAAGACTCCATATGACATTCAATTCTCAGAAATAAGGATCAGTAACATCTTATGCAGCAAAACTTTCAACATTTTCCGCTTACTCTAAATGCAGTCGATTTGCCAAGACAGACTGAATGATCGAAGTTATGATCTTGCACAGAAGGTATGTGGCTAATTTAACAAATAGGTAAAGTTTTACTTTATTATTGTGCAAATTGTGTACATGCCTAATTTATGACATCATTGACTTAATAAAGTCAAGTATTAACATTTGTACACTTGGACTATATGATTTTCAGCTGCATCACTCATTTGTTAACATGAAGTCAGTTCTAGTAAAAGATGCTCTGGCATAATATTGTAACAATCATAAAACTTAATGTCTGTACACTAATCACAGTGGTATTACAGCTTCAGTCCAATAAAAAGCAACTTGCAGATACTGGCTTTATATTTCACCTTCATTTAAGGTAAAAAACAAAACGTGTATATATATTTTTCCCTGAACCAGATAAACAGGCCAAGTGAAAAGCACATTTGGAAGGAATACATAGTGAAGACATTTCTACTGGAAAATCTGAGCGTATATGTGTGTTTATGTTAAATCTCACCGCTGGAACAGTCATCTCCCCGCCAGCCTCCTTCACACTGACAGTGGTCCGGGGCAATACACCGTCCATGGACACACTCTTTTGTGCAACGTGCTGGGACATGTACATGTAAATTTAATTAAAAGTAAAAAACAATAGACATGATACAGCAAATATTTACCATTAATTTCTATGATGTACCTTTAAACATTGATACCCAGGTACATACAAATAGATAACAGTCAGAGTTACTTACGAACACATTTGTTTCTGCTTTCATAGAAACCTGGGCAGCACTGATACCTCCTACGATAGTCCAGTTTTACAGACTGGCGATATGCTGTTTTATAAGTGATCCTGAAAAAGAAGATTATGCTTCTTTATGCAGCACAGACATGTTATATATACATATATATATATATATATATATAAGTATATATATACAGACAAGGGCTTTACAGAAATGGTAGGATTGTACCTAAATCAACCATTTATCAGATCGTTAAAAACTTCAGGGGACCAGGTTTAATTGCAGTGAAGAAGGCTTCAAGGCCAACAGGGGCTAGGGCCATTTCCTAAAGAGGATTTAGCTATGGGATCAGGTCACCACCAGTGCAGAGCTTACTCATGAATAGCAGCAGGCAGGTGTGACAATCGGGATAGCCTGGTAATACAAAGTCACTTCTTCATAAAAAGCACTACAGGAATTCTGCAGACGTTCTTCAGGAAATACAGGGATTGGAATGGGGTATAAACTGTAGAAAAGTAATTTTTCTGATAATGGGCACTTCTGACAGTTTGGGAGATCTGGAAAAATATTTGTCTTGAAAAGAAAAGGTGTCATGCCAACAGTAAAGATTTCTTAGACAATATATAAATGGGATTACTTCTCAGCAGTGGGCTCACTCACAAATTTGTCTGTAAAGCACAGTAATATGAATAAAGAATTATATTCTAAACAATTCTCCAAAAAATCCAGGAGCAAGTTGGTGATGCTTTTTCAGCAAGATGGTAACATGTCACATGGCATGTATAGTATATTATAAAACTTCTTAACTGTGGGCCGTCAGGCCTGTATCTTTCTCACCTGTGGCGGATGCATTTGCTCTGTTTCCAAGGTTCATGGCAGATTTCCTCATACACCTGGTCAAATGGCTGAGTGTATGACTCCTTAACTGATGTGGTATAACTACCAAAACAAATATCTTGATAATATATATGCTTCAAGAAGTACTAATACTTAAAAGCATCATGTTGTCTTTTTATATTAATACGATTTTCTACTAACTTTTAATGTTTTTAAAAAAAAAAAATTAATATTTATCTCACCTTTCCCACAAACTACACACATTAGGATCCCTGGGGTCCAACTCCCATGTTATATCACATATTACGCCCAAAAGAAACAGGACAACACAGCTTCCCACAGACTTCATACTGGTGTAGGAAAAGAAATGTTATGAGCCAGATAGAACCTATATTTTAGCACAAAGTAAACAATATACTGCATATTAAACACTCAGATGTGCACTTGCTTGCCCCTATAATGTGTGTGATTTCATCAATGTAGGGTAAGATATTAGATTGCTTGTGCTTCAACTACAACTACAGAAGGCACTTTCTACTTGTTTGTTTATATATATATATATATATATATATATATATATATATATATATATATATATATATATATATATATATATTCAGTCACGCACCGAATTTATATCATTTGTCTTATTACTACAAACAACAACAAAGAAAATTCATACTGTAAACAAACATTTAAATATTGTGTTGGCTCTTAGGTATATTTGACCCATACGGCATGGACTCAACTTAACCACTGAAGGTGTGCACCAACATGTTAGCAGCAGATCCTTTTGCAAATTGCAAAGTGGGGCCTCAATGGACTTATTTGTCCAGCACATCCCACAGGAATTAGAAGGCCAAGTCAACACCAGAAACTCGTTGTTGCGCTCCTTAAATCATTCGATTTATTTTGTGACAGGGGTATTATTCTGCTAAAGGAGTTGGATAGTGTTGCATTCACCGTACAGCCAAGATCTCCCATCAATTTGGGCTTTTTAGATATACTTGGTATGGGAAACACTTCAATTATTTATACAGTGAGAACATGGTTACATAAACAAGAACAAAAGCTGGTACAGGCAGGGATTACAGGCATTTGCATGCATCAAACTTAAATTTAATGTTTACCACTAGATGCCTACAAAAAGTTTGACATGCATTTTCCAAAACTGAGTTCCTTAGACATTGGAAATTGAAGCTCAGATGTGGCAACATCAAGCCTATACTGTTTTGCACTTATTAAAGAATAAAGTTTATAACATTGTCCAAGCCTTGTTCTTGTGTACCTTTCCAAAATCTTTAAAGTAAAGGTTTCAAAAGAAAAGGTAGTGCATAATGCTTTGTCTCTGCTCCATAGACATAATAGTTTACTACTACTGAACTGCCACATATCACAAAAAAACAAACTTTAAGATACTCTGTAATTAGCACAGTTACAGAATCAACATACACATGCACCAAAACCAAACAAGAGCAAAGTAAAAATCAAAATATTTAATCCACAATAACATGGCCCGTCTCAACATTTGCTGCTTCCAGTGGCTACTATGTTCTTTAAAAATTATAAAGGTATATATCTTCCTGCACCATTACATTGAACATAGCCAGCACTCAAAAAATGCTATATACAAAACCATTTGTGAAAAACAGTTGTAAGAATGATTTAGAAATGTTTCAAAAAAGAAAAACTTGTATTTCAGTATAATATGCGTATATTATATTTTACTTCGAGCTGAATATGTTAGTTGAAAATCAGTAGTTTCCAACTAAAATAAAAGCACAACAGTGAAAGCTAATGTAACAATATAGGTTAACCTCAATATAATAAATTCACATGGTCTTATAATATGTAAACTTCATTGTTGTCGTGTTTAGTGAGGTAATTTTAAAATATTCCGGTCTTCAGGTGAATAAAGAATGAAATCTGAAGACAGATTTATAGAATTACTTAAAAGAGCTTCGTGCAGTGAATTTGCTGACACACATCTGTGAAACATAACTGTTTTAATTCATGGAGAATTTTGTGAGCTATGGGAATTTGTAAATGTAATAATATGATGAATCAATTATTTACAATACCAAAAATAATCAATAATAATAATAATCTGTCTCTTTCTCACACACTTTCTATTGCTCTCACTCTCAACACACTCAACACACTCAACACACACAGACACAGAGTGAGTGAGAGAGAGAGAGAGAGAGAGAGAGAGAGAGAGAGAGAGAGAGAGAGAGAGAGAGAGAGAGAGAGAGAGAGAGAGAGAGAGAGAGAGAGAGAGAGAGAGAGAGAGAGAGAGAGAGCGAGCGAGCAGCCATCTGGTATTAATCTAAATAGTAACTCTAGAGACTGAATGACGAAAAGGACAGAAAAGGACAAAAGGTCTCCATTTCTGTTTCAACAAGTACCTTCATACCATAAGCAAGCACATACAGTTTTAAATGACATTAACAATTATCATTTTTTATGATACAGCTGTTCAGATGAAATGACCAGACATATAACATAATAACCTTAATACAATTAATAAACTTGTCTGTCCAGTCAGATATTTTGTGTTCTGTACAAGGCCTGTTAAATATTAAATATAACTTAAATATAAGTTCCAATAACAAGTAATTGCATTCACTCTTACAATTAGTCATTTAGCAGACACTTTTATCCAAAGAGACTTACAAATGAGAGAACAACACAAGTCATGTATGTATATATATATTAGGGGTGCAGTGTCTGGTGATTCGATTCGATTCTGATTTTTGAGGTCACGATTCGATTCTGAAACGATTTTCGATACAGAAACGATTTTCGATTCAGTTCAAATGTGCTTTAAATTTTGTTTAAATGATGTGATTGACAAGATGAAACAACAATGTAAACAAATAGAACATTTATTTAAAAGAATACT
Source organism: Corydoras sp. C115 (assembly GCA_019802505.1). NCBI lineage: Eukaryota > Metazoa > Chordata > Actinopteri > Siluriformes > Callichthyidae > Corydoras > Corydoras sp. C115. The sequence continues at coordinate 8,181,985 of JAFMOC010000002.1, forward strand.
TTTAGGTTCCTTACTGTATCAAATCTTTTTGCATCATTTTATATTTTTACAAAAAATAGGATTGCGCTAAATTAAAATGAGCAGTATTAGGTTAGCTTAGCTGCCTGGCTTCTTAATAAAAACATCTATCAATGAACAAATAATTCAAAATATATTAATACAAAAGTTACCATAGTGCATTAGCCTTTAATCAAAACTAAAATACAGAATTTACAGTCATAGTGCATTAAAATTTAACATTAAAAAATAAAATCCATACTTCAGTCTTTAACTATATTGCACATTCGCTATATTTTTAAAACTATTTTTCAACTTTTCAACTTCTTTTAGCTCAGGCTGATGTCATGTCAAACGGGCTCACACATTTGTCGTATTTCCAAAGTACCTCACTTTCGTTTTACACTCGTTGTAAACAGTTGTGCTCATGTCGAGCTCTCTCGTCTGTCTTTAAAACCCAAACACCGGCTTTTAACGATGACGGGGGGGTCGAATCGAATCAAACAATTTGAATTGACTGTGAATCGCCAGTACTACGAATCGCGATTCATTGAAGAATGTATATATATATATATATATATATATTTAAAATATATATATATATATTCATTCCAAACACCGGCGTTTTGGGCGATGACAGGGCGCCAATCAATCGGGGGTTGAATCGAATTTCGAACAATTAATTTGATCCATGTTTTTGACTGTGGGAGGAATCGAACCCCAGAAACTACGCGAACGAACGAAATTCAGATGGGGATTGAAGAATCCCTATTTTCTGAGAGGCAAACGTGCTAACCACTAAGCCACCGTATATATATATATATATATATATATATATATATATATATGTTCCTTTGTGACCAATGGTCTTGATTGTCTCATTTGTATATAAATTGTCTGTCTGGTGACTGCTGGAGTCCAAACTCTTTAGTATTCTTTTCCAGGCTGATAAGAATTAACAATCTGAAATCCTCATAATTATCCTTGTCCATGCTATAAAACATTTCCACAAACATGTAGTTGTAAAGATTAGACTTTGACAGAAGTTCAAACAAAGTTTTAAACAAAACAGCGAGCCCACTTGTCTTTCCACTGATTTTATCTGCAAGTAATGAAGGTACCTCTGTCACTTACAGATAAATAACATTAAAACTTTGATTATTCGTTATCTGCATCAAAAAGGGTTTAGAATCATTCAACCTTCATTCAAATAAAATGTATGTGTTAGTGGGTTCCAAAATAGCATCTAATTGGCACATTATTTTACACATTACATGTCTATTTGCACAGTATATTTTTGCACATGTCTTTTCTATTGTTTTTTTTCTATTTATATATAATGCCATGTGCACTTTAAGGAGGAGCTTAAATCTCGTTATACGATGTATACTGTGTATGCGGGGTATAATGACAATAAAGGCTCTCTATTCTATTCTATTCTATTCTATTTATTTATTATTTTATTTTGATATTGTGTCAGTTGTTAATACCTGCATGACTGTGGGAATGATATCGTGACGTGATAGAGTACATAAAATCTTTATGGGCTTGTGCTGGATGGTGTAGCTTGCTGTCTCCATATTCCAAGTGCACATGCAGCTTGATGTGATTATTTATAAAAAGAATTTGTATTTTACTCATGACATGCTGTTTTGTATTTTGGTGACTTTCTCTTTGCTGTTTGCTCATTAAATTGCTACGGCTCAACTGGACTTTTTATTTCAGAGCTGGAACCATTACAACTTTATGAAATATGGAGGACTTTTACAACACATCATCAGTAACATTTATAGCATGAAAGGAGGCTTAGGAGACAGTTTGCTACTGAATTTTTTTATGGTAACCTCTAGTTAATTAGTCAAAGAAAGAAACAAACAAATTAAATTTGGTTCATATATTTTGGTAAAAATGCATAACTGTTTGTTTTATGTTAAAGAGGAAATCATAAAGGACTACATAAAGACTCCAAGATATCACCAGCTATTTATCCTTTTGAAAAAGTATGCCATGCAATAATGAGTCTCAAATACCTGTATAGTTATATTCAATTCGATAGCAGTTATTTTGGTGAGGATTCTTTTTTAATGACATAGTAGAATGCCCTATGATCTATTTAGATTACATACTTCCAACATTTGTCTTTTCCAGGATAGGATGAATTCTGCTTTAATCATGTATACTTTGAAATTCAAATCTTACATTACAGTATATGCTTAGAACAAATTGTTGTCCAGGAACCCTGAAAAACGTGAAGTACATTGTAATTTTAACTAATTTTTCTGCTCATACACATTTGAATTAAAAATCTGATCTAGAAATTTTAGTGTGTCAGACAATTACAGTGACATCATCACTTTGATGTGTAAGTGTACAAGGTTCAGACAGTGAATGGTGTTGCCTTTTTTTAAATTCAGAGATAAGCAGTCTAAGAAATCACTGCCAAAGAAAGTGTATCAAACAAGTATTAAACAAACATTTTAACTTGTACTTTTCTCCTTTATTGTTACATTGCAAAACTCACAGAACAATCTGAAAACAAAATGAAAACAAGCTGAATTTTATGAGATAAAACACATGGTTTTAATTAAGGATAACTATCGGGTTTACAAGTCCTTTTACTGCTTTGGAGTAAATGCTCTGTTTTTTATGCATTTTGCTTCATTAAACTTTTCTTTAACCACAAACTGTTTTCCAATGGTTAAAAACAGAGCTCCCTTAATAATTATATGCCCCTGTGACATGAAAATGTGCCAGAGTCATACCCACATTTTAAAGCTGCTCAAAATGTGTGGTTATAAGCTTATAAGCTTTCTTACAAAAACTGAACTAGTATGCGAAGGAGTAAGTCAGTTTAAATTTCTATTATGGAGAGATTATTGGCTGCCATGTATTATCTGTAGTTAGCATTTAGATAAATAAGTGCTACTTTGCACTGTAATATATTTCAACCCACTTATCAAACCATACTTTGAATACTGTCAACAGCAAAATTCACCCAAAGACTTTTTCCATTTCTTGGAATGCCTTTAATGCCAATGGAAGCACAAAAACCAAAAATTTGTGGATTACGTTTCCACAGCTATTATGCAATTTAACAATGTACCTGGAAAATAAATCTGTTTGCATGTGTATAACTTTGTAAAAAAATATGAGTGACACACAACAAAAAGTCCTTCAAAGAGATTATGGTGTTTCTGCAGAGACACTAATTAACTGAGTGGGATCTAATGCATAAAGCAGACAATTGCACCCTGAACCCTACTGCTTTAATGTGGTGGTATAAAAGAAAAGACAGACACTAAACTATTCAAATGCAAATTTGTAAAGTGTGTCTGTGTAAAGTGAATGCAAGAATATGAAAGAAAATAAGAGAAAGTAATGAAGGGAAAAAGATATTGTGGAAGTATGTGCAAGAATGTAACAGACATAGAAGAAGCAAAGTCGAGAGAGCAACAGTGCAGCTTAAGAAGTTGCCAATTCTTTAATCATTGCTCTGTTTGATTTCTGTCTCCAAAATTTGTCCCACATGTGCAATGACTCTCATACATGTGTCTATATTTAGCAAAAAAGAACACATTTTGCCAGTTAAAAAAAGCTTGAACACATAAGCCATTTTCTCAAAAGCATGTGCATCAATATTCACCAAAGATGTTCAATCACTTAAAGGGACTTGCAACACTGCCACTTGTGGACCCAAGTGAAATAAGGGGCCAAATGAAACCAGATGTATTGCACACACTTACAGAATTACATTTGACTTGCTTCATGTTTAATATATAGAGTTCTACTGACAGTAAATAAGCACTAAACTTAAATTCATAATATGAACTATACTAGAATTAAGGATCAAGATTCAAGTGTTTGAAAATCTGGCAACTAATTTGTTACAAGTTTACATATGTAATTTAATCAAGGTTTATTACATTTATAGATTTTTTATCACTTCCAGTTTCATTATTTAAAACATATATTTTATAACTTATCCAGTCAGGTCACTTTTTATTTAATTAAAAATAAAGTTTATTTGGAATTATGAAGCATGCATTTCACATTGACAGTACTGTACACAATGATACAAGATATATTTGTGAACAAAAACTCCAATTAAAATTGTCCCAAATTTAGGAAGATTATTCAGGCAATTTTATGTAGCCACTCTTGCTATGTGTATAGTAAAATTCTACACAGAACACATGGCACCAATCATGTTCCATTCCCTTCCTCTCCTTCAAGTTTGAGGCTTAGTAATAATTAACAGAGAAAATATTAGTCACTTTTTGGAACCAGAGATGCAGAGCAAAGGAAAATATAAGGAGAGAAAAACAAGTGGGTTTGTGACAGGGGGGTGGGAGGTTGGGGTTCACTGTTGCACAAAAACTCTCAAATATAACCATATTAATCATGCACTGAATAGGAATGACATGCATGGACAAAAACAAGACATCTTAACTTTAAATGTACTTTCCATTGTGTCCGTACCTTACAACAACCAAATCAGCTAGGATTTAGTAAATCTAAGAATAAAAAAACACTCCCTTTCTTATAACAAGATATTCTCTTATAATCATTGTTGCTAATAAACACATTGAAAAAAGAAGATAAAATATTATTTAATTGTTCCTGCAAAAATCTTGCTAATTATCTAATCTTTTACAGGTAAAAAAGTACATTAAGATTGTATTTTTTTAATGTATAAGCAGCCTCTTATAGTATATCTCTAATTTTTAGAAAACCAAAACAAAATAACAAATATCATGCTTTACATCTCTATATGCATTACATATCATCACTTGTATGTACTACATATCATCATCATCATCACAATTCTTGTCTAATCCCTTCAAATCACCCATTTCTTTGATTTGGTTTAGGTCAGAGTACTGGAATACCCAAGTCCAAAGCTTGTTTTGTGGTCACCAAAATGTCTGTGGGTTTTGGGACATATGGGTTGGCTGCAGCTGCAGCTGCTGCTGGAAGACCCTACCAGTAAAGTCCCTGATAAAGTCCCTGATATAATGTAGTGTACCCCAATAATATGTAACATGAAAACTGCCCCCATCCCCACACCATTAAACAGTAAGGATTATTTTTTTATATGATATGTTCCTTTTTAACAAAAAACAATATGTTAATGTTAAACAATATTTTAAGCCTAAGCAAGGCTGTTGCTTTTGCATGAAATACTTTTGGTGAGGATTCCAAATCATTGAGGCCACTGATGTAGTGTTTAATTATAGGTATAAATACACATCATAGACTGACAATTAAACAGGACCATTTACAAATTATGTCCTTTAATCCCTTACATTATTTTTTAGGGATATATATATAATAAAAACTACTCACTCAACTAAGTACATACTGTATTGGGTTAATTTCTTAAGAGACGATCACAAAGGTACACAAAGCATTCCATTTTTTTTTTGCTCGAGTTTAGATTTGTTTGCTAGTACATGTGTTGTGCCTGCACATTTTAGAATTCAAAAAGTCTTTGTTTACTTTCTTATAATACTACACACTCACAACTTCATTGACAATTAGTATTGCACCATTCACTTAGTTGCAATGGATATAATTGTGTATTATGTACGTAAATGAATTATAACTTAACAGTGGATGAACTAATCAGTCTAACATTTCTGTTCACTCCTGCTAATTGCATTCGCTATTCTGAATCTCAGCAGCAGCAACAGAGCACAGAACATCTGCTGGTTTCAGATGCATGCAGATAGTGTAAACTATGAAACAGAGAGAGAGATGAATAATAAGTTAGGAGCCACAACTTTGGCTCAGTGACACAGTAAAGCAGTGGTACCAGTAAAACTGAAGTTACAGTAAACTGAAGTAATAATTCAACACATCTGGAACTTAACCTACACATTTGCAAATAGAGATTGGTTTAGTTTATTGGACTGTGGGTGTGTGGTTCATAGAAGAGTGGTATGGTGGTGCCATACACCCCTCCTCCCACCCTCTTAACATCCATCAACAAACTGAAGGCATTGACTCACTGGCACATATGGTAGTTTAGCACACTTTGTTTTTCCATGTTGCAGGCTCCAATAACTTTCCAAGCTGTGGCATGGCAAACCTGATGTTTTGATTGGCAAAAATTTAGAAGAGTGATATATCATATTTCAGTTCATGTAACATTGGTTCTTCATTATTTCAACTCAGAATTAGGAGTAATGCCAGTTTTTGGTGGTGTTTATATGAGCTGCTCATAATAAAAAAATAAAAAAAACGATTTCACAGTGAATTTAGGAGGGTTTTTAAAACAGCATTGCATATGACATTAAATGGCTTTAAGCCATAAAATATTGCCTCAAAACGTTGAGTGGAAAATGTAATGCTACTTTGAGGAGACGTAATGCTAATTTGAACAGGGGGATGATGGAGAGAAAAACATTAAGAAAATTAGAAATATAGATAGCATAAAATAGATATTAGTATTTGTTTTAAACCCCAGAAAGAAAAAAAACAGTCATAGGTTTGTGGTTAAGGAACCAGCCGAATTGAAGGTCCTCGGATTGATTACTGGTCCCACCAAGTATTATGGCTGAAGTGCCATTGAGCAAAACACCTAACTCCACTAACTCCCACCTCTCCAGACACATGGGTTCACTTCACTCAGTGTGTGTATAAGTGTGTGTTACACCGCATGGATTGGTTAAATGTGGAGGATAAATTCCTCTGAGTGTAAGCATAGTAGGCAAAATAGATCACTTTATCTATATCACTTTACATTGTCACACAAAATGAGAAATAATTTATGGAAAAATACCTATGATTTTGTTTTCTGACCTTCAAGGCTTCATTGATGTGATTTGTTGCTGTGACTACCCTTTTTTGCTTTAGTCTTAGGCTAAAATGTAAAGAGCTAACATTAGATACTTAAAAAATAAAATGATTATTAATTAATAAGGATTATTAATTAACCAATTGTTTAAAAAAAAAACAAGTTTAATCATTTATTCAACAACTTTTATTGTATATACATGCTGCGGTTGTGACTCCATAAAACTGGACTGTCCAATTCAAATAGAATAACAGGATACGTGGCCCTTTTCTTTGCAAATCTCTCATTAGCTGTCTTTCCAGGTTTTCTCCCTATGGGAGCAGAGAGCACAAGTCTTCTTAAATGTGAATTCCTGTGAATTCCAATTTAAGCCCCTTGCCAGATTCACCACTGTGCAAAACATCACATGGCTAGGAGGGAAAAAAAGAGACTACAAAATCCACAAAGCAGTTGTTTTCATTATTTCTTTAACCAAATGCAAAAACAGCTCTGTGAATATGTACAACTCATAAATATATTTTTTTCAAAAGTGTTGTTTTAATGTGATTTTGGTCAAGCTTTAGTCCCAGAGTAAGGATAAATATTTTTAAGACAATATGATTTTAAGGTCTGAGTTCACAAAATTGTAGAACAGAATAAAACATGCCTTTTCGTAAAATGTAATGTTTAAATTATATTATGGTATGTTTCCTAAATACATTTACATGAAAGTAAGAACAAAATTTATACAAATAGGTTATTGTCATTATTAAAAATATGCCAGTGATTACTTTAAGTACTCATTATGTATAATTCATGTAAAATGAGTGGCATGTTTCTTATTTGTTTTTAAACTTGATCTGATCACAGTCTTGATTCACCCCTCATAGTCATTACTGCAACACTGGGAGACAATCTGGATTTATTTGCATTAAGAGCTATGTAACGTTAACTTGTTTAGGACCAGCTGCACTACATCACAATGTCTGTGGCTAAGGACTACAAAATTTATGTAACAGGCTGACGAGCTATGTATGTTCAAGCTTTAAAAAGCAGGCTTTCCCATTTAAAGGCATTTTAGTCTGGCCCAGCAGTAAACTGTACAAAGTTGAAAATGTCCTCCTGCCTTGACGACTTGTTTTGCTTCACCACATGGAGCCCATATAACCACAGACAGCATGACTGTGGCTTTACTGGCCCAAAGACGTGTGCTAGCCACACAAACAAACACACTTCTATGCAAAAATATGTGTACTTAACATTCACCCAATTTCTATTGAATGCATACTGATATACTTTGCATGTCCACATAAAGATAAAACTTAACCATAGCAACGTCTCACTGTTCGATCTTAAAACAGTGCATAGTACTAAGAAGAATAGTGATGCTGAGGTTTTAGCTCGTTTACAGAACATGACCATACACCACCATAATTACATGTGCAGTCATTTCTGTGGGTAAATGCAGGCAGAGAGATGTAGTAACTGTAAGTGTAATAAACAGTGAATGACCATTTTACACACACACCAAGTTAAAAAAACTCAGATTTTGATCAATATTAGCACATTAGCATATTCATTCAAGATAAACTACAAAAGATTGTCCTGAAGTCTAAATATACACGTGTGCAAGATTTGAAGAAAATCACACTTGTCTCAGAATAATAGAACTTATATAATTCAGATGTGAAGACGAAAGGATGGTCCCAAATACCTCAACCCTAATTTTCTAAAGTTTAATTTTTTTTATCGTTTACAAAACTGATCCAAAGGCTTTATTCACTTCGTACATCCACTTGTAAACATTTCTTAAAATAATTTTGAAACAGCACAGTTGTTTTTAAAGTTTTAAAGCCACACATCAAGCGAGTCCTGGACTCGATTCCCAGACATCCCAGACATCCCATCCCAAAAAATAAAATTATTAAATTCAATAAATTTGCATATGCACTATATAGTGTCTGGGTGTTGACGAATGGACACCACTCATGGATTGTTGGTGGCAACAATTAAAAGTTAGAAATGCAGTTACATCTCTCCTTGAAACAACACCTTATTGTGGTGGAGGTGTTCGTGTGCCTGCGTGACCCTAGAAGCTACCGGTTACCCTGGAGCCTTGACTGTGGAGGGGCTTCTCAGCAAACGCCTGGTGATCCTTACCCATGGGGACCGACCGGGTTTAGCCTGAAGGAGCTACATATGTCCCCTTCCCATGGGCCCACCACATGTGGAAAGGGTATTAATAGGGGTTCGGTGCTATGTGGATTGGGTAGGAAAAAAAAGACAAAGGCTCTGCGTTCCAGTCCTCAGTTGCTAAAGCTAGTTCTAAGAACATGGAAACGTAACCTCTCTGGTGGGAAAAAAGCTTGAGCTAGAAATAGTTGGGCTCATATAGACGTACAGCGTGAGATCTGGAACCAGTCTCCTCAAGAGCGGTTGGGCTATTTTCACACTCGCCTCAGTTCAATGATTGACTTTATAGTGGTGTCATCAGACCTGCAGCCATGTGTCTTAGACACTCGGTTAAAGAGATGAGCTAAGCTAACAAATGATTGAGCCTGGGCCATGCGCCTACATTGTTGACCAATCGTAGTGGAAATCCCTGAACCCGTTGGTGGTCACCTCGAGTAATAAAGGTTGTCAAACATATCTGTTTGGATGAAGGCCAGCCATCTCAAATTTAATTTAGAAAAAACAGAGCTTCTCATAATCCCAACCTTCCAAATTGACGGCTCCACAATCTCCCCAACCGATTTGATCCGGAACCTTGGCTTCACAATAGACTCCCACCTTAAACTCTCTGATCATGTTATCAAAACCGCCCGTTCCTGCAGATTCCTTCTTTACAACATAAGGAAGATCAGACCCTTCTTGACTGAACATGCTACCCAACTGCTAGTTCAAGTCCTTATCCTATCCCGGCTTGATTATTGTAATGCACTACTTGCCGGTATCCCAGCTTCCACAATCAGACCTCTACAACTAATTCAAAACTCTGCAGCCCGATTCGTATTCAACCAGCCCAAGCGAACTCATGTCACTCCACTACTCATTTCCCTCCATTGGCTCCCAGTAGCTGCTTGCATTCAGTTGAGTCACTAAACAAGTCACTTACTCTGGCCTACAGAACCATTTCTGGATCTTCCCTCTCCTACCTTCACTCTATCTTTTCAAAATACACACCGGCTCGTTCACTTCGCTCCAGTGATGATTGCCGCCTGGCGATTTCACCTCACCGAGGAGCTAATTCTCACTCCGTGACGTTCACCACTGCAAAATGGTGGAACTCTGGGCATGGGGAACCCCCCCGCGACCCTAATATAGGATAAAGCAGAGGATAATGGACGGATGGATGGATCTTCCCAACACTGTGGGTAAGGCAGAATCACTAAGCAGATTTAAGAAACTAGTGAAGACGCATCTTTTTAACAAATACCTGTTATAAAAATTTTTTTTAATTAAAACGGGGGCGCAGCATCAAATAACAATCAGCTTTGATGATTTTACAGTGTAGCTGGTTTTCTTCATAACTTCTGACTTGTAATGTTCTCATTTGTAAGTCGCTTTGGATAAAAGCGTCTGCTAAATGACTAAATGTAAATGTAAGTATCAAACTGAAGAAAGAGTCCTATTGGTCCTGGTTGGCTTGTGGGATTCCAGAAGCAGCTGACGGGTACCAAAGGGCTGTGGATTCGGCAGTCACTGGAGCAAAAATTCAGATGTGGGAGGAGTTTGGTGAGGCTATGGAAAATTACTTTAGATCACTGTATACGGTGGCTGTGGGGAGCTGCTGAGCTCAACTGGGATCGTCATTGGGCAGTGGAACACTTTGAGGATCTTCTTAATCCTACCAACATGACTTCCATAGAGGAAGCAGAGATTGTGGATTCAGATGGGGGTTTTTTCAATCACTCGGCCCGAGGTGGCTGAGGTTCTTAGGAAACTTCTCAGCGGCAGAGCTCCACAGGTGGACGAGAGCTGCCCTGAGTCCCTTAAAGCTCTGGATATTGAGGGTTTTTTTTGGTTGACACGCCTGTACAACATCACTTGTATATCGGAGGTGGTGTATCTAGATTGGCAGACAGGGGTGTTGGTCCCCCTCTTTAAAAAGGGTCACGGGAGGGTGTGGTCCAACTATAAGGGCATCACATTCCTCAGCCTCCCAGGCAAGGTTTACATACTTTCACATGTGCTTTGTGAATTTGGAGAAGGCATACGACCATGTCCCTCGGGGTGTCTTGTAGGAGTATGGAGTACTGGGCTCATTGCCACAAGCTATCCAGTTCCTGTACAAACAAAGCAGGAGTTTGGTTCACATGGCCGGCAGGTAGTCGTAGTCAGAATGGATCTGTAGTTGTCTGTTGTTTGCGAATGATGTGGTCTTTTTGGCTTCATCAGAGTGTGAACTTCAGTTTGCAGCTGAGAGTGAAGCTGCCAGGATGAGAATCAGCGCCTCCAAATCTGTGACCATGGTCCTCTTTTGAAAAGGGTGAACCGCTCTCTCCAAGTTGGAGATAAGTTCTTTCTTCAAGTGGAGCAGTTTAAGTATCTCGAGATCTTGTTCACGAGTGAGGGAAAGATGAAGTCGGAGGTTGTCAGAGGGATCGGATTATTTATTCTTTTTGATTGACAGATGGCGGCACGGTGGCTTAGTGGTTAGCACATTCGCCTCTCAGCGCTAGGGATTCCCGGTTAAAATCCCCATCTGGGTGGAGTTTCCATGTTCTCCCCATGTCCACGTGGGTTTCCTCAGTTTCCTCCCACCGTCCAAAAACATGGATCAAGTCAATTGAGTTATCCAAATTGCCCCATATAGAGTGTGTCTGTGTGAGTGAGTGTGTGCCCAGCGATGGATTGGTGCCCTGTCCTGGGTGTATCTGCCCAGCGCCTGAAACGTTCTCCCCTGGATGGGCATGGGGAACCCCCCCGTGACCCTAATACAGGATAAAGCTGAAGATAATGAATGAATGATTGACAGATAAACAAAACTGCAATGCAAATGTGAATAACATTCGGCTGTACCAGAAAGCAACTAGAGTAAACTAGCAACATTTAAAATTAAGCTACACCTGTTCAAACAAGACTTTACAGAGCGAAACTAAAATATTTAAAAAAAATGTAATGAAAATTGATGCAAATTAATGCTCAACCAATGGCAATATAATACACTGTATTTGCCCCTTTTACATTAAAATTATATTTGGTTATGTCACTGAAATTACATTTTAAAATTGTATAAGGAACTAATTACAAACCAAAAAGGCACAGTAATCAATAAACTATTTGATTCATTCACTATTGCATTTGTAATTGGGCCATTAATGTGCTTCATATCAAAAAAGGAATGCTGAGTAACTTCCTAGCACTGGTCTAGCAATTGGAATTTTAACAGGATACGTACATTTGCCAGTTTAACTTTATTCTGCATCACCTCTTCCTCTGGTTCTGACCTTTTGCTATTAAACATGTTTAGTTAGAATACGTTTGGTCAAAAAAAAAAAATTTTAAAAACCTGGGTATAGGAAGACTATGGTCATTCATTTTTTAAGGCTCTATGATTCAGATTTAAGATTCCATTTTTATTCTAAAAGTCAGGATTTCCATACCTAAGCTGTGAGTCAAAGACAGTCATGACATAAATAAGTTTCATCATTGTGACAGACAATAATTATATATAATCTCTAGATTGTCTTAAATATTCAGAACTGCAGAGAACATAAGATTCCAATGACAAAAACATCACCCAAAAAAGCAGTGGGTCTAAATACAACCTTATGTTATATATGCTAATATTATATGTCTGAGTAGTGGTCACTCAACATCATTTCCTGGAAAGAGACAAATCCAGTCAGTCACCCATGTTAAATATTATAATAAACTTTCGCCTAGAGAATCAGGAATTATTATAGTTTTAAAAGGCTGTAGGGAGTTTGTTTTAAATATGAACCAAGATGGATCTTATCCTCAACTGAATAAACACATGAGGTCATTTTTAAGAGTCTAAGCCAGTTGCCAACCATGACATCATAGGCCATATCTCACATTTTTATCTGTTCCAACAATGAGCCTGGGGAAAACGGAAACCTTTAATGAAAGTTCTAAGCAGGCAGTCATTGAAAGTAAAAAATAAAAACCTAACTTTTGTAATTTTATCAGGTTTAACTACACAATTCATTCACTCAAGTTAGTATTTTTCTAGTAAAGAGAAAAAAAAAAACATTTCAGACTATTATTTGCCTCCTTTGTGGAGACTTGTAAAGGAAGGTCACTGTCAAGTGCTAGCCAGTACTTAGCCAGCCAGCCAGCATAAATGTCTGACCTCACAAATGCACTTTAGCCAATGTGACTTGGGAAATGTGTCTTTATTCAATTTCTATTGGCATCCTACACTAATATATCAGAAAGTGGGGCACTTAAAGAACAGACATATACATATAAACTACAGCTTACAATGACATATCAAGTACAAGTGCACGTACATGAGTCCACCATATCTCCTACTCACTACTGATTTAATTTTTGCTGTTGTGGTAACATTTAATTGCACAGTGAGTCATTTACTGCATTTGTTGACAGCCACAAATCAAAATCATAAGTCTGCACATTTGTTAATAAAAGCACTGCACTTTACTGACATTTGTACATCACTTCAACAATGTTGTATTAGTCTGTAGTATTTGAGTGTGCATGTATATGTCAACACCCCTGTCAATCACTGTGAGCTTCCAACTTTATGTAATTTTTCAAGTCACATTTTACCCATGCACAAACACACGCACAAATGCACATAGCAATGTGATGAATGTAGGATGCTGAATGTATATTCTCTTCATTCCAATCCTAAATTTGTTACAGATTTCCAGGGCTGGCTGCAGTGTGTGAAGCATTCTGGCCTGCAATAAGTGAGAGTGAAGGTCCCAACAGGACCCAAAGGAACATAACTCCAGGCTACAAATACACTAGCACAGTTACTCTGAAAACAAAACTTACCAACACCTTTCAGCATGCTGAGATTTGGATCATGCACATGGAACATCTGTCAATGTATTAACGTAAATTAAATTGTACTCTTTATGCAAATGCTATGGGGGAAAACACTCCTGTATATGGCATGGTATTTTATGTACTCCTTAAAAAGAACTTAATCTAAAATAACAGGCAACAAACTCTCTACATCTGGAGTAAATCATAATGACGTTGGCTGGCAAATTTATCTGCAAACACTAATATGAATTTTTCTGACATATTTAAAGGTTTCTCCTTACTGTCCTCCATGCATGTTTTATGTCCTGGGTAGTGCTGCCATTAATGGGATTAGTTTAAGATTAGTTTAAAAACATGTCCTAATAACAACTTCATTTTATAACAGTAAATCATTGTGCTAAACACCAAAAAATTGTGACTACAATTTATTGATTACGAACTCATTATTATGAAAATCAGCATGGATTAAAATGTTTGTGTTGTGACAAAGTCCTGAAAATTTTGCTCAGGTATTTTGAAAAATAACGCAAACCAGGAAAGATATTATGAAACCTGGCTTTTTGACAAGAAAAACAAGTTTATTTGCACCAGTCAAAACTAAAAATATGAATTCAAAAATAAAAGAAAATAAGTAAATTGACTTTTTTTGTTTATGTTTGTGTTAAAATTAGTTAACATTTGCTAATAAAAAACAATTAGTAATTCATGAAAAATATTCATATTATTAACTAATTTATATATAGTATATCGATTGGTTAAAGAAGCTTCTAAAATCAAATTTTTATAAATCTGGCAGTTCTTAAAAATTTTTTTACCAACTTTTGTCAAAATTAGTGCATCTGGAGGTTTAACTGTTTGACCAGAAAGAAAATGCATAAATATAATAATAAATAATAATTCACTTTTGTTTTATGTTAAAAGTAATATATATATATATATATATGGATCTGAATGACAGCATACTTTTAAAATGTCTGAAAACAAGCATCAATAATACAATACCAATTTCTACAAAACAATAGACAATAAAATATGTAAATAAATCATTTCCTAATAAATTAATAATGTTCTGTTTTTGAATATTTTACAATAGCCCCTAACATTCAGTTTTAATAGTTGAATTTCTAATAATAAAGTGTTATTTAAAAAGATAAATGAGAATATAGTTATTCAAAAACCTACTACTAGATTGGTAACTTATTTTGCACAGATTTATTAAAATAACTATTAATTTGACTTCAAATGTACTGATGTGTTTATAAAACGAATAAAATTTTTTTTAAATCTCCACAGAAAATCTTACAAAGAGTCTTTAGTAATAAATTAATACTTGCTTAAGAAAATATTTAAAACATTACATTTTTCTGAAATTCCATTTAAAAAGCTATTACTAAACTTGTTTATCTTATGTATAGGTTATTTGAGTAAGATGTTTAAAAAAAAGCTTTTAGTAAATCAGGCAGGCTGTTAAAGCACAACAATCTGTGTCAAAACTATCACACGTGGCAGACGGGTGGGACTCATTGTTTCCCAGCATGTGCAACCACTTTTTTGTAGCATATGCAGAATGAGACCTGTCATTGTCTTGCTATATAACCATTTCCAGAAGTCATCACCTTAATGAAAGCATATGTCTCTTTGAAGTCTTAAAACATGTCTTCCTGTCAATGGATCCTTCATGTAGGTCATGTTGTGAACACTGATGGACCTTCTTACTAAGATGGATGGGTGCTTTTGCACCTGTTGCTAATAGCTAACCATAGAAAAGAAAACATTTATGTTTTTTCTAAAAACAGGATTTAATGTTTACTGACTAAAATTACACCAGTTTCTTTTTTCTCATTTTTTAAAGATATATTTATTAATAGGATTGGTGAAAAAAACTAATATAGTATATATAATTATAAAGTAGGTCTGTGTCTTTATTTCGGCAGATTACTGTAGGTCATATGTGTAAGCTTACTTTAATTTACAAATCCTAACCATTAAGTTTTGGGTGTGCTCAAAACTAACTTATTTATTGATGATGTATGAGGTTCTTAAAGTAATAAGGGTGGCTTAATTAATAAGATTGTGCCCACAAACAGATATTAAAAAAGAAGGCAGGCAGATGTTTGCTACAAAAAACTTTCACACACTGAGCAGAGTGGATATCCTCGGCAAACAAAGGAGAGGACAGGAGAAGCTAGAAAGGAAAAGGTCCAGGAACAGTTACTGTTTGGAAATCATCCTCCATAAAAGGAAAACTAAATTCATGTCTGTGAACACATTGTTCCATATCATTCTCACTCACTGTTTCTGTACTACAATCATTTGCATTCCCTGTTTGCTGTGTATGCCTGCCCAGTGCAGTGATGAAACAACTGTTAACTGTTGAAGACAGAGTGGGACAGACAGTTTGGGGTGGGGGTAAAGAGGGAGAAAGGGGGGAGATAAAGAAAGATGGAGAGGGACTTTTTTCTATATTGGTTTTATGGATTTTCTTACAGATTCATATTTTCCATACTGCAGGTCTATTATTTTGGAAGAAAAAAAGCTAATGTATTTTTACTACTTCATTAAATAACTTTTCTATACAGCATTTTTGACCAGTGGAGAGCATCTAGAAAAACAGCTTTATTACTGGACAAAAGGTACTGCACTGCTCAAATAACCAATGTTTGCTCTTATTTTTCCATTTCATAAATTGTGATTAATAACACTCTTTGTAGTTTGCATGTTTGTGAGGAACATGCCATATGTAATGGTCAACTCATAGTTTATTATCAGTATATTATCTTTGCACTGATAAATGAGTCTTTTTTGTTTTGGTTTTTCTGTAATGATTTTTTGCCAAAAAGCCGTTTTTTTCCTCTTGATTTAAACCACTGACTATACTTCTAGTTTTACACTTTCACCCTCATAGTATCAAATTTCCTCTTCTTCCCCCCTCTATAGGCAGACATAAGGCTCCCGCTCCCCATTTTTAATTGGCCCAGGCATCAATACTATACAACTCTCCAGAACTAGACCACTACAGGAAGAACTCTCACCACAGAGCACACAGTGCAGCCAGCACTTAGACCTTTCTTCTGCAAGTAATATGCGCTTTTGAACTTTTGTTAATAATCAGTTTGTTAATAACCTAATGCACAATGCAGCAACATCATCAGACATTTATAGATGACATTCCACTGTGTTTATATTTTAAGGTAACAATAAAACACTTGTTAGAGAACAAATATAAAGCTTAAGATGCACAGCAGAAAAAGCGAGATGAAAAACAGGACCTAGAGAAGAAAGAAGTCAGGATCCTGAAAAGCTGCCAGGCTGCAGACAGCCCTGCTCTAAAATACTGCATGACTGGAACACATGTGTGAGAGAAGCTTATATAAGTGCCTGGTAGAAATATTAAACTCTAGGCTTATTATTTAAACAAAACAACAGTACCATGACATACCATATTGTTTTCTCAGAAATTTCTTTGAGTAATGGACTAAGAAGCAATGGTCAGTTCAAGACCCATACGTCTAGTAAATTACATCATGGTTTGGCATATATACAAAAATACAGCCCTGTTTATAGAAGACGGTGATGTGTTTTTCATACATTAGACAGGTTTGTGAGATCAAAAATATGATGTTAGTAGTATACATGTCATATGACTGAAATATGTACAATATATACTATGTCTTAATAAACTTTTAAATTGCTTTTAGTTGGTACATTGATGATCTTTTAGATTTGTTTCTTTCTACTACTACTTTTCCATCTGCTGTTCCACTGCTTTGAGTCTGCATTCCTCTTTTGATTTTTATAATCTTTCCACAGCAATTATTTTTTTATTTAATTTAAGATATAGTCTTAGATTATGTTACTAATATCAGTTGTTTTTAAATGTGAAGTGTTAACAAGTATTGCTTTAGTTATGTAATGTACATCTCTGTTTAAATTTTTGGAACAACGCCTTTTGATTTTGTACTTGTGAATATTAGCAAAGCAGTATGTATTGTCAATAAAATCCAATAAATTATTTCTAAAGTTAGTTGATTAGCTAATACAAGCAGCAGTATGTTAAATAAGTCTGTTATCTTGTAGAAAAATATTTTCCCAGATGCAATTTCTTGGATGGAGGGGGCTTGTGGCACCATAAAATGGTGATCCTAGATCCATTCTAGTTTGTTGGTATGACACTCTTTGATATTCTATAATTACATTTTATTTTTCAAGAATAAAGTTATCCATTTTCATTGTTTATTAATTAGTCTTTTTATACAAATGACCATTTGGTTAACAATGTACACATTTAAATGCAATCATTGTGGGATTTTATTGTATTTGTAATTGTATTACGGAAATTGGTAAAGTGTTATTATAATTGTTAGTAGCTCTCTAAATGTGTTAAAAGAAACATTTTCTCAAAAACAAATTACCAATGAATTGTCAATGCTACAAATCAGTACTCACCAACAAACTCAGAATGAAACCTGATATAAAACCCTCTGGTGAACTCATGAACTTAAAGTAAAAAATATAAGCATGACTGCAGCAAAATCAATGTTAAACTTGCCCAAGAGCCCAGTTTTAATGAGAAACTCGGCTGGGTGCTATCCAGGTGAAAACTGTCTGCTGTGGAAATCAGTAATGTGCTACCACTGCTTTCCAGATGCTCTTTTATATGCTATGTCTGCCAGGTACCAAAATTTCTTGAAAGATTCTCTTTCCAGTATAGATCTGCACCAGAAATCAGTGTGTTGTTATAAACACGTGATCAAGCCTTTTAAAAAGGGTAGATGGGTCAAGCAGGTCAACTAATATGTAAAGCATACACTAATATGCTTGAATGTCATACCAGCTTTTTTATCCATTGTTTTTATTTTGTTATTTATTTTCATTGTATATCTGTCTTTCTCATGATTTATTCTGATTGTGTGAAAAACTTAATTCATCTTTTATGTGATAGCAAAGTATCCAGACAAAAACAACAAAACCCTTATTCTTAGTCTGAGCTTTTTGTGGATCTTTTGTAGGCCTGTATATAAAATTAGCAGTTAGACCCACCAGTGAGCCTTCCACAATAAAACTGTCTTTGAAGTAAGAATAAGGGAAAAATTAAGTTTATGACATTGTTACACAATCATTCTCTCCAATTAAACTATCAGTCTGTCATCTGCACATTTTATTAACTCAACCGATGTACTATGATTAACATGCACCTCTGTCTACTGAAGCTACCACTAATGCATAACCTAATCATAATTAAGTTTCAGTGATATGACACAGACTGTGTGTGTTACAAATGTAATCAATACATAACACACGCGCGCACACACACACACACACACACACACACACACACACACACACACACACACAATATTAAAGTCAAGCCCCCCCCCCCCCCCCCCGATACACACACACACATACACACACACACACACACACACACACACACATACACACACACACACACACACACAAAAACACCCACACCTATTTTATAAACACTAAAAGAAAAAGAACAGTGATTAGTTTCAGGTATTAACTAAATTTAAGACTTTAACGACTTTCAAATAATACGATATTTAGTGATTTGTTAAAGTATTTTAAAACTTTTTAGAATGCATATTCAGCCTATTTAATACTACTTTTTGCTTGTTTTACAAATTTAGTAGCTATTCGTCGTTCATTTTTCCATCCATGTCTTAGAATTTGCTATACAAACATATCTGTGTGATCTTACCTTGGTCGTTGAACGTCATTAGTGTTTTTAGGCAGACGTGGCGCTCCGCTTTTCCGATTGAATAGAAACCGAGTCTTTTAAATTCTCGGCTGTAGAATGAGGTTAATATTTAGTTTATCCAGTTTTGACTCGCAGCAGCTCAACTTTTAGTAACTGAGATCCGCACAGCAGAAACCATAAGCAGATACTGAGGAGGAGGAGAGAAAAGCCCTCAGTAACCTCCCAATAGAACAAAACGTTTCTCCACTTTAGCACGGTATTAACCGACCTGAAAACCTTTCAATAACAGAGCACTAATCTAATTTTAACACTATTAATGTTAACAGGAATCAAACAAAAACATACTCAAACTGTAACTCAACCTAAAATGATTAGTTTAATGGTTCATATTAATTTTACCGCAGCCTGGGGCAGATATGAAAATGGCTTCAACTTTCGAATGAACCTTCCAACTTTTGAAAGCCCCATCCCCTACTTAAAATTGGATTGGATTCCAACAAATTAGATGAAACGAAATCACACACACACACACACACACACACACACACACACACACACATATATATATATATATATATATATATATATATATATATATATATATATATATATATATATATATATATATATATATATATATATATATATATTTCATTCATTATCTTACGCTTCATCCTATATTAGGGTCGCGGTGGGGTTCCCCATGCCCATCCAGGGGAGAACGTTTCGGGCGTTGGGCAGATACACCCAGGACAGGGCGCCAATCTATCACTGGGCACACACTCACACACAAACACACTCTATATGGGGCAATTTGGAGAACTCAATTGACTTGATCCATGTTTTTGGACTGTGGGAGGAGGAAACCAGAGAACCCGGAGGAAACCCACGCGGACACAGGGAGAACATGGAAACTCCACCCAGATGGGGATTCGAACTGGGAATCCTTAGAGCTGAGAGGCGAACGTGCTAACCACTAAGCCACCATGCCGCCCATATATATATATATATATATATATATATATATATATATATATATATATATATATATATATATATATATATATATATATATATATATATAGGGACATGTATTCAAGGTTCATAAGGTTTTGATGCAAGCATTTACTTTCAGACGTCACATAAATACTAAAAAGTCCACGTGTGAGCGATCTAATGATCACGTGATCGGTAAATGTATATACACCTTTTTTAAAAGCCCCCAAGGCTGTAAGACCCATCCATCCATCCATTATCTTCCGCTTTATTAGGGTCGCGGGGGGGGGAGCTGTACCCAAGCCCAAACGTCTTGGGCACTGGGCACACACTCACTCACACAGACACACTCTATATGGGGCAATTTGGAGAATTCACTTGACTTGTTCCATGTTTTTTAGACTGTGGGAGGAAACCGGAGAACCCAGAAGAAACCCATGAGGACCCATGGGGAGAAGTCCTAAGAGGCGAACGTGCTAACCACTAAGCCACTAAGTCTGGCTGTAAGACCATATTATAAAAAAAAAAAATCAAATATCTAATTTGATTGATGGAGCACAATCAAATCCATCATCATCCAAAGGTATGGCATGGTATCTGTTTTAGTCTGCCAGTAATTTGAGACAGACTGCAGTGGAGGTTCACCTTTCAACAGAACAATCACCCTAAGCATACTGCTAAAACAACACTCAAGCAGATTTAAAGGGAAACATCTTAATGTGTTGGACTGGCCCAGTCAAAGCCCAAACCTTAATCCAATAGAGAATCTGTGGTGAGACTTGAAGGCCAGAGAAAATCATCCAACTTGAAAGAGCTGGAGCAGTTTTATGTTAAGAATGGGCAAAAATCCCAGTGACTGAATGTGGCAAGTTAACACGAATATTAACCTTTGTCATTCATTTATTAAGGGTGTATAATCCAATATTACACATCTGTGAATACCAAAAACATGTAAACCTTTAGGATTGCCAATTTCTTTTTTCTTATTTTACTGCCCAGATTTTCTCAAAGATCTGAAACGTTAAATTCGACGGCCAATAGGTGGCGCCACTATGTTAGGGTTCTCAATTCTGGCTGGTTGCGATTCAATGACGTAAGATGCAATAGCGTATTTCCGCTGTCATGTCTGCGCCCACGTGTATCACTCACTGACAGATTTTTTAACTTTTACATTTTGTTGAATCGGTTAATCGGTTGAATCAGTTGTTTGTCTGATTTAAGTTTGTTACAGCGGTTCTAATCAGCTCTTTACACTTTTCTGGATGTTTAGCTGAGATGGCAGAAGCTGCTGCACGTGAGAGGATTGATGGCATGAAGTTCGCCGAGCAGCAGCTTCTTCGGCATGGTTGGGAACAAGGTAACATCAAACTGTTAGTTTATACTTACCGTTAAGCACTGAAGAAGTCAGACTTTATTCATGCCATATTGCGGACATGTATAAGCTTTGTGCTTTGTGGTGGCATGGTGCCCCGTCATGGATAAAACGTTTATCCATCCATTATCTTCCGTTTTATCCTATATTAGTGTCGCAGGAGGGTTCCCCATGCCCATCCAGGGGAGAACATTTCGGGCGCTGGGCAGATACACCCAGGACAGGGCGCCAATCTATCGCTGGGCACACACTCACACTCTATATGGGGCAATTTGGAGAACTCAATTGACTTGTTCCATGTTTTTGGACTGTGGGAGGAAACCTGAGAACCCGGAGGAAACACACGGGGAGAACATGGAAACTCCACCCAGATGGGGATTCGAACCGGGAATCCCTAGTATTCTATAACTGCTACTGTTTTAATATAGATCCATTCTTTAACAGTAGGCTGATGTTTGTCGGTTGTTCTGGAGAGCGTGGAAAAACACTAAAATGTGCAGGGCAGTTATCTTCCAGATGTGAGAGATATTGCACAAGTGATCAGCGATTATCACTGATATGCCCTTATATGGATCGTTCTGGTTCCTTGATTAGGTTTTAGTTGTTTTTTTTTTTAAACCTAATCAAGGGGATTACTGTTCATTTTAAATTATGTACAGGTTAGTTAAAGCCTGCCATGTTTTTAATATCTGTACTACTACAAAATTAGTTTATTTTCTGTGGTTTCTCATTAGGAAAAGGATTGGGACCAGGAGAGAACGGCATCTCTGAGGCAATTAAAGTTAAAGTGAAATGTGATAAAGCAGGGGTAAGACTGTAGATTTTTTTTTAATTTTTCTCACTAAATCTAAATCTAAAATCTCACTTCTGACTTTGTATGCTGCTTCACAACACATCATGACTGTGTGTAACCTTAAATATAAATCTGTCTATTAAATACTATATATATATATATATATATATATATATATATATATATATATATATATATATATATAAAAAAAACTATATTGCCAAAGTACATTGCCTTGACATACGAGCTTAAGTGACATCTCATTCCTAATCCATAAGGTTTTACATTTTTGCTGATAAAAAAGCTTTGTTTCCACACCAGAATCTATTATCCATGTCTTTATAGACCTTGCTTTGTGCACAGTCATGTTGGAAGGGGAAGTGCCCAGCATCAAACTGTTCTCACAAAAATTGTCCAAAATGTCTTGGTATGCTGAAGAATAATTCTGAGTTCCTTTCACCGGAACTAAGGGGCCAAGCCCAGCTCCTGAAAACCAACCCCACACCATAATCCCCCTTCCACCAATCTTTACACGTGACACAATTCATTCAGACAAGTAGCGTTCTCCTGGCAACTGCCAAACCCAGACTCGTCCATCAGATTGGCAGATGGATAAGTGTGATTCGTCACTCCATAGAACGCATCTCCACTGCTCTAGAGTTCAGTGGTGGCGTGCATTACGCCACTGCATCCGATGCTTTGCGCTGCACTTGGCGAAGTATGGCTTGGATGCAGCTGCTCGACCATGGAAACCCATTCCATTAAGCTCTCTGTGCACTGTTCTTGAACTAATCTATAGACCATATGAAGTTTGGAGTTCTGTAGTGATTGACTTTCCTGAAAGTCGGTGACCTCTTTGCACTATGTGTATCAGCATCCGCTGACCGCGCTCTATACATGGTCCACCACTTTTTGGCTGAGTTGCTGTCATTTCCAAACACTTCCATTTTCTTATAATACAGCGGACAGTTGACTGTGGAATATTTAGGAGCAAGGAAGTTTCTCGACTGGATTGCACAGGTGACACCCTTTTAAAGTTCCACAGTGGAATTCACTCTTCACAATGCTGAGAGCAACCCATTCTTTGTGAAATGTTTGTGAAAGCAGTCTGCATGCCTATGTGCTTTATTTTTCACACATGTGGCCATCAAAGTGATTGGAAAACCTGATCCAGAAAATTTGGATGGGTGAGCAAATACTTTTGCCAATATGGTGTGCGTGTGTGTATATATATCACATACATGCATACATATATTTGTGTGTGTGTGATATACAGTATATATATATATATAACACACACACACCAATCTCTAAAACCAATATCCCATCTGCAGAAGATTTTAGCATTAGTATAAGAAAACGCATGGAAGAAAACATTTTGTTTTGAACATTCTGTGAATCAAAATCTGAAAAGTTGGCATCATAACATCTACTGTTAATGTGTATTGAGAGCATAAAATGTAATTGTTGCTTTAATTAACCTCATTTTGTTAACCATTTTGTTAACCTCATTTAATTAACCATTTTGGTACATTTAGTAGGCTAATGTTAAAAAAAAAATGTTTTGTAAAAAGGAGAAACACCTTGAATAGGTCTGTAATTCATTATAGGGTTGTTACACATCACACAACACAGTTACATCAACATTCACTCCCATCCTCAGGGCAGTTTTTCTCAAAATCTCTTGGTTACTCATTAGCATCTTTTTAAACTGGGAAAACTAACATGAACATGGAGAGAACATGCAAACACTGACAGACCTTTGCCTGTGCTGAGCAGAAATTTAAACAGGACTAGGAGAAATTAATCAAAAGCAAGTCACCAAGATAGGACTAATTACACAATTTTAGTAGTGTGTGTAGGTCCATTTTTTCAGTGTATTATAATGAACTATTTTCTGTCATATTTCATAGTTTGTATGATGTTTTTAAATGATGTTTACTCAGTTTGGCCACAAGGAAAGTGAGCAGTTCACATTTCACTGGTGGGATCATGTCTTTAACAAGGCCTCTGCCAGCTTGACAGTGGAGACAGAACAGGTACCTGACATTCTTTTATTTAAGAAGAAGCTACTGTTTTACTGAAAACAAATCACAAATTCTGTAAATTTATTGTATTTGTTTCACTGTGGTGAAGAGTGGGGTGGTTTTACGAAAAACAAATGGAGAAGAGGAAGGTATGATCTCAAACAAAAAGCCACGTAAAGCCATGCTGGACAAGTCAGCCCTCTATGGACGCTTTGTAAAGGTAAGTGTTGGGCCAGCAGTTTGGGAAACAACCTCAAAATGTGGAATTCTGTCCTGTAATCTAAAATTCACAATTGCCCAAAATAATCTGGTTAATTTTTTTTTTTTTTTTGTTTAATAACTTTTTTTCTTTATATATCTGACTTTGCAACTCTAAGCAGATTTCACCTTTGAATTAACTTTTTCCACTGTAAAATTATGAACTACAGAGTATTTACAAATGGCGTTCTAACACTACTTAGATTGGGTGGCAACGATTGTTTTACTAAAATAACACTCAAATGTTTTAGATCAGACAAATGACGAAAGTTCTATAATTGGTGAGGGAGTCGTCACACTGGCTGTTTATTAACTAATCAAGTCAATACGATTAGCAGGACCTCACCTCTGTTTAAGCTTCTAATTCATATGGATGCAGTAAGAGTGCAGTTATTCAAACGTTTGTCTTTATTTTTGACATTCTAATATTTTATGACCTGATAACATAAAATCAAAAGACTTTACACTTTTTTAATACCATATCCAAAGTAAATAATACTGCTTTAGAAGTGTTAAAAACTAAACGATGGCTAAATAATGTTTTAATAGAGATGTTCTCATACAGACGTGTTGCCAATGACCATCCTATGGTGTCCATTGTCACTTACTACAGATTTCTTTCATTTGACATTGTTCTCCCAATTAAGTGTTAGGTTTTTTTAAATGTGACCTTACCTGTTTTGTGTTTACTTTTCCTTTTACTGTCCTCCAGTCTGCCACTCTTCTGTCAGGTCAGAAGCAACCTGAGAACAAAGCCTCCAGCTCCGATGACAGCAGCTCTGAGGATGATGAGAAGCTGGATCTCTCCAGTACTAAGAAGTAAGAACCAGTCTTAGAATACCATTGCATCTTGTGTCTGTAATAAAAGACATAACAACTTTTAAGTTAAATATTTCATGCCCTCGTGTAGATATCAGAATTAGAAGCACTTGGTTAATGAATAAAGTTGTATTAATTTTATCAGTTCAGTAACATGACAAGCAAATAATCCTAATCTCAGTCTAAAATTGTTATAGTGGAAATTATAAAAAATGTTATATCATCAGGTATAGTCTTGCAAACCTAATCCATTTTCAAAAAAAGTTGGCACCAGATTGATATTAGGTGGCATATTGATGTTTGGTAGTGATGTTCGTACCTCCGGTATCCAGACCACCATTAAACCCTGTGGAGGAACAACAAAGTACTGTTTTTTTCCCTCCTCCTGATCTGGTTAACAATATTGACTAAGTCAACAGTTTAATTTTAGATAAGTTCACAAAAACATAATGTTCAGTTAATAAATAAAATGTGTTTTGTTTGTATTGTTAATTTGCTACCAAAAAGTATAAATGTAATTGATAATTTACAGGTTAACTGATGCAGAACTAATGAAAGTGTGTGGAGGACGGACTGCACATAAGTAAGAATTTATTTGTTAGAAATACTTTGAAGCATTTTATTGGTTAGAGTAAATCTCTTATTAAAACAAATCAATGACTTACACATTAATGGTAAATACTGGCTCTATATATTTTCTTGATTTTTTTGTTTGTTTTTATCCCTCTTTGCAGAGGTGCTAGACATGGCTTTAACATGAGTGCCAAACTAGCCAGACTTGAGCAACAAGAGCAGGAGTTTATGGCAAAATATAGTAAGACAATTCAGCCTGTAGCTGAAGTGGTCAATGCTGAAGATCAGAAGACTAGGAAGTCCAATCTGAGAAAATCTAAGAATAGAAAACAAGAATCAAAAGAACCTCAACAGAACAGTACATCTGAGGACAAACCTATGACAGAAACAGTACAAAGCCAGTTTAAAGGTCAAGAACTTTCAACAGATGAATCAGTCAGCTCTACTTTGCGTAATCACATTATCCAATCAGACACAAAGAAAAAGAAGAAACGGAAACGTGAGCAAAAGCCAGATGCACCAGAGGAGGAAGACCGGTGTGATATGCTGGATGTGGATGGTATAGATGGACCACAGCATGAAGTGCCTTCACTGACTATTCACCAACTATGTAATACTGACACTGTCCTCAAAAAAGAGAAAAGTAAAAAGAAAAAACGTTCCAGAAAAATTAAGGAAAGACAAAATGAGATTACTGCACTCCATGACAATTTATCTGATTCTCAAGAGGGTGATGAAAATCAGCAGCATGAGGATGGCAGTATTACCCAACCAACATCTGAAACAGTTTCTAAGAAGAAAAAGAAGAAGAAATCCTGCAAAAAAGAGAAATCCTGGACTGCAGAACAGTCCTGCTTAGATGCCAGTGATGAAAACCAGAGCATCAAGGAATCAGAAAAATCAAAGAAAAGAAAACCATGCAACACTATAAAGCCAGAGCCTGAATACAGATCAGTAGATGAACCAGTAAAAAAGAAAAAGAAAAGCAAAAAGCATAGAATGTAATGTAAACCATTAGAATTTATAAAGTCATAATCATATAAAGGACTGGCCTTTTTGGTAAATAATGTAGAATTATGGTACTGGAAGTGCATTCACGTCACACCATTTATATTTTATAGAATAACTGGAACTGGAAGTGCCATGAATTTGCATATATTGACTGGACAGTTGATGGCTTTTAAAAACAAATGTAAATGCAGTAGTCATTTAAGTCATGAAGATTAAAATGATTTTTAAAACATGAGAGCTGAATGATTCCATACAGAGTGTAGTTATTGACAGTAAATGATGCATTTTTTTTTTAAGAAAGAAAGGCATTTTTTATATTCCTTTAACTAGACCCAGACCTCTTCTGTTGTCACTTTTCCACAGGTCTGGATGGTGCTGATATCTGACAATAAGTCTGTAATAAGATATGAGTTCTTTAATAGGCTCATGTACAAACAGAAAGCTCACCAGTTCAGAATAATGCTTTTATTTTTATTGATGTCAAAAATACTGGATACAGTATGTGCATGTAATACAAACTATTTAAAAAATAGTTATATAATAGTTATATAAAGTTAATTTTCCAATAAAGATCTGACAACTTGTCCTGAAAAATCAAAAGTGATTATGGTTAATTAAAAATCCTTTGTTTAATGTTTATCTAACTGACTGTTTTCTTCTTCAAGGAAGAAATGAAGACAAAAATGTATCCGAATGCGAAACATCTACATAAGACCATGTATACGTCATACATATGTAAAGGCTCAGCTAAATGCATATTCAAATTTCAAGTTGTAACACAACAAAATGAAAGACAGATATTGGCTAATAATAGAAAATTTGTTGCAAACTATATTCCATTCGGCCATGACATTGCATTCATTTCACAGATCCATCTATTATACATGTAACATTTGACTGCCTCCCAGCTTTTAGCAGGAACCTTGTTGGGTTTTGCCAATGCACAGTTATTATCTGGATTGTTTGGGGGTGTTATCCAAAACCTGATAAAGAAAAGTAGAAAATTTTAACTAGCATTAGTTCATTGATTATTGGTATAGTCTTTTAATTCACCTGTAAACTCACTCTGAATATCATTGTTTTAATTATATACATACATAAATTATATACACGAACAACATCTGGTAAATGTTTGATCAAATACTAATTGTCATTCTGAAATTCTTAAGATATGGCACAAACCCCATTTTAATAGAAATCTAGTGGACAGTCAATATCTAAATCTAATCTAAAACCACAATGAATATCTAATATGTTTATTCACTCCAATTGTTTATAACAGAAAAGTGTATACAATGACCAAGTTTATTTTATTTGTTAGTAATACAGTTAAAATTGAATTCCTGTAATGCACTCAAAAACACTTCAGCAGAGGCATGTTCAAACTACTGGGTTATGACAAATGACTTTTAATCTTTTAATTATACATTTTAATTTTTTGAAAATTAACTATAGAACATGTTTCCATTATCTTTTAAACAATTAAAAATGATTTTCCCACATTCTATGCTAACAATACAATTTTAGGCTGCGTTTAGTGCAAGGGAGTGCCTAAGTACTCCTAAGCCCATGTTTCTGTGTTCACCATTGTTAGCATGACAACTTCTTAAATAATAGCATCTAAGGACCTGATGGTTTTAGTTTTAAATCACAAAGCCTCAGGCAGGTGTTCCTTATTCAATTGTACCTTAAATACCTTAAATATTTAAATTTCTTTACCTGCATTGGTAATTCTGGAACTACCAAAGGGGAATGTTTGCAGTGTCCTGTGACTACAAGCATGAGCTCTAAATTAGTGGACAGTCGCCTAAATGTTTAGGCAGAGTGTGCACAGTGTTTGTGCTGTTGTCTCACAGCAAAAGGTAGATTTACGCATTTGCCTGTGTGTGTTTTCCCCCAAAAAATGTTTTGGCTAGGTGGGGAAAGTCTAAGTAAATATGTTTTTATTTTTGTTTAGGGTGCTTCCCTTTTCACTAATGGGCTCCAGCAACCCTTGAGCACTTATTCAGAATAAATGGATTACAAAAGAAATGAATAATTTAATCTTCAATTAAAAGCAGGTAAAACAGTTGAGTTTAATACTCTTACCCTGTGTTTTCTAGTGCAGTGCCAGTCGTCCAGCTCCAGTTTTGACTTCTATGAAGTCCAATCCAGTACCCATGATAGTCATCATAATAAAAGCTTGTATGCTGGTTGATAAATTCCTAGTTGCATCAAGACATATTTTTCAGAAATGAAAACAAATCCACTGTATTAGTTTATCATATTTTTTTCAATCAAAATTACAAACCATACTTGGTGATCACTCACCTGTTCTTCAAGGCTTTCTATGACCGCTAGGCCTCCTCCCATTTTGATGCAGATTTCCTTACTGACTTCCCATGACTGCCAGGCTTGTTTATAATAGAAGTAGTAACAGCTGGATCCATTTTGAATCCAGTTCTTCATGCATGGTGTACAGTGAGTCTCTGCATAGAATAGTGGTGTATGTGTAGTTTATTTACATTTATATAGGAAACAGATGGACTGCAGTCTGTAATTGTAGAATTACGATGTGCATCAATGTGGTACATAGAACCACTAAAACTGTATGTGTATTAAAGTATTTTCCTACCTGCTTCAGTAAATGTACAGTATTTCTTCACTGGGAAATCAGAAAATTGCATGATAAACTGTAGAGTGATATTAAACTGATCTTTTTGTGCTGTCAGTTTTTCATTTTCATTATCCAGCACTGATTTTTCCTTTTGTGCATTTCTGTATGCTAAAGTTACATTGCTGTAAAGATCCTACAGATTTAAAATGATGTTGATTAAGTTCAGCAGCTCTTTATTCCTAAATCTTAGGGAAATTGAGTACAATTAAGTTACTCAAATTTACTTACCATGATATTTCTGTTTTTGGAAACTTCAGTGACATCTGGAAAAAAAACAATTAAAGCAATCACCTACTTTAATCACATGATTTAAAATATTTTTACTTTTAATAAAATTTTATGTTTATACAGTATATTTCAGTAGTACTGGCGGCACAGTGGCTTAGTGGTTAGCACGTTTGCCTCTCAGCACTAGGGATTCCCGGTTCGAATCCCCATCTGGGTGGAGTTTCCATGTTCTCCCCGTGTGTCCGCGTGGGTTTCCTCCGGGTTCTCCGGTTTCCTCCCACAGTCCAAAAACATGGATCAAGTCAATTGAGTTCTCTAAATTGCCCCATGTAGAGTGTGTTTGTGTGAGTGAGTGTGTGCCCAGCAATAGGTTGGCGCCCTGTGCTGGATGTATCTGCCCGGCGGGCATGGATGGGCATGGGGAACCCCACCGTGACCCTACTAGAGGATAAAGCGGAAGATAATGAATGAATGAATACAGTAGTGCTTGATGGTTTGTAAACTAGTCATATTTCTGCATTACCTTTACTTAAACTTTAACAGATGCAGCAAAACAAACCTATTCCATGATGCTACCACCTCTGTATTTCATAGGCAGGAGATTGTTATGCTACAATGCAGCAATTCACATTCCATTTAAATGAAAATATATATTTTCTAATCTAATTATCCATCTCCAAATCATTGTTCCAATAACCTTCTAACTTGTTTATACAAATTCTAGCAAATTGCATACTGACAGCAAAGTTTTTTTTTTGGAGAGCAATGGTGTTCTCCTGGCATTTCTGCTTTGCACATCATATCTGTTTTGTGCTGTCCTGATGGTGGGCGGGGGGTTCCCCATGCCCATCCAGGGTAGATCCTGGGTGCATCCAGGGGAGATCCATCCAAGGCTATCCATCCATTCATTATCTTCCGCTTTATCCTCTACTGGGATCGCAGTGGGGTTCCCCATGCACATCCAAGGGAGAACGTTTCGGGTGCTGGGCAGATACACCCAGGACAGGGCACTAATCTATCGCTGGGCACACACTCACTCACTCACACAAACACACTCTATATGGGGTAATTTGGAGAATTCAATTAACCTTGATCCACGTTTTTGGACTGTGGGAGGAAACCGAAGAACCCGGAGGAAACCCACACGGACACGGGGAGAACATGGAAACTCCACCCAGATTGGGATTCGAACCGGGAATCCCTAGTGCTGAGAGGCGAACTTGCTAACCACTAAGCCGCCCTCCCTTTATCTATCCACCCATCCATTATCTTCCGCTTTATCCTATATTAGGGTCGTGGGGGGGGGGGGGGGGTTCCCCATGCCCATCCAGGGGAGAACATTTCGGGCGCTGCGCAGATACACCCAGGACAGGGTGTCAATCTATCGCTGGGCACACACTCCCTCACACAGACACGCACACAAACACACTCTATATGGGGCAATTTGGAGAACTCAATTGACTTGATCCATGTTTTTGGACTTTGGGAGGAAACCGGAGAACCCGGAGGAAACCCACGCAGACACTGGGAGAACATGCAAACTCCACCCAGATGGGGATTCGAACCAGGAATCCCTAGCGCTGAGAGGCGAACGTGCTAACCACTAAGCCACCGTGGTGCCCTCCTCCCTTGATTTATTTTTAAGAATTTGAAAATCTGATATCACAGTTGAGGTCAAATTTATGATACAACATGGAAACTTTAAGAGATTTCACAATCTTTCAATCAACACTGAAAATTTATGTAGGATATAATGCATTTCACATACATGTAGTACAAATAGTTGTATGCAGGAGTAAAAAAAAAATGCTTACTGATATAAGTCATTGCTACTACTCCACCCAATAAGAGAACACATGTTAGTCCAAGAAAAGCTGTAGTCCATTTACATGGTGTGGACTTGGAATCTGTCACTTCATCTACAAAAACATGGACTTTATCAGATTACACAATTGTGGCCAACAGCTGGAGTTGCAACATTTTAACAGTTATTACAAATGTGCATGCTGAAAACATATTTACTTTCTCAAATTTACTATCCCATTTGTTACATAATAAATCATGCAGCAAAAAGTTTAAGTGAATGAATAAATTTTAGTTTTACGATGCCTCAACATTTCCAAAGATGGGTTTTTGTATGTTTTAGTAACTAAATCTAAAAAGAACAGTCCTGGTTTAGTTCTTCTAAGAGTGAAAATATTAAGTATCAAAAATATTGAGAATTGTACTGAAGTATGGTTCTCAAGAAATTGTTTGTATTAAAATTTCACCATTGGTGTGTTTGAACAAAGCGTGCAAATGTTTTACCACATGTTGAAGGACTGCATTGTGATGTCTCTGCCTGTTGTTTGATTTCTGAATATTCAACCTGCTCAGTCAGCACTTCTATTTGTGGTAGAGAATAGGTTTTAAAATCTCATTACATGAAGCATTGTGTATAAACAATATAAAATGACAATATTTATAACCTTATTTAAAATGTCTTTTTGTTTAAGTAAACTGTATGACAAACACAGTAACAAACATATACTGTAATCTTAAAAATCTAAATAATTTGACATAACTTTTATACTAACACATATTTTCTGCCACAAAATACATGTTTTTTTGTTTTTTTAGTTATATTTATTTTAAAGGATTAAATATGACAAAAATGAATGACGTGAATGACTTGTTTGAATGAAACTGAATGACACTGTGTGTCAAATAAAATCAAAACTTAAACTATACTACTATATACTACTGCTAACAGATACAGTATACAGAACATATAATCAAAAATGTTGGCTATACCACTTGATGCTGGAAAGAGAACGATAATAGAATGGTAAGACTTACTTTGAAGCATTTCTTTGTCAGATCTATTAAAGGCCACCGTTGTGTAGATCACTTCATCTTCCATTTTACACTGACTTTAGCTGTCACACAAGAAACTGAATATCACTTACATTAATCGGGTGTTGTACATGTGTGTGTTGTGAAACCTTTTCTGTATTTGGACATCAAAGAAAGTACAGAGTGTCTTTCAAGTTCAAATTTGTATCTTCCTCATACTAGTTCCTTTTTGAAATTCACTTATTAACTAATTTGATCAGCATCATTTTACACATAGTGTTAGATTGTGTAGATTGTGTAGTCCTATACTGATTTAATTCAATCTGTTTTTTTTATACTTTTCTGCTTAGTAAACATTGGCATTTTGGCATGAACACCAATGCCAAAAAATATGTTGTCTGACATAATCATAAAACTAATGAGTAAATATAATGATCTATTTATGCTTGGTTGCTGAATTTACATGATGCTTAACAGTTTATAAAAGTAAGTAAAAAAAAAAAGAGCAATAGATCATCGAGCAAGTAAGAAATTATATTTTTCTGCTTTTCACTGAACGGAATTAGTTTTTTTTTCCTGAAAAGTAGAAAAATGTGTGATTTCACAAACTGTACATTGATGTCCTGCAGTGTTAATGCTACCCAGCTACTCAAGGGGGATTAGTCCTCCACTGAGCCTTGGTTTCACAAGGTTTCTTTCAACGACACCAGGGAGATTTTTCTTGCCACTGTCACTTTGACTTCAGCTTTAAATGTTGAGGCTTGGAACACTAAAGCTGCTTAGAGATGTATAAATTAGATAAATAAACTTGAATTTGTACTTTTACATTTATACAATTTAATAATAATAATAATGACTATTATTATTATTATTATTATTATTAGGGGTTCAAGCACGAAGTGCATGAAACCTATTGTTTTCGCTCGGATTTTTCTTATTCTTATTATTATTATTATTATTATTATTATTATTATTTTTCTCCGGAAAAACGCGTTGGGCAGCCAAAACTGCAGGGTCATCAGCCACCAAACCCGGAGGGTACGTCCAGATGGTGTGCATCTTCTCAGATAACAAAATGCATATGTTTTCATCTATTGGTGGCGCAATAGAGCAGCAAAACGCGTTTACGCGTCTAACTTCTACCACCTTGGTCTCACAGTCTTCAAACTTTTTTTCCAGTCTCACAGTCTCTCAACAAACCACTTTGCCATTTGGACCCATAAGCTCCGCCCACTTAGATTTTTCGCTAATTTGCATAATTTCAAATTCCACTTCTTCCTACTACTTCTCCATTTTTCACTCAATCCCCATGTGTTTGGTATCAAAAAATTCAGCAGAGTGTGCCCTCCACTCGATTTTTAAAAAACTCTGACTTTTCCCTTCAGTCCCGCTGCTACATGCAAATTCATCTACATGTCATAATTCAAATTAATTCATCCTTCATTCAAAAATCTGTAACTCAAACACCCTTTACTCAAACCTTCTACAACTTCACACACACATTCAGCATCAGTCCCTGAGGACCTCCAAGAAATTTGGCGCACTTCTGTCCATAGGTGGCGCTATAACAGCTACATGTCTTTTTCTCCCTAACCGTACATGCGATCGAGCTCAAACTCAACACACATCATCTTCTGTCCAGTCTCTAACAGATATCCAAAATGCGACTACATCCCCCGAGGTTTACGACCGCCATTAGCCAAACCGCTGTCAACAGGCCTTTCGTGCCCTTCCCGTTGACCGATGACCCTTAAACTTCACCACTCTGTACGTCTACGCACTCTTTACAAACCCCCCGATTTCGACGCCGATTGGCCAGAGGTGGCGCTATTTCTAAAATACTGCTAATAACGTCCACATATGTACATCTACCGTCTCATTTATGCAATCCCATAATGCTCTACTACATCCTTCACATCTGTGCCCATACATGTCCATTAAAAAAATGTCCACTTCTCCAGATATTTCACAAAGTCCAAAACCTGCCCTTTTCGAACAAGTCTCTGGATTTTTGTCCAATCTTCTCAAAATTCATCTGGTCATACTCAGGAGAATGTCTAGGTAAATAATTATCAAAAAAATGTCGACTTTTCCACTTCCACTTATTTTACACTAATATTTTTTCATTAGCGTCATTAGCATATTTAGGCTATATTGCTATAACTCATTAGCCGTTAATCTCATCAAGTCCAAATTAGAAACGTATACCCGCCATGTCCCTCCGGTGATGCAGACCGATTTTGGTTGACCTAGTCCTTAAGGGGCCTCTGATAGGCGCTATAGCAGCTACATGTGAGTTTCTCACTAACCGTAAATGCGATCGAGCTCAAACTCAACAACCATCATCTTCTGTCCAGTCTAAAACAGATTCCGAAAATCACACTACCTCCCCCGAACTTTACGACCGACATCAGCCAATCCGCTGTCAGCAGGTCTTTCACGCCCTTCCCGTCGACCGATGAACTTCAAACTTGACTGATCTGTACATCTACACATTCTTTCCCAACCACCAGATTTTCACACCGATTGGCAAGAGGGGGCGCAATATATGTATATTCCTACTGCCATGTTGTCCAGACTGTCCATAACAGCTTGAACCCCGCTAATCACCGCTTGCGGTTATATTTATTATTATTATTATAAAGTGAAATGTTGTTACAAATATGTAATGTAAAAAGCAACCATTTGCACCAATCTGATTGAATCTGAAGATGAAGATTGAATAATTAATGAATAATTGCTTTTGGAAATTGAAAGCTTTTTAAAAATGTGTAGCTGTACGGTTTAATGTGTAAATGTAACCAGTATATCTAGAAGTGTATCACGCTGTGCATCATGCGTTATTGATATGGAACCACAATACAATGTATGTAGGTTTATGACCACATGGTGGTGCAGTGAAAAGTGACAACTGCACAAAGTAGAACTAGGGCCAAAGGTTAAACCAATATATTTTAAAATATTCTTAAAAAACAATTAATTATGTTAAAAAAAATACTAATATTTGTAATAATCTCTTGCATATACATTATAGATACAGCCACATCCCCAGAAGTTTGGCAAAAAGGTGACCAAAATTTAATCACAAATATGTACTATGTACGTGTATTGAATGCAATATAATTTTATTTAATAATTCATGACTAGTTTTAGATAATGTCTATTTGATTTGACATTTTACATTATATTTATTGCTATTGACTACATTAGTAGTATTAACTACATTTTATTGACCTGTTTATTATTTGCATAATTTGTCATCTTAAATAAATCCCAGCAGTGCTAGGGTTAACTCCATAAATTACATCATTTCTTCCTCCCTCTTCTCACCCAACCACCCAACTCCCCTCTGCCCTCCCCTTCTGCTCACTCAGTATGAAAGGAGTGTCCCTCCATGCTGGCCATTATGCAGGGTCCACCGAGACATCTTGACATCAGTTCCTGAGCCACACACAAGCCACACAGAGTGTAGTTTTCATAGATTAATAACATGGAAATTTCAAGTGTTCGCCGTCCACTTGCCTATACTGGGGAAGAAAAGTATCAAATGCTGGAGTTAAATAGAAGACTGGAGTCATACCTTGGGCATGTAAAACTTTTAGAAGAGGAGAACCAGCTATTGTGGGGTGAAATACAGGTCCTGCAAAGAAGTCAAAGTACTGAAAGCCAAAGAAAAGCTCAAAAGAAGGCGATAAGTCTGGCCAGAAATGAAGTACAGAATGCCTGGAGGGAGAAAGATGGCCTGGAGCTGGAGATCAGGTACCTTTTAAACCAAGTTGAAGAACTAAACATGCTGAAACAGAAAGAGAGGTTAGCACAGGTCGAAGCAAAGCGAAGACTTGAAGAAAGCAAGAAGATCCTTGAAGATGAGCAAAGAGCACAAATTCGGCTGAGGGATCAGGTAGTCTGTCTTGAGAGAGAGGTCTCATTGCAGGTGCAAATCATCAGGAGGACATGGAAAACCTGAAGTCCTCAATTACTCTCTCAAAACCAGTCTTAATGACTCCCCAGCGAAATCGCACTCTTGATGTCCATGAATTGGTGAAAGAGTATTCTCAGAAGGCAGCACAGGCCTGGACAGAGGCAGCAGGTATTTACAAGACTCAAATCGAGAAGATGGAAGTTAGCCTATATCAGGCCAGGGCTCAAATGACTGAAATCAACCAGGAGATGAGAGAGAATCAGCTGCAAGTGCATGCTTTAGCCAAAGACCTGGATGGAGCAAAAATTCTAAATGCCACACTGGAGAAAAATGTGGCAATACAAAAAGACCGGCAGAACCAAGAGCTTCAGCATTTTCAAGTAAGGACATTACACATTATAATGTAATCAGAATATCAAATATCCATCAAACTCAAATCACTTAGCCAAGATGACAAAACAACTTCTATTTGCAGATATGGAATGAACCCTGCATCAGGATCAATTTGAGTTGCCATATAAAGCTAAAAACAATTGATGCATATTAACATTAATATAAAAGTCACTATTTCTGCCAACTTACACTTTCTGTTTTTTTAAATTTAGCAACATGAAGATATTTTATTGGATACACGGATTGTGTATTGTTTAGAAATATTTAAATTACAGGGATGTGGTTTAAAACAGGATTTATACGTTCTTATAAAAGTAGTGCAGAACAAAAGAAATGTAATCATGCATGAAATACAGTATGTTGGGTTGGAGAGATGATCTTTTGCTCTTTATTTTCTCCTCCACAGACACATATAGAGGCCCTGGAGGGAGAAAAATTGGAGATTGAGTTGCAGATGAGTGATCTCATGGTAAATAAACGCAACTTGCATCAAATGAAGATGTCCCTGGGCCTTGAGGTGGCCACTTACAGGTGCCAGTTCCTTTTATTTGCCATTTATTTTGCAGTGTTTTTCATAGAATTATTTTTCTTACGTCAATGTGTATGTTACTTTACGGATCTGGGCATTGAAGTGCAAGTAATACAAATGACATCGGATGAGCAATCTTCTAAATGGGCTACCCTTTGACCTCAGATAAGTGACTCTAACTGGGGTGACTAAATGGGGGAGCAAATGCAGCGTTGCTCATCCAACACTGCCATTTTTTGGAGTATTTACAATTGTTCTCTACTTACATTTTATTGTATAATTTATTTACTATTGAATGAATATAACTGCAATCATATAATCATCATTCATTTTCTAAGGCATGTATTTTCCTGTTTTTAGCTCCATTTACTTATTTGCCTGTAGTTTTTTCAGTCTTTCTGTAACCACTGATAAGAAGCATCGTAATATGATACAGCCAATAATATTATACTTATTAGAAGTAATGTGTATTTCCTGATTTTTGGGGACATGATTCTTGCTGATGTTTTTTTTTTTTTTTAACACAAGATTGGAGAAGATTTCTTTTGTTGTCTCATTACTTTATTAGATATACTGACTTATTAAAAAAAAAAGACGATCTATTTAAGAGCTTATTCATTTTTTTTTTTATTACTTAGGACAAGTTTCATAGGATATATGTTTCTCCATTTCCAGCTCTCCAAGTTTGGGTTTTGGGGTATTTATTTTAAAGTTATTGAAGCCACTGTAGCCCAAGAAACAACTGTATATTATATAAGACCTTATATATTATTATATGAACTGTTTATGATGTCTTTAAAACCTTTATTTACCATTTGTTATAATGTTTTTTACATCTATATACAACAGTTCTAAAATAACATAATTAATTGTTATAATCACAATTAGCATAAAATTTTAATTGGTATTCTGAATCTAGAATCTGCCCTATACTTGCACTCAGATACTGAATGGTGTGTGTGTGGCTCTGCATAGTTACTATTGTATGAAATATAACAGCACTGGCAGCAGCTCTGCAGATGGTGTGACAATGACAAATCTGAAACTTCATTTCCACAACAATAGCCTTAAACTCAATCCGGCTGCTTGAAAACACTAGTCATCCTCCATTTCCCCCCTTGGCGTGTTTAAGAGTGCATTCCTACACTCAAAAGACAGTGTTTTTTGTTTTGAGTTAAAAAAAAAGTAATTTATAGAAAACTTATATTTTGTGTATTTACAATTAATCTCTTTTTATTGAATGGTAACCAGGAATGTGTTTTATTTACATGTTTCTTACAGAGCTTTGCTGGATAATGAGAGAATGAGAACCAACAATATGTTAAGACGTAAGATTTCTTTTTCTTTTCCACATAGGCCTACTGACACTTTTTTTTAAAGAACCAGAGTGGATAGATTTAGCATATAAATATATAAATTTTTTACTCCCAAAGATCATATTGCTAGGAAAATAAATTCTAAATAATTCAATTCTAACATCCTTATTTTAAACAAAAACAAAAAGTGGCTTAACTGTTATTAGTACTTTGACAATGTAATACATTTTATGTGCATATGGTCATATGGGGGTATCTGCCACTTCACTAAATGGAGTCTGTCCTGGTAACGTTAGCAATCCCTATAGGTCCCTCGGCCAGATGGTTCTACTTCCAGTAATTGTAGGCTTGATCAATATATCTACATCACCCCATTACTACAGTGAATCCTGAAAATTCCTATGAGGATAATGAAGATTCTTCAGCTAACACACACACACACACACACACACACACACACACACACACACACACATTTCAGAAATTCAGATAAAAAAAGAAATGCAATGGATGATAAAGTTTATTTATGAACTATATATTGCCTGTTTGTGGCAAAGGGTAAAACGAACATTATTAATATGGCAACCCCATTCTCACTGTACTTCTATTATATTCACAGAAGAAATCAACAGGCCTCTTGAGAGTCAACCAAGCACTCAGTCTACATTTTCCTGTCTCTTCCATAACCCATGGAACTCACCCGCCAAATCAATCCCTCATAAAACCAATTTAATGACCCCATGGCAGAGATCCAAGAATGGTGGGACATTTAAAAAAGAGAAAGTTATGATGGAGGAAAAGATGAAGCTATGTTCATCTACAGCTACTCTAAAAAACACACTTCAATGTAAGGAAGTAGGAGCAAGATATACTGCTACAAATGAGAATGAAACCCCACTAAGTATAAGTGATGAAAACATTTCACAAGAGAGTGGGCCAGAGTCTGAACAGATTTTGTCTGGGACCAGTGAGGCTGCATCGATTGATTTGTTAGCTGGACATGTAAGTAGTCCCCAAACTCCAGACAGAGAGGTGCCACCCAATCGACACATGGAAGAAGCAAAGAGTTTAGAGGAAGGAGATGATGAAGAGACAGAGGTATCTACAGAGATGGCTCAAATATCTCATGCACCAATGTCTGCCTGGGAGGAAAACGATACAGCCATATCAGAAGGTAGAGAAGAATCTGAACAAGAGCCATATCCACAGCACATCACTAATAATGATACAAATGAATTTGAAATAGCTGCTGCACTGACTGAATTAAAACAACTAAATGAGGACATGTTTGCTTCCTCATTGTTTAAGAAAAGTCCATTGTCTGAAGATACATTTGATCATAATGAGGAAAGCAGTGAAATTCTAACCTGGGCAGATGTCAAGGAGACTGTTATTCATTTTGTTGAAGAAGATTCCTTAAAAAGTGCACCAGAGATTGAGGAAGAGTTAACTAAGGCAGATGAACAACCAGAAGGTTGTGGCAATGATATAGTGGAATATAGTGATTTTCAACATAAAATACAAGAGGACAATAAAGCAGAATCTGAAGTTAATGAAAGACAATTAGATCAAAGAATGGAAGAAGACACAATTGAGGGTAAAAAACAGGATGGCTTAATGGAGGAAGATGTTCCTGTCATGGATAACACAAGGCAAGAAGTTAAGTCAAAAGGTTCATTTGTGCTACCAGCTGATTCTGACATACATTTAGATCATACTGAGCAGAAAGCTAATTTAGGACTCAACAAAAATTATGAAGATTATCAGTTAGATAAATGTCATGCAGAAGAAATGCAGGCACAGAGCGATGAGGATGAGTCATTGAATATTTCAACTTCATGGAGAACTGACCCATGTGAAGCAGACAGTTATGCTCAGGAGAACACATTAGCAGACACTCGTCCCCTCATCCACTATAAAAGTGATGAAGAAACAGATGGAAATAACAAAATAACTCATCGTGGAATGGGTGATGCCACTGACAGTGAAGAAGAAGGGGAGAAACGTGAAGGGGCCAGCTTCTGGAGCCAAAAAATCACCAAACGCTTTGATACAATGGAGGATCTGTCTGAGGAGCCAGAGATGAGCAATGTAGATGATGAAACTAATTACAGGTCA
Organism: Corydoras sp. C115; assembly: GCA_019802505.1. Lineage (NCBI taxonomy): Eukaryota > Metazoa > Chordata > Actinopteri > Siluriformes > Callichthyidae > Corydoras > Corydoras sp. C115. The sequence goes on from JAFMOC010000002.1 coordinate 8,223,312, forward strand.
GTTCAAACTGTAGTGGAAGGTTATGAATTCAAGGGAGAAGATGCAGATAGTGACGGGTCACTTCAACCTGTGGCAGAGGGATCATTTCATCCTGAATGTGGTGATACAATGGAGGATCTGTCTGAGAAGCTAGAGATGAGCAATGTAGATGATGAAACTAATTACAGGTCAGTTCAAACTGTAGTGGAAGGTTATGAATTCAAGGGAGAAGATGCAGATAGTGACGGGTCACTTCAACCTGTGGCAGATGGATCATTTCTTCCTGAATGTGGTGATGAAGATGCAGATGATCAAGAGTGTTTTCTTAAAAATAATACTGAGGATGGTAGGCACGATGAGGTGGTGTCGAATAAAGAGGATGACATTTTGCCTATGAGTCTGGAAGGAAATTCTCAATTTCACGATTTGAGTTTTCTTAACAAAGCCCCAAAAAATGAACAACAAATTTTTGAAACAGAACCATCCACAATTAAGAAAAAAGATTTCACCAAAGAGAATCCAGAAAATTTAGATTCCACTTTAAAGGAAGAGGCTATGACACAGTTTGACAATGTTCCTTTTGCCACAGAGACACCATTTCCTAATCCACTGGAAGGACACAGTCTCAAAATGGACCAATGTGAGTATCCTGTTGAAACAATGTTATTAGAAAAAGTCTGTCCAGAAAAGGAGGAAGATGCATATTTAAATCAGTCAATGCTCATCCCTGAAGATTTTACAGACATCATTTCTCAAAAATGTAACCTGAATAGTCAACCAGAGAATCAGGATAACACAGCCATTTCAATTCTAGAAGAGTCCAACAGTTCAGATGATGATTCCTCAAATGCCAGCCAATGCTCTCAGCCATGTACCCACACAGATATGCCAAATCAGCAGCAAGACGAGATGACTACTGCAGGGGAAGTATCACCTAACAATTCTATGTCTTTTACAGGATTTTCACAAGATGTGTTGACTTTGGGCTCTAAAACGGTCACTGAGGGTAATTCCAATGTTCCTCAACTCAATGAATCTGAAAATGTTAAGAGTTTAAATGAGGATGACCATCAAGATGCAGTAAAAATGAACAGTGCTGGGATTATTCTGGATGACAAAAGCTTTTCCCAAACACAAAAATGTGAGAATATTAACTACCAAAGTGAAATCCAAGGGGCATCCTTTTGCATTTTAGATGAACATGACAATATGGAAGAGAAGAACGAAAATAAGATAGATATTATACAAGACAATGATATGAATATAGAACTCCAAAGTAAAGAAAATGAAAATCATGACTTATTTAGTTCCAGCCTTAAGAGTTGCATTTGGAGCACAAATTTTGAAACGGCAGCTTCATATGATCCAGACAACCAATTAGAGAAAGACTTAACTGACACAATTCATGCCAACCCAAACTTGGGGGAGGACTGGGCAGTTATGAGCAGTCCACCAGCAGCTAATAGCCAACCAGAGACAAAGATTGGCATTTCTTTAGCAGATGACCATCAACATCAACCAACAGCAGAGGAAATGAAAGAGCGAAGGTTTTCCCAGGATAAACATGAGCAGTACACAGATGAGAGGGATGGAGTGTTGCAGACTGTCCACACAGAGGAGTCTGATGAAGGTGATTCTTGGTCTTCTGGTGAAGAGTAATTCATTGTCCTTTACCAATATCCATAAATGTATGTTAATTTAATTTAAACAATTATATGGCAATGGCCTTTAAGACTAACTAATATCTATGTAGGAAAATCCACATAAACCTAATGTTAGAGCTAACATAATGTGAATTCCCTGCATGTGAATGCCCTGAAATGTATCTTTATGATTATTTAATACATGTTTAGTGAGTTTTAGAAATTATTTAATTCTTCTCTGTAGAATTCTTCTTCATTATATTTCAAATAAAATAAAATAAAATTAAACATGTGACCTACTGTATTAAAGTTTTTAAATCAATCCCAACAATTAACACTGCAATTCTGAGTGCCAAGATAAGATCTAGAAACATTAATGACATTGATGGGGATAAGTGGTTTAGAAAGTGAATAAATTTTTACAAATACGGAAAGATCTTTTGCTTCTCTGAGAATATTTTTTTTGCAGTTAACCAGTTAATCAGCTGTACAATTAGCATTTACAATTATGCAAAAGGTGTTTGCTAATGTTAAATCCAGAACATTTGGGATTCCTTCACACCATTCAGTTTATGTCTTTATGGACTTTATGTCATTACTTTGAGACATACAGTGGGTTGCAAAAGTATTCATACCCCTTGAACTTTTCCATATTTTGTCACATTACAACCACAAACATAAATATATTTCACTGGAATTTAATGTGAAAGACCAACACAAAGTGGTATACAATTGTGAAGTGGAAGGAAAATTATACATGAATCAACATTTTTTTTACAAATAAAAAACTGAAAAGTGCGACGTGCAAAAGTATTCAGCCCCCTTTTCCCTGAGTGCAACCAATTGCATTCAGAAGTTGCCTGATGAGTGCTAATGACTCAAAAGGGTCCACCTGTGTGTAATCTAATCTCAGTACAAATACAGCTGCTCCGTGACGGCCTCAGATGTTGGTTAAGAGAATATTGGGGAGCAAACAGCATCATGAAGTCCAAAGAACACACCAGACAGGTTAGGAATATGGTTTTGGAGAAGTTTAAAGCAGGCTTAGGTTATAAAAAGATTTCCAAAGCTTTGAACATCTCACGGAGCACTGTTCAATCCATCATCCGGAAATGGAAAGAGTATGGCACCACAGTAAACCTGCCAAGACAAGGCCGTCCACCTAAACTTACAGGCCGAACAAGGAGATCACTGATCAGAGAGGCAGCCAAGAGGCCTATGGTGACTCTGGATGAAATGCAGAGAGCCACAGCTCAGGTGGGGGAAACTGTCCACAGGACAACAATTAGTCGTGCACTACACAAATGTGGTCTTTATGGAAGAGTGGCAAGGAGAAAGCCATTGTTAAAAGAAAACCATAAGAAGTCCCGTTTGCAGTTTGCCTGAAGCCATGTTGAGGACACAGCAAACATGTGGAAGAAGGTGCTTTGGTCAGACGAGACCAAAATTGAACTTTTTGGCCACAATGCAAAACGCTATGTGTGGCGGAGAAATAACACTGCACATCACTCTGAAAACACCATCCCCACTGTCAAATATGGTGGTGGCAGCATCATGCTCTGGGGGTGCTTCTCTTCAGCAGGGACCGGGAAGTTGGTCAAAGTTGATGGGAAGATGGATGGAGCCAAATACAGGGCAATCTTGGAAGAAAACCTGTTGGAGTCAGCAAAAGATTTGAGACTGGGGCGGAGGTTCACCTTCCAGCAGGACAACGACCCTAAACATATAGCCAGAGCTACAATGGAGTGGTTTAAAAAAAAGAATATTCATGTGTTAGAATGGCCCAGTCAAAGTCCAGACCTAAACCCAATTGAGAATTTGTGGCAAGATCTCAAAACTGCTGTTCACAAACGCTCTCCATCCAATCTGACTGAGCTTGAGCTGTTTTGCAAGGAGGAATGGGCAAGAATTTCAGTCACTAGATGTGCAAAGCTGGTGGAGACATACCCTAAAAGACTTGCAGCTGTAATTGCAGCAAAAGGTGGCTCCACAAAGTATTGACTCAGAGGGGCTGAATACTTTTGCACGTCGCACTTTTCAGTTTTTTATTTGTAAAAAAAATGTTGATTCATGTATAATTTTCCTTCCACTTCACAATTGTATACCACTTTGTGTTGGTCTTTCACATTAAATTCCAGTGAAATATATTTATGTTTGTGGTTGTAATGTGACAAAATATGGAAAAGTTCAAGGGGTATGAATACTTTTGCAACCCACTGTATATAATAAAATAGTACAATGATTACCCATCAATGCAACATATAAATATAATAAATAGCTGACATATGTGTGTCTACAACCTTCTGGTTTTGCAGTCTGTGTGAAGTAGAACCAAAAGTTTAAGAAATGTTCCAACACAAATTATCTCTTAAATGCTTTATATCAGTGAAAAGCAGAATTGGAATAGATTACAAAAGATGTATACACCTTGTTTGTGCTTCTGTCTTTGATCATGATTGGCACGTGTGCAGCTTACAGCCAGGCTCTCTGGATGTGGCTGTTTGAGGGAAAGACGATGAGTATAGAGGAAAAAAGAGAGAGACAGTTTCTGGAGATAGCAACTGCATTACCTCACCAGTCTGCAATGTTTTTTTTCCACCAACAATTGCTAAGAATCCATCCTAACATCCAGACACACACACTCACTCTCTCTCTCTCTCTCTCACACACACACTGAGATTTACATGGTCCACTGGGAGCTATAACAAAATCTAGGTGGGGGATGGATTTTGCTGCCGGTCCATTGTGCCCCCCTCAGCACCTGCTCAAATGATCTCAGTCACTTTCACAGGCTTTCTCTAGCACATGACACAGCACAGAATTCTTGATGCAATAGTCTGCAACTTGTTACTAAAAACAAATCATTTCGAATGAACACTAATTTTAACACAGCACTAAGAATCAACTGACCTATATCATTTTTCACTCTCAATCAGACCTCACAAAGAAGTCCCCCACCCCAGAATCGATTAAATATAGACATTTCAGGAAGATGACCACTGCTTACACAAAATACATATTTAAATATATATATATATATATATATATATATATATATATATATATATATATATATATATATATATATATATATATATATAAAAATAAAATACATACAAATATAATATAATATATATGAATACATATTCCTGTAGATATTGTTTGAGAATTTAAATGAAAACAAAATTACTGACATGTCTTAAATGTTTAATAGGATGAAGGGAACTCGAAACCATGTGCCATTTGCTTTCATTACTGAGTTACTATTGATTACCTGGCAGTTGCTCAATGATTAATATTGGTTAAAAATAAAGACTAAATACTACAATTCAAAGTACTCATGGGCCAACAATATTAATATTACTTCTTTAATTTAGAATTTTTGCATGTAATAAAGACTTGCTAAAATTAGCAATGAGATTTCCCACCTTATTCCTCTCACCCACTATGGGAGTAGACAGCTGACAGAACCCAAATGCCAGGCTTAGGAAGATGAAAGAATAAATCCGTATGTCTAATATGGAAAGGACTTATTTGTTAGAAACGACAGCTGAAATGACAAATGGAACATTAACCACAAGTTGCTAAATAATGTAACAATAACAGATTATAATACAACTATAACATCGTCACTGAAAACACAAGATGTGTATTTGCCAAAACAAGTAATTTATCTGTGCAACTTTTTGGGGGGAGGTTTAGGAAAAGTTTTTTTTTCTGTTTCAGCATGACTGGACCTAGTGCACAAAGCAGCTCATAAAGACATCTGTCCAGACATCAACCTCCTTAATTTTTTTTAGGATGAACTAAAACAGAAATTGTGTTCCAGACTCTCTCATCCAAAACCAATGTCTGACTTGTAACGGATAAGACTCCCTTTAGTGTTTTAATTTGGAGAAGTGAAAATAAAGCATTGTCCTGTGTGTGCGCATTGGCCCTTTATGAGCGCAGCAGTTAGTCAGGTGGGGATCCTGAAAGAGAACGTTCTTAGCAATTTACAAACAACTTTAAAAACAACGGAATTTTAAGAACGCGAATTTTACAACGCTTTCCCAAAAGCCGTCCTCACTCACCTAGACTAAGAGAGACTTTTAAGTGGTTCTTTGCACACTGCACCTGAAAATGCACAGTCAGTTAAAAACTGAATCATGGATTGCCACTCAATTTCTCACCAAAATGCACAAAAAATAAACAATTAAACCAGGAAATATAGTTTCAAAGACTACATAAACATTCATTCATTCATTATCTTCCGCTTTATCCTCTATTAGGGTCGCGATGGGGTTCCCCATGCCCAACCAGGGGAGAACGTCTCGGGCGCTGGGCAGATAGACCCAGGACAGGGCGCCAATCTATCGCTGGGCACACACTCACTCACACAAACACACTCTATATGGGGTAATTTGGAAAACTCAATTGACTTGATACATGTTTTTGGACTGTGGGAGGAAACGCCACGGGGAGAACATGGAAACTCCACCCAGATGGGGATTCGAACCGGGAATCCCTAGTCCTGAGAGGCGAACGTGCTAACCACTAAGCCACCGTGCCACTACATAAACAATAAAGAATAATATTTAATTTTTGCTACTGTTATAAAGCAGAAAACAACCAATTTTTTTTTTTTTACCAATCGCTTACCAAGCTTATCAATGTGTGCACTTTAAACCTGAATGCATTCATTCAGAGGCATGGTAAACCGACAGCTAAAATATTATTTTCTCAAAGTCAACTAAATTAGACGCTTAATGAAATAGACAGAAAAATCTAATTATACTCTTTTAGTTCCACAAACAAATAAGAAAGTGGAGGATGCATCACAAACCATTAGTGCTTGCAATTCAACTAATAGATCAGGCATAAACCATATTTGGCAGGAACAGGAATGCAGACTTCTCTCTCTTCATCCTCATCTTCCTCCTTCAGTTGAAACGCTTATGCCAGCATTAACTGCAATGTTGTGCAGCATAGCCCATATAACAATGATGGCACAGCTATGTACTAGTGAACACCTAAGCCTCACTGATGATTTATATAGACACTGAAATTGCATTTTCCATAAATTCAGATTTGTCTTAACACTGAGTGTTCTGATGTGTGCCATGTTCAATTTCTCCTCAGCTTCTGTCTGGGGGGTTACTTAGAAGTAAATAACCACTGTCACCCCAAACATACCACACAGCAGATGCAACATTTTTGCACTGATGGCCACAAACAGCTTGTATATTTAATGCTGAGTAGCCTTTAGGAGAGGTGGCACGGTGGTTTAGTGGTCAGCACGTTCGCCTCTCAGCGCTAGGGATTCTAGGTTCGGATCCCAATCTGGGTGGAGTTTCCATGTTCTCCCTGTGTCCGAGTGGGTTTCCTCCGGGTTCCTCCCAAAGTCCAAAAACATGGATCAAGGGCAATTGAATTATCCAAAAATTGCTCCATATACAGTGTGTCTGTGTGTGTGAGTGTGTGCCCAGTGATAGATTGGCGCCCTGTCCTGGGTGTATCTGCCCAGCGCCCGAAACATTCTCCCCTGGATTGGCATGTACCTGTTAAGCTTAGTACCTGTTAACAGGTAGGGCATGTGGACATGCTTTAACATATTTTAAACATTCCCTTGTTTTTTGAGTTTATGCCCAAATGTGTTTAACAGGTAGCACCAGATTGTGTGGGAGATTCGAAAGAACCACTGTTTTCCCTTCTTTCGGTTTTAGAGTTTGTCCTAATATAAGTATAATTTATTACTCCAGGGGTAAATTATGTAGCAGTATTGTATTAAGCCAACTGAATTATCTGTAAAAGTTGATTGGCATGTTCACTGATCAAGACATGATATAAACAGTATAACCGATACGGAAAGCTATTGGGAGTGGTGGTACTTTGTGTGATTGCTTATTTTGGTTGAAGTGGTTTTTTTTGGGGCGGCACGGTGGCTTAGTGGTTAGCACGTTCGCCTCTCAGCACTAGGGATTCCCGGTTCGAATCCCCATCTGGGTGGAGTTTTCATGTTCTCCCCGTGTCCGTGTGAGTTTCCTCCCACAGTCCAAAAACATGGATCAAGTCAATTGAGTTCTCCAAATTGCCCCATATAGAGTGTGTATGTGTCTGTGTGTGTGAGTGAGTGAGTGTGTGTCCAGCGATAGATTGGCGCCCTGTCCTGGGTGTATCTGCCCAGCGCCCGAAACGTTCTCCCCTGGATGGGCATGGGGAACCCCCCCCCTCCCTGACCCTAATATAGGATAAAGCGGAAGTTAATGGATGGATGGTTTGTTTTGGGTGGTTTGATTTCATTTTGGATTGGTTATTTTAAGTTTTCTTTTTGGTATTTCTTGTTAGTGCTGATCCAGTTTAGATACTTAATATCAGTTCTGGGCGGCACGGTGGCTTAGTGGTTAGCACGTTCGCCTCTCAGCGCTAGGGATTCACGGTTCGAATCCCCATCTGGGTGGAGTTTCCATGTTCTCCCCGTGTCCGCGTGGGTTTCCTCCGGGTTCTCCGGTTTCCTCCCACAGTCCAAAAACATGGATCAAGTTAATTGAGTTCTCTAAATTGCCCCATATACAGTGTGTTTGAGTGTGTGAGTGTGTACCCAGCGATGGATTGGCGCCCTGTCCTGGGTCTATGTGCCCAGCGCCCGAGACGTTCTCCCCTGGATGGGCATGGGGAACCCCACCGCGACCCTAATAGAGGATAAAGCGGGAGATAATGAATGAATGAATATCAGTTCTATTTTTATATTTATTATATAAATATAAAACACACACACAGTTATTTTATTATATTAAATTTCTGTGTTTGAGTGTCTCCATTTCATGTAAACGGTTAAGTTGTATAATCACCCTTGGATAAATGATTGTTGGTGACCTGTAAAATATTCTACAGATTCTTTATATTTTTATATTCAATAAATCAATTCATACATCAGCGGTGTTTTTGCATACTTCTTTAAGTATAGTATTTACACTTGTGTGGAAACCCCATGATTTTGGGTCATGGTTGTGTATAGCTTTTTCGTCCTTCGTCCTCTTACTGAAGGTGGCGTAGTAGGCGACATATCGTGTCAAATACTGTAATATAATGTTACTAAGCTGTAAGGCATTGCAGCTTACAGACTCATGGGCAAGTGAAATGAATGGGCAAGTATTTCTACAATCCTCAACCTTGTCGAAAGCCTCTCCAGGAGCAGCTAAATAAGTGAAGCTCATATAACTTTAAAGGAAGAATATACTGGTGAATTGTAGGTCATAAATGCTCCTGTATGGGTAATGTGTAGGGGTCCCAAAATATTTGTAATGCAGTTGGATAACAGTACCCCTTGTTATGTATAAATATTTAATTGGGTGGATGACATTGTTTGGCATATTCCAGAGGAGGGAAATTCTTAAAGATTGCTACAGTATCTTCCGGATCAAACAAGATCTTAATTAGAAATCTAAAAATATGTTTTAATTAAAAGTGTATGGACTGGAATGGGAATGGTGAGTAATGGACAGCAAGATTTGTAATGTAGAACAAATGCGACCTAATCTTGTGGAAAATCAAAGAGCTGGCATGTATTGGCAAGCAGAGTGGTGACTTGGCGCCTGTAACTGACACGACCTCAACAGTTGCACTTGACATTGCAAATAACCAGCTCTGCTGACTATGGTCAATGTATTTAACCCCCCCCTCCCCGGTCACACCCAGTCCTAAAAAAATCCATGTTATGTATCTACTCTGGCAGGCCAGCTCTCTGACCAAACAAATTATTTAAAATTGCGAATGGCTATTCACTAATCATTTTATTAAAACTTTTGTTATAATTTCTTATACTTCCATCTAGTGGACAAAACTGAGTGTTACAACAGGATCTAAAACTGCAGTATTACAGACGAACAGGTTAGCTTCACATATATATAAAAAAAGGGTATAACTTGTTAAGACTGCAGGTGAACTCTTGTATGTTGTTTTAAGTAAGTTATGTATCTTTGTTGTATATAGTCATGAAATGAATGCCTTATAACAAATAATTAAATAAAGGTTGTCATTAAGATGTTACTTGACCTATTTATTGTTATAAATTATTCATTTATTTATTAATTAGTTTATTCTAATTAGGGTCTTAGAGGTTTTAATTACAATGACTTCACAGACACTTTTATCCAAGATGACTTAAAAGTCTTTGTATGATACAGCATCACTTCAAGTAATAGGGGTTGATCTGTAGATTCAACCCAACCTTTATATGAACAATGCAGCAATCTTACCACTGACCTACATCACTTCTTGGTCACAACAAATGCAAAAAGCTGAAAAACAAAAAGCATATAGTATACAGTTTATGACAGGACAAACACACAAACAATGTGACCTCAGAACCCTCTTGCTGTGGGGGGAAAGTGTGAACCACTGAACCACTGTGTCACCACTTCAAAAATTACAAATAAATAAATAAAAGCCATGTGACCGTGGACAGACTAAATACATAATGTACACTAGTAGGCACTTATCAAGCTTGTAAAATAAAATGAGTCACTATATCCCCACAAAAATGTTTTCGAAAAACAATGGTTATTACAGTCTTTCAAATCTTTTACCAGTCTGGAAAGAAATACATTGTGTAGACAAGTATTTGAACAACCCTCTTAACACTGAATTCAGGTGTTCTTATTTAGTCCTATTATAGCTACAGCTATACAAAATCAAACACATAGCCATGCACTTTGTATAACCAGATAATTCCAATTTTCTGGGAACAGGTCTGTGAAAGTTTCTTTTCTATTTTACTCCAGTGCAGAAAACAAGGTCCATAAATGGGCATATGGTTAGGTAAGTTTGGTGTGGAAGAACTGGACTGACCCACATAGATCCCTGACCTGAACTCCATCAAACACCTTGACAAAAATTTCCACTTTATAATTTTTTTTAACAAAGCCTTTCCATGATGGTCAAAGCTGTTACAGCAGGAAGTGGAGACCAATTTTATTTCAGCATGTTATAAAACTTCTGTAGGTGTAATGTAAAAATGTTCCAATATTAGTGTCCTATTATAGTTTACCTAAAAGGTTACATGCATTAATAATTGCATCACAGCCAGGACATTCCAAAGACATTAAATTTCAGTTTGTTAAAATAGATTTATATAAAAATTTAAATAACCAAAAGTACAAAGGCACAACCTGGGTTATCCTTATTATGTACTTGCCGTATGTTTGACAACAAATGTACATGTACATTAGTTTATGTCAATAAGTATTGTAAAGTTAATGAAATATTACTAAGGTCATTCGTCATATCACTGTTAACGACTTTTAATCACTCAGTAGAAGAAATATGTATGTGAAATAAATTTGGCTAAAACATAATTTGAGATTCCTTACTGTATTCTTTATTAAAATTGATGGTGAAACCAGATGCACATGAGAAACATATTACAAGCAGTTGTAGTTCAGGTTCAAGAATCTGGTACATAGCCTTGTACATACAATTCTTCAGTGTAGCTGTTATTTACCTAACTACTAACTTGTGATGTTCTCATTTGTAAGTCACTTTGGATAAAAGCATCCGCTCAATGACTAATGTAATGTAATGTATAGTTATAAATGTTTTTGAACATTTGCTTAATAATAAACAACCAATTTAAAGACTCAGCACTGGGCTCCCAAAATTTCTATACTGGCATGTACTCTAAGAAAATTACAACAGCTTAGTGTCATAGCATGACACAAAGGTATGTGGACAAACCAATCAACTTGTGTTGTGTGAACAATTTGTTTGTACACATTATTTATAATGGTAAACCACAGATTTTAACCTTATTTTAACTAGACATGGGGGATGCAATTTCAGGGTTTTGCTTATATGCAATGACAGTAGCCTAGTTATTGATGTTTGTTTGTTGATCTTATTTTTATTTCACTAATATTGGTAAGGTGTAAAGTTTAAGCGTTTTTGTGTTCAAATGTTTTTCCACTCCAAATTTAGCATTCATTCTTTGACCCCATGTTAATTTATGTGCATAATTAAACAAATGGCAAAGAATATGGCAAAGTCAAGTGATCTCACAAGCTACAAAAAACAAATTTTACCTACAGTACATGTGTATTTTTGACATTTTATGAACAGCCATCTTTGTGGACCCGTCAAGTTCTTTTTCACCAAACATATACAACCATGCCCGAACAGATCATACCTTATACACTGTGGCAGTCATGCTAGATCAAAAAAGAGCCTTCACCAAAATGTTCCTAAAAATGGAAGCATACATTTGTCTGAAAAAAAATGCATGTTTAGTAGCAATGGGAAGTGTATTACTAAAGTCTTGATATTAGTGATTAAGAGGTGTACTTATGTCCATAAAGTGTATGTAATACTTGGCTTAGACCTTATAATGAAATTTATGACTTTTATGTAAACTCCAAATCACCACCATGAAGAAAAATACCCTGAAAATCAGAGTCGAACTTCTTCATATGTCAACTTGTCTATTTAATATATAAAATACAGTAAAACATACGCAAAAGGGGTCAGGGGTCATAAAGGACAAATGGATACTTTGGTACAATAACAAACACTTTTTTGTAAAAGCAGTATATAATTTGTAATAACATATCAGTGCATACTTTGTTTATGAAAATATACACAAATTGTATATCATTCTCCGAAAAACAACAGAAAATATTTTTGTTTACAACAAAACTCAAAGCATACTAGCAGAACACAATATATTAGCTATTTTTCTTTAAAAATTGTACTTCAATTGCTATTCTAGTTGTGTGTGGTGTATATTCTTAATGAACTTACATTTCAGTTAATATTATATGACTCATTCGTCGCTTGTTTTTATGCCCATGCATCAACATCTGTCTCTGATCTGAATAAATTAAATAAGTGGCTACCCCTACTCATCTATGTGTAGAGATTTGTACGATTTTTGTACAATGGACTGAAAAAAAATTGCAGCATTTGACTGGTCATTCTATCAGCTTGTGTATCACTTCCCTCAATTACCAATAAGTACTAATATCACTACTGCCATTTTATTTCACCTAATAAATCGTGCAATATTAGTAACACCCATTTGAAGAAAAATGAAATGAAAACAACAAAAAAATATTTATATATTTAATATATAATAAAATAAAGTCAAATTCAATAAACAGGATGCCTAACCTACACAAAATAAATTGAAAAATTAAAGTCTCTTAATTATCACTGTTATTACCATTAAAGATGATAACGATAATGGTAATAACCATTAGAACAGTTTATAATAGAAACAGACAATAGAACTGACACCAGCACAAATTAACACTAGAAAAATTGAGCTTTTCTAAACATCATACATTGGGGGGTGGGGGTGTAATGAGGGTGAAAGAGGGTGAAAAACTATTCACGCAACGATTGTCTTTCCTTTGATTACCATAACTTTAAGAAGAAAAATAAATTGTCCTAGTTGGAGCTTGGGAACATCCCACACCTTCTGAAAATGTTTAGAAATCTAATTTGTTCAAAGCTCAGGGTTAAAGTCCAAAGTATTCAGTGTTCCAATGAGCAGACCCAATGTGGAACAGGGTGACTATTTGAGGAAATAATCTTGGCTTGCAGGGTATGAATGTGGCTGCAGAATAGAGGTAAGTGGTAAAAAATAATAAAGTTAGCGGGCTAATACAAGGCAAATCTCACCTGAGCAGATATGACGGTACCACTTGAAAGGTCTATGGAACAATAAGCCAAATAAATGAGTATTCAGAGTTTTTTTTAACCATTTTTTAGAGGACCTATCAAGAAAAAGTAAATAAATGATTGAATCTGTAAAAAGCATGACATCTTAAAAGACAATAGTTTTGAGGTAAATGGCAGAACATAATTTGGGTCTCAGTACACATAGAGAACAAGAGATTTCCCTATGAGACAGGGTCTAAACAATGACAACTGGGTTTTTCTATGCCCAACCTATTCTTCATTATTGTCAATAAGACATCCTTCATTCTATTTACTTACACAATACAATATGACCATAAAACAATTTGGGTATATTAATCTTTTTATAATACTTGTTTTATATTTTTTGAGAATTGCACATTTGCAACAAGTGTTGACTCAAAACTAATCTATTATACTCTACTATTAGTAGAAAGTTTTGTAGTACTATTAAGTACTACAAAAGGTCAGTCTTCAACTATCCTGAATAATTTTAAACTGATGTGATATATGGGCCAGAATCAGACAAAAAAAAATCACCATCCCTGAATAGAACATGCTGTTTCAGAGAGAGAGGATGGAGTGTTTATGTAAAAAAAATAAAATAAATAAAACCCAGCAAAGTATGGCCAGTCCTGCATAATTAAGGACGGGTGGTAGTATGGCAGATGGCAGAGGTAACAAGAGTAGGCCAATCTATAGATTATTGGAACCAGGAAAGTATAAGAAACTAATGATCTTCTCTTTATAAAGTGTGTGCAGGAAGAGAAACTGAATAGCAGAAGATAAACTATGTCCTGGTATAAAAAAACACCTGACTGGCAATTGGGTAAAGGGTTTGTGTTGTTATGATGGGGACTGATTTTAAAGTGCAATCCATCAGAAGAAGAATTACAGGAAAAGCATTACTTCTGAAACAGTCACATCCATGCCCAATTCCCCTTGCTGCATCTCTACAAGGCTTGCTCTCAACACGGTAATATATTTACACATAGAAATAGAAAGACATCTCCACTGAGAGTTACAGCTCTGCATTAGGCAGATCCAGCACAATGTGTATGCTCATACATGTATCGCTATGTACAGTTCCCCCTCACCTGACTTCTCTTCAGCTCCAGTCACACACCATAGCTGCACTCTGCTTTAGTTCCAGAATCCTCACTTCTGGAACCCAAAATTAGCTCTCTACACTGTTCTACCAGGCTTAAATCCAAGTCAATGACTCACCGAACTTTGCTTACTTTACACAAGAGCCTGTGCAGAAACAAAATGTGGGGGAATTAATTGGTGTATTTACATGCTCCAAAAGCCTAAAACCTGCACCACTGAGCCGACTAATGGCTCAGATTACTTTGAAACTCTTCTGACGTCCTCAAAAGTACAGTTTAAGAAAACGCGCTTCACAAGTGGAACTACAAATATCTAAACTGCGAAGCCAGACAGACAAGTAATAAATACAGAATGTTAAGTTGCTTCTCATACAAACTGGCAATAGTGACACTAAAAACAGATGCCCAGCATGTTTGGCTGAGTGACCTGGTGTATTATACACTTGCATTTAATATCAGGACTCCATTTCAATTAGTACAAATAGGGCTACATTTCAACCTGACTACACCATATGTACGATACAAAAACGTACTTATGTGTACAAACGTGAAGAAAGTAAAAAGTTCGGTCATCTCCTTTGCGGACAAAGGCTGATGCAAGCCACATGCACACCGCCAGATGACCAATTTGGAGAAAAGATTAGTTGAAAATGTGACTAAACTGAGCACTTTATTGATTAACGATCGCTGCCACACTATCTCCGTTTCACTGCTCACAATCACACACAAATATTTTTGGACTGTTTCAAAAACCTGTTTGTCAAAGGATTTGTGGCTTTCCAAGACCACCACCAAAACATATAATAGGCTGTCCCTAAAATATGCACACTGCTTGTTTTTGTTGTCCCCAGATGTACATAGTTAAAATAAAAGAGAGATTCCTGGGTTAAAGGAAAAAAGGTAAAAGTGCACCGTCCCAATGAGCACATCAGTTTTTAGACGAACTAAGTCAGAGTAAGCTTGTGGTGGTATACACAACACAAGATTGCATCTATGACAAAACAGAATGTACAACCAAGGCCAAGTTCGAATGGACGTCTTGGAGGAGCCAATGGACTACATCAACCCAAGCCAAATTACAGACGTCACTGCTAATGTCTGATAAGTTGATGCTCATTGGGACTGAAATTTCTGTAGGCCAGTGCTGTCACACTGAAAGCATGTTAAAATAAGAAAGATACATAACCCAAGAGAAAAAAAAGGTAAACAACAAACACAATCCATCAGTCATGATAACACACACACACACACACACACACACACACACACAAAGAATAAAGCCTAAATAACATGAGCTGGGATGTCAGTTTGTAGTAAAGAACACATTATGGCTGGTCTCTTTTAATTGGCCATGCTGATCAACTGGACTGGATCAAAAGGTTAAAACATGTTGGTGCAGACTTTTGGGGTGAACACGGCAAAGACTTATCAGGTCAGTGTTGAAGGCATTTCTGTTCCAACTCTGATCTGGAGAGACATATGTCCCAGCCGTGTCTCTCCAGAACATTTCAGCTCTTCATTCCAATGTGGGTTTAGTGCACCTCTGTCGTGGACTATCTGGTGTCTGTGTCTGTGTGTGCGCGCGAGTGTGTATGTGAGCACACGCATTTCATCATCAACATGTCACAGAGAAAAAGAGGACAAAAAAAAGCATGTTGCATGCATGTGTCTTGAGGTGCAGCTAAACATGGGCCACAAAGAGGTGAGATGTGGTGTGCGTGCGTGTGTGTGTGTGTGAGAGAGTGTGTGAAAAGCAGGTGTGTGCATGAAACAGATGCTAACTCTAGCTCTGTTTTTATGTGACCCAGGTATCCAGTCTCATGCGCTTGACATTAGCTCCCTCCTGGGACTCTGCCGAAGTCGTCTGCTCTCCCGCCGCTCTGATTGGCCCAAGAGTGGCTGCGGTGAAATCAGGGGGTCGTGGTTGGACTGCATCATCTCTCTCACTGCTGCTGCTGTTACTAATGGTATGGAGAGGAGAGCGGCTGATTGTCTCCACCCGCACTGTCCCCGGGTACTGAGACACACTGAGAGCCGCTGTTGAGCTTGGGGTAGTACGCTCACGGTTAGGGGACACCGGCTCTGATTTGATGCTCACGCTCTGGTTGGTGTTCACTGTCAGGGTGGCACCATGTGGAATGGGACCCACTGGCCTGAGAAAGAGACAGGGAAAAATAAAAGAAAGTTTAATGGAGTTAAAATCGTCTGAGGAGCTGTACGAAGACAAGTGTGCTGATGCAGACAAACCACAGTCACAGAGGTAAGACTTGAAATTGTGACAAGAGACCTTGACCATTTTTTTACACATCAATTTAAAAAATATGAGAAAAAGTTTGAGCCTCCTAATGGGAAACAGATGGAGGCCAGGTGGCACAATAAGGATCAGTGTAAGTAACAGTGTTTTGTGTAACCTTACATATAAAACACTCAAACAAACAAAAAGCAAACAGACATTTCGGAAAACAACAGCAAAGCAGTTTTCCCTGTAGGTCATGCAATCTCTCTTAAATCTGTTACTTTCTCTCTCTCTCCCATGAAGAACCAAACAGTCATAACATCCACAAAAAACTGTAGGTACTATTTAAAGTAGCAACAGTTTACATGCATTCTAAAACAAGTCAATATAATAATAAACATGGCATACGAAATCACTCCAAAGTATTCTACATGTGAAAGCTAAAAAATAAAAATGAATGGTTAATAAAAATCTAAATCTAAAAAGCTATTCACAAAGAAAATGATTTGCAAACTTAAATATACATAATTTATTAAAATTATTTGATGTTGATGTAAAAACTGCTTGTTTCAATTAACGTATACTAATTGACATTAATTTTGCCATGCTAGTAAATCCTCCTGGCTCAACTTAATTTGAGTTGTGCTTCATACATAAAATATATGAATCAGATAATATCTAGAAACCTACCTGCATTCCCAAATATGTTTATAGTAAATTACCAGCAGGTGGGGCATGAATTGTAAAATTATTATAATATGCAACATAATGCTTTTTTAAAAAGCCATGTAATGATTATAAACCTGGTTCTCTGCAAAATTAAAAGGCACAAAAGTTAAAAAGGGAACCACAGACATGAAGCTGAACAAAACCAAATTCACAGCCTCCACCTGCCTTATGATAGGGTGGAATTGTAAATCACACTAAGAATAGAAATATGCTTTGTACTCATGAAGAGTCAAGAAACAAAACAAACCAAAGGTATGGAGACAAAAATGTGTTGTTTAAATATTTGTACATTGTCTGCACTATGTGTCCTAACTCCAGTAAAAACTTGTGAGTATAGCAGGGTCAACATGAAATCATTACTTAAGATGACCCAGCCATCCACATCAGTGGACAGAGTGAGAAAGCAAAACAGACAGAAAGAGAAAGGGCAGCAGACTCACAAACATGGGGGGGGGGGAGAGACAAAAAACAGAAATAGAAAGAGAATACAGTACCAGCTGAGCCCATCCTCCCTGCCCAAGAGTAAGCTGGCCTGAGAGGTCACACTGCAGAGAAAAAGACAGGCGAAAGATACTCTAGCATCTACTTATCAATACTCCCCTGGCCCCACAAACACTTTCAAAACAGATTGCTGCATGTCTAAATGGAGCAGCAGCAAATACACATGCATTGTGCACATAACATTTCCCAGGCCTGTTAAACCCAGCAGCAGGACACTATACGCTCACAGATAAGCACAGTCACACCCAATAGAATGTGACTCGTTCATGCTGTTAAACACAAATCACACACAGCCTGAAAATCCTAAGAATTAAAGCATGTCATATACAGAAGACGAGCAAAAAATGAAGATTCCGCAGGACTTTAGTAGAAGTTAATTATCAAAACTTCTTTTCTCAACCCTCACAAAACCACAAACTACACTGTAGGTCACCCCCAACATACTGCAAATCTAAAACACTGCGAAAAGTAGGCAAAAATAATGAAAGGGAAAAAAAAAGAAATAATCAAGCAAGGGATGAATGTGGCGCAACAGAGATAGTGTCACACTCAGGGCCTCAATATTTGTATTGTATCTATTTTTCTTATAGTAGGAACCTATAAATTAAACAACCTGTGTATGATAAAAGGAATCACATTTTCTGATGATGATAGAACAAAATTATTTTGGAAGAAATTTGAAACTGATGTTGCTAACCTTTTGAAAAAAACTGATGATAAATTATTGTACAAAAATTTTTAGAACATTCTCAATTTTCCAAGCAAAATTTTAGGAATACTCACAAACTATTTACTAAACAACTACTTGGTAATTACTAGATGGGTCATGTATTTTTCCTGGCAAGCCAAAACACAAACAAGCCAATGGCAACCCTAAATATCTGGTACAGATATGTTGGCAAATTAATATAGCACAAATGTTAACTATCCAGGGTGACCGAGCTAGTCATGGAAAGCTAAAGATACAATTGCTTTTAGATACATAATAAAGTGTTCTGGACTGTTATTTTGTTGGGTGCACTGGATCTATTTTGTTGAATGTGACATGAATGGTAAAAGGGGTATTTCTCATCATCTTTTTGGCATAATGGCAGAATGAGAGAAACAAACCTGAAACTGTCATGACATCCTTAAATCAAATTCCTTATAAACGATCTACAAAAATCTGAAAAAAAAAATCATGATCACAGAATAAGATAAACATCTAACCCTTCCATTGTCACCATGTCTGTTAACATCATGCAAAATTTGAGTTCTCTTGTATGCCCTCTAGTGGAATGCTACAGTCACATATGCAGTAAGCAAGTATGCTTATAACTACACTCAACAACGTAGCCGGCTGCTCATGCAAACGCCCGGTAAAAAGCAAGTATATCTCTGGCAATACAGGGTGTTGGATTAAACAATTGCAAAACCACAAGCTGGAGTCTATTTTAGGTAAATAAACCCCTTAAATGAGCCAATCCTGTTTATAAACAGCCTTGTTGGGGAAATAAGTAGTTTTCTTAATTTTTTTTGTATTAATTGACTATTAAACCCATGTAATATGTATTTTTAAATCCTCTGTTTAGGACCAACTGAATAGTTTTAAACATAATTTAATCATTTTTTAGCCTCACATGTTGATGTAACTAAATAAATGTAATAAAACAGACCCAGAAACTCTCCACATGGATTTAGTTAGGTACATCACAAAATGGCATTTATATTGAATTGAACTGACTCAACGTAAAAAATGCTCTCTGTACCAAACAAGAAACTTCTGTGCATGACCCAACCTGCCACAGGACAAACGCACACCAACAGCAAGGTAAACAACAGATATAAATCACAACTGCAAAGCGCATTAAAGCATGTGGTGCTGATAGACAGCAAAAGCATAATGAGGAGTTTTGAGGCTCAATCAGAAGCTGAAGCTCGAAAGGCCTCGGGCGCAGACAGGACAACAGAGTGAGACTGACTAACACAGCAAGCCCCAGTGCAAAAATGACTTAAAAGTTCCCTTAGCAGCCTATTCACCTCATGTTAGTAGCCAGACTGGAGATGCAGTTAGCCATCTCCCCGTTCTGTTTGTCTGCACCCCACATGCTGTAATCAGACAACAGAGAGTACACACACAAAGACAAGCAGAAAACAAAGGCAATGTTAGAAAAGCACCAAGACCTTCACTGCACACACTTTCCCAAATCCTGTGTTAAAAGCAGATACAACTGCAGAAAAAAGGTTAATGAAATTCAATAAACTGCTAAAGCTTTCGGAAATGACAAAACATGACTAAAACAGAAAGCCCTGAAAAAGCAGAGAACTCAGAACTCTAAAGACCACTTTAATATTCAGCCAGCAGAATGTATTGTTTTTAAAGTTTATGTTATCTCAAGACAGGATTTACACTGTAGCATTTATTTAAAAAGTGATAAACTAAATCCAGTAAAGGTTTATTAGTGGACTTATGTTGCTCTGACAATTTTTGCACTGCACCTGTAATCAATCCTGCCGACTATTTTTCTTTGAAACTAATCTAGTTTCTGGATTTTTTTTTTATCCAAAGAGGTAAACCCCTATTTCATAGTAAATAAGAACTATTTTTAGAAAACAGGTAGCGCTAGTCCTAAAATCTGATTAGCTGTACTTTGAAAGCAAACACAATGCATCAATTATGTTGATACACTGAACCGGTACAGATGATTCACTGAAATAAGTTGTTAGAAAAATAAAGAGTTCCTTGTGGTGTGCCAAAGATAACCTTTATCCTTGTTGTGAGAAGTCACTAAAACTGAGTGAAAACCTGATTATTATTATTATTTTATTATTATTTAAATGAAAAATGCTAATTATAGCAAAACTGAGCAGGTATGCTGATAAGTCCTACATGTAGCTCACACCACTACTGACAGGACTATAGTCTTTTCTGGTTCATGCAAATAATTTAAAATATGAATAAAGATGAATTAAACATTGTTGTAATTTATTAAACATATCAGTCTTATGAAAGCAGTTAGCTAACTGAAGGAGAATGAGTGAAAGGAGAATGAATGGAAAATGGTGTTATTGGCACTTCACAGTGTGTTGCTCCAATTACAGTACTTATAGTAACTCTATTAGGTCAACTACTTTGGGTCAACACAGCAATCTCAATATTAAAACCAAAATAAAAAAGTTTGTTGCCAATAAATTTAAAGTTATCATCTTTTATTACTTATGTGCACTTCTGGTCTAAAATTAATATAAACTGGATTATTTTTTTAAGAAATACCTGTGATGTAATTTATGGGTTTCACATAAAATGTTGAATATATGCCAATATTCATGGAAAAATGCAACAAATAAAAAAATTCAACTAGGTCCCAGTTTAAATACATCAGAAGTCAGCTAGTCTTGGATCCCCAACACCACTTTTCCTTTTACTTATTTTGCTGAAAACTTTCAATTAAGTTTATAATTAACATTCAATTAAGATTTGCATCACAACTTTCAGTATCCTGACAAACTAAGATTAACGTGAAAGTGATGACGACATCATAGAAGCTGGCAAAATGGTAAATTCGCACAATGAAGCTTTTCATCTATTTGTCAAGTCTAAGAACTCATATATGGACTGCAATTTCACAATCGCTAAAAACAAACAAAACAAAACAAAACAAAAATAAAGATAATTGTGCTTTTAAGTAAAAAATTAAAGCTTAATTTAATAATAGCTTTAACCTAGAATATAATGTACAAATCTGGTGTTTCCAAACAAGTACATTTCTTATAATAGTGCTTTTTCTTAGACAGCTGCAAAATGTTAAAGCTAGTGACTCATGAATGCAGTATTACAAAGTCTTACAAAGTGTTGATTAATTTATGTTTCCATGAGTAAAACAGGTATAGTATTAACTGTCTATATTTGAAACATATAATTAAAAATTCTAACACAACATACATTTATATAGACTTTTATTTTATAATAATTTTTTTTAATTTTATTTAAATTTTATATATATTTTTTTTTTATATGGATGCACCAAAATGAAATATTTTGTCCAAACCGAATGAAACAGAATAAGACAAACGACAGTTTTGCCCAGTGTTGCATTAATTGGAACAATTGCTTGGAAACATGTTTATACATCTTTATACATTCAAAAAGCTGACATGTTTATAAAAAGCCTCAATCCAAGATGATTGTATTTTATTGTATTGTTTTCGTTAAGGAAAACAATGCTTAAATGCTTAAAACTAAATCAAAGCTAAAAAACGTCAGTGTGTTCCAGTGACTCGGCGTGGAAAAACAATGCACCGACATGGTCATTAATAACATCATTGTTCAGTATTATTATTATTATGCATTTTTAATCATTTCCTTTCCAGCTAAATAATTTCAGTCAAATATTTGGTGCATCCGTAATGTCTTTTCCCCTCCCATCAGGCACCTCTCTTCATCACAAAACGCCTATTAACTAGGTCATATAAACCCAGTCTACCACTTCTGTTTGAGCTGCATGCAAGATCCAGTGGCAATAAAACACACTGCAGGAAGTGTTTCCATCCCATGGTGCATGCATGAACTCATTGATTCCTATATGATTCCTATAACTGGCTAGCACCACTGTGAATAATATGGCAAAAAGCAATGCCTCACCTTGCTTTTTTAAGAGCACAATTTGCAATTTGCTCTCTGTGGGCTTTGAACACAGATAACTATCAGGTTTTGAATTAGCAATCACTGAAAGATTGTACAAATGCTTTTTTGCTGTGCTTATTAGTGAAATTTCACTAGTTTTAAACAAACAAGTATAACATAATTTAATGACACAATCTGTATATTTTAAGAGCATAATTAAAAAAGGCTGTATGACCATGGGGTAATATACTGACTGTGTAGATACTTTACACTGTGGATTTGGTAGATGTAATATTAGGCCATGGTATGTTCAGGTTTCATTAGAAATTTAATTGTCATTCCTTCTCCATTGAATGCTTTATAGACAAGTCTATGCGGTCTTACAAATTTGACAGTGTCAAACACAACATTGAAATATTTCCTGATAGGTAAATTTGGAGGAAAACTACATTGTGTTAAGCTTGGTTAAGACAGTATTTAGTGTAGAGAAGTTAACATCCTCCAGTATATGTTTATATTCTCATGTTCTTCTGCTTAAGCATGCTTAAATTTCACTACAAATCGTTCTTCTTTAAAAGTGCAACTTGAGGTTAGAGGGCTGTGGTTTATCATGCTGCCCAGCTACAAAGTTGCTGTAGTGAACAGGAAGAGAAACTTGTCTCTGTGGGCTCACACTTAAGGACATGCGGACAAAGGTTAGAGTTTTGCAGTGTGTTAGTGCATATGGCCAGGTGCATGGGCTTGTGTGTCCTTGTATGTGTGTTGCTTTGAGCAGAACTTACACCAGGTTACTAAGTGAGGCCAGGCTGAGCTGTTGTGGTTGCTGTTGTTGTTGTTGCTGAGGCTGTGATATGGATGACTGCTGCTGCGGTTGCTGAGATACTGATGGCTGCTGTTGCCAAGTGGTCACGTTGCTTGGCAACAGCGCACCCTGTGGTGTGAAAGCCTGAAGGGCTGTGAGATCTGCACTCGTCAGCTGATACTCTACAAACAGAATGGGGAGTTGGGAAGAGAGATGTAGGCTTATTCTAGACTCTGATTCAAAACAATTGTCTGCACACTTTCCATTATGCCATCAGGCAAATTTCTATGGCATTTACAATCTACAGAGAGGAAGATCGAAAGGATTAAAAATGATGAAAGATAAGCACAGGGTCCATTTCCCATTGAACATAAAGGTCAAATATATGCTTTTATCGGTATTCACATATCTGCCAGCTCCTGCATACTTTAAACACATATCATGCATTTACAGTGGTCAGATTTGAAAAGATATTTCACTTTTAATTGTTTTGGTAAATAGGCAAGTCAATGTATCACATGCTTTCGATCCCTCTATTATTATTTATTACAACTGACAATCCTGGAATTTTACTAGCAAGAACATTTCCTTTATACATTTAAAATTTTAAACTGACAAACATTTAACATATTAGCCATGTTAACTATAGTACCACTTATAAAATGACCTTAAAAGATTACAAACAGCAAGTTTTCAGTATTTTCATAGCTAGAAATGGATTGTCTGACATTTAGTAGGTCTGTCTCTCTTTTACTTTATGAGTTAGCCCCTGATACTCTTCACTGATTGTTCATAAAGAGAAGTTATAGTTAGGCATGAGTGACTGCACTGTTCATTTTAGGAAAAAGGTAATATAAAAGAAGAATCCATAAAAGAAGGTAAAGAACACATATTATAACCTCAGAAATCTGTAATCCTATCAATTTCCTATAAAAAATTAAATTCTATAATTCTATAAATTGAATTTGAACTTTTGTTATGAATATAAATTCACATATAATGGAGAACCTTGTTCTTTTAGTGTGCTCTAGGATTTGTGTTACCCCTGCTTTAGTCCACATTGACCAAAACTGAGCAGTACTGCAATGGTACTATGGCACAAATTCACTGTAAAGAACCCATTACATGTAGTATTACTTCACATGTTCCTGTTCCTGCTAAAACAATGTTGTAAATTTAATGTTATGCAACATTATATCAATGTTACACACCTGTGTTGTAAGCAGTAGGCATAGAGAATGGCGTCAGAAGGCTAGGTGTTGCCACAGATACAACAGGAGTAGTAAGAGGCTGGGTCACCTGGGAGGCACCTAACCGCTGAGCATTCTGGTTAAGAAAGAGAAAAAAAAGTAGGATGAAGGGTTTAACCTCAGAATGCATGACAATAGAAATAACACCCATAGACACACATTATATATTATCTAAAACTGCATTTTTACAGCTGGAACAATCAAACAGCATAAGAGTTTTTAATAAGAGTCTGACAAGCTTTAGAGATCCTGGGCAGTGGGCACTTACTATTCTTTCCATAGTAAAGAAAAAAACAAGTGAAATGTAAATTTTATTGTCTACTGTGGTTTCAGCTATAAAACTACATTTTTTACAGCAGCTTGAAACAACGACCCTCACGCTCCTTTATTTTTTTCCTAACACAGACACTCAAACAAGCACACACATGGATGCATGCTTAAAAATTTATGAACACACACATAAACAGTGTACACGCACAAGAATCCACACATGCACATGCTTAAGTTCACACAAGTGCAACTATTTATAAACCATTTACAATTTTCTATATATTTGTTTTATAAACTTTACTTTTTTTCAAGCATCATTTTTTAGGTTCATTTAGAGTCAGATGGGATGACGATCAGTTGTGAGTGGATTTCCTATTTAATTAAAAAAAAACAGCACTCCTATAAAATCTCACAAGACATGTTTGTGGAAATATATTATGGCACAAACTAAGAACATTTCAGAGAATCTTGGAACTCATCAGACTGGAAAAAGTTACAAAACAATTGGGACTTCACAGTTAAATCATCTGGCCCCAGATGTGGTTAACCAACAAAATGGCAAAAGCAAGGCGCATAACAGTTTTTGATGTCACAAATAAAGAACACGATAAAGAGAATCACTGCATCCCAGTACGAAAGCCTAATCCTATATATCATGGGTATCTTGGTTTTGACCCATTTTGCTGCAACTAGTGCCAAAAACTACAAATTATCTTTGAAACTTGATTATGTTTGAGCATATGGACTTTGTTCGGTTCTTAAAAAGCCTCATTTTGCTTTCACTGAATAGTATAATGATATTTTTATCTGAAAGCTTGTAGTCTCATCTGTCTACTTTAGCTGTACATACATGCGAAACGCAAGCAACAATATTCTGTGAAGAGTGATGTATTTCTTTCCTACATCAGTGCAAGAACTTGATGTTTTTGACCATGGCTTCAATGTGTAATTTAACATTAATGTACTAAATAATGCTACTTGCCATGTTGATTAAGACCAAAATGTTAGTCCATCTTACCAAAAAAAAGGCAAACATGCACACATGAATGCGCATACACACACAGATACACAGGGTGAGGGGTATGTGCAGGAGAGATTAATAGAGCCTAAGAACTCCCTAGAGTAATTTGTTCTGCTTCACTGCTTTGCTAGTGATCTTGTTTGTCTTACATATATGTGAATGTATGTATGAATGAATATACATGTGAAAACAAACACTAAAAAAACATGACCTATCATTTTGTCATCTTCCACAAATTATGGGTAAACTATACACCTCAAACCTGAATTTACAATTACAACACTCATGGACATTGCACACCTACATTAGTCACCATTTTAGCATGCAAACATAAGGCTTTAGTTTAATAACACAATCACTACACAAACAAATCAGTCAAAATGATCATGAGATGGTTCACAGCATAACAGTCAGAATAGTGAGTTTTTTTTCACCTCTGTCACCAACTCCAACTCCTCATCTGTCTGCAGTGGACAGGAGCAAATAAACAGAAAAATTACTAATCCAAAGGAATATTGTAACTCAAGATTCCATTGTCATTACCTAAAATCTGAAGCCTTGATATCTTTCAAATATAATTCAATAATATTCAGCCAATAGATGCTATTTAATCAACTAATATACAAGGGTTCCCAATGCCTATCCCCGGGATAACATTTTGGGTGTTGGGCAGATACACCCAGGACAGGGCGCAAATCTATCGCTAGGTAAATTGAAGAACTGTCACTGTTTAAACTGATAACCAATCAAGAACCTCAAGAGAGCAAAGTTAGAAATAAGAGGTTAGAATCTTAAGCTAATGTATTCTACATTAGACACAGAGTGTTGCTGTGGTTCTCACCAGCTGCATGAGGCTCTTGCTGCTTTGTGAGGTAATGACGCGAAGGTCCGGCTTACGACTGTTCACCATCTGAGGGCTGGATGGAGGGGGAGACTTGGCTGGAACTACTTTCCCCATGCTATTTCCATTGGAGACATTTGAGACAGACAGAAGACCAGGGGAGGCCCTGGCGCTGAGGTAACCATTAGCTGTATGGAGAGGGAGAGGGAGATGCGTCAGAGGCTTGTTTATACAAAATCCAAATGGCAGACAAAAAAAATACTATATTAAAATTGTCGACATCTTTTGTGTCCTAGAAAGGAAATCAATGTTGCTTATAAACATGGCAAAAAAAGCCAGTGTAAGCTTGTTATAGTTCCTCCCACCATGTCATTTGCATTTTGTAACAACACATGCTGAGTGTCACAAATTTAATCCTTGTTTCCAGACCTATAACCATTTTCTGATGTAAAACAGGGGAATGCTAGTTTATCTGTGAGAGATTTATGTGGGAATAAAGCTAAATTGAAAATAACACTTCAGACAAGCAGTGGAAGGAAAAAATAAGAAAAAAAAATATTGGCAGATTATTTTTCAATTCAATTACCTACAGTCTATTTTTCAAGACAGGTAAATAATCCGTTTAGATGTGCTGTCACTTTTGTTTGAATATTACCAACAACAGACTGCATTTAAATTATACTAGAGGGCAGTATTGCAAGTGGAGAGCAGGATATGGGACAGACACATAAGGACATGAATAGGGGAATTCCCAACTGGGCAAGCTTGTAAAGAATAATGAAATCAGTTGATTTCTCATAATTGCAGAGACATTATAGGATATTCAATAATTCTCTACCATGACATTCATTACTGTCCACATGTACCGCTAATCAAAATACAGTTGAGAATTTACCTTAAAAAAAAAAAATAAAAATCTAGGACCACACTACTAGTTAAATCAATATAAAACATAAAATAAATAAAATAAATAAAATGCAACCTTAACAAATAGAAGCAACAATTAATATAATGAAACAAACACTAGGTTATTCCTAAAAAACGGTCAGCATACGCTTACAGCAAATGAGTAAACTACAAGAGTAAATAGCAGACTGTGTTGTTTGTTGCTTTGTATTCCCAAATCTCATCATGCAGCCCACTTACAAGGCAACAGGAAGAATGCTGTTACTTGGCAAAATACATCATGAATACCATTTGTTTACTGGCTGTGTCAAAAGTGTGAGTGGAAACATACTGTTTTCAGGTCTGCCACATGGAAAAAGCAGTGTCAAGGAGCTGCTCACAGTCCCAGGAAAGTTTCTCTATTATTAAAGAGGCACTCTCCAGTTTAATGTGCAAGATACATAAAAAAATATGTATGGTTTTACATAAATGACATGAGGAATGTGTGGTTGGTGTATCAGTCGTATGTGTGCAATCCCCTATGTTCTTGTAAACCCACCCCTGGATTCAATTTCTCCAGGCAGGCACAGGGAATGAAAGGAATGTTGTGTGACGTCAATGCTGACATTCCCTGAGCTCCTTCTTAACAGCAACAGCTGAGTATGGAGCTCAAGGAACATTAAATAAAAGAAAAACAAAAAAATGAAGGAGAAATAATTAAGGGAGTAATGGGTATTAAGCATTCAAAAAAGAAGACAAATGTTATTCTACTAGATTTTGTAAGGGAGAAAGATAATAAAAGGCTAGACAAGAGAACAAAATTAAGGAGGTAATATAAGTAAGCAATGTAAGTTGACCCCCAAATAAAAAAACAAACAGAAAAATGTGATTCAAGCATTAAAGCAAGAAATTAGAAACAAAACAGGTTTAGCAGAGCCGGATAGCAAAGGTTTAGGTTTATTTTTGTGTTTTATTTTATTGACTTACTTTATAATTTTTTTTAATTCTGGGATCAACCCTTCTGTAGTTATGATCACCATATGTGTGTCTACTGCTGCATTTGCTCATCGATAAGCTGAATTGCCAGCTGTTTTAGTGTGTCAGAACTACGTGTGTGAAGAAGCTCCTGGCCAGACCTAAGCTGGACATAACTGGCACCACAGACAAGTGAGATATGGAGAACAGCTGAAAGGGAACTGGATCAGGAGGCAGCCGAGTGGTGCTGCGTATACACCATTCAGGTTTGTCATTTTGTTCACATCCCGTGATCCACTGGGGCTTGCTGTTTACAAGTTCGAGAAGAATCGTGTGACCCTCAGCTGTTGAACACTAACAGGTGTGTATGTGTGTGCTTTTTAATGTATATGTGTAATATGTGTGTGTGTAAGTGTTTGACTTATTTGACTTTGTCTTATGTCTCTAAAGTTTAGATTTTCCTGCTAACATGACATGTTTTATTTATATTTCAAGTTACAGGAAAAACTTTTACAAATGACATTGTCCTTTAATTTTTGTCAAGAATGTATTTGGCTAATTTGAACTAATAAAAAAATCTGGATTTTTTAAATGTAATTTTACTTTTATATTGTTAAGTGCTTGACCCTGACTGATCAGAAGCAACACATTCCATTTAAAGCATCCTTTTATAGATATTTAAATATCCCTCAACAGCTTCTTGTCTGGGTTTATTTCACAATAATTCATTGCTTGCACATTATGGCATCATAAATAAAAAGTAGACATGCCTTCAAATGTGCAGGCCATTCTTCCATGTACAGGAAATTAATCAGCATAAAATAAATTCAACCACGGTACACAAACTTTTGCACAAAACTCCCTTCTTTCTCTTTTTGTAATGTAAATCATTCAGATTTAAAGTGAAAGTTGTATAGTTATAATTGGTTAATTATGGTTAATGTAAGGTCATGGTTAATGTTAGATTAGTAGTATTTATGTCTCTACGAAAAAAGCCACAATGCATAAAAATAAAGGTGTGTGTGTGTGTGTGTGTTTTAACAAAAGCAAAAAGTTCAGACTGTATGACAGACACAGACAAACTATTCACTTTAACATTCAACTTTTCAACGTTTCATCCCAGACACACCTTCTTTCTGTCCTTTGCTACCTCCACTGTTAGCCCTTGGTCACAGACACGTACTGATGGAGTTGATTTCAACGGCAAGTCTTTTCACCATTAATTACTTTTTGGCTGGCAAAATCTGTTCTACACTGATTCTACAATTTGATAATCTGCATCTTGCACTACCTTATTATATAGTGACATGTTCTTCAGTTCAGTGGCTAAGCATTCATTCATTATCTTCCGCCTTATCCTCTATTAGGGTCGCGGTGGGGTTCCCCATGCCCATCCAGGGGAGAACGTTTCGGGCGCTGGGCAGATAGACCCAGGACAGGGCGCCAATCCATCGCTGGGCACACACTCGCTCACACAGACACACTCTATAGGGGGCATTTTTTTGAGAATTCAATTGACTTGATCCATGTTTTTGGACTGTGGGAGGAAACCGGAGAACCCGGAGGAAACCCACGCAGACACGGGGAGAACATGGAAACTCCACCCAGATGGGGATTCGAACCGGGAATCCCTAGCGCTGAAAGGCGAACGTGCTAACCACTAAGCAGTGGCTAAGCAGTCTTTTTAAATATGTTTGCAACTGATACAAAATTGTTTTAAAACTTAAGTTTCAAGTAAACCATAGATATTCATATAGATGTTTTTTCTGACATGCTTGAATACAGAGGTTGAAAACGCTTTAATACATAAATATATATATTTTTGGTAGATACAAATTGAAAAGTTAAATAGCACAATATTTTTAAAAAGTTCATATCTTTATTAAATGTATAAAACTGTCTCTCCATAATTGTAGTTTTACACACATGCCTGTCTGTCTAGGTGATAAAGACAACTTACCAACAGGGCTTGGACATGCTCCATTTGAATTGTTCAGATCACCTCCCAAAAGAGCACCTAGTAAACACAAAGTAAAAAAATAATCAATCATTTAACTCATTAAAAGTGTTTTTGTTGTGATGTTACATAGCGTTGTAAAAAGAATGATATAGAAATGGATTTCTTAACCAACTTTAAATAGATTAAAAGGAATTCTAATATGTGCACGTTGCAAAAAACGAGATCTTAAAACATGTAAAAAAAATAAAATTAAATTAAATAAGTAAATAAAATGATAAATATGAGCTTCACGAAATGTAGAACTACTACTATTCAAACAGTCTAATCTATTAGGAGTTGGAAGTTTAAACAGCCGACTTCTCATCACACGTGTGATGCAGACCTTTCAATCCTCAGGTATAAATGATTCATTCAGTCCCATATTGTCAAAGATGTAAAAGAAAAATCAAAGCACTTAAAAGACCAGTACAGAGCCCTGACTAACTAGAACAATGATTGTGAGCCAGGCCCTCTCACCCAACACAAATGACCTTCTAAATGCTCTTTTAGTTGAATGGGCAATAATTCCCCACATTTAAAATCTAAAAACCCGTACAAAGCTTTCCTTTGAGGAAGCCTTTTTCTTCTCCTGTAGGTGTCTCAGTACTTTAAAAAATATTTGATGAAATATAAACTGTATATATATATATATATATATATATATATATATATATATATATATATATATATATATATATATATATATATATATATATATATATATAAACTGTAAATATAAAGTCTTTGTAAAAGACTACTATGGTCTAAAATATAAAAAAAATGTTATATTGAACCTTTAAACAGGCCACGATTTTAAATGTTTTATGAAAATTAGAAAGGAGAATTGATATTTTCTTAGATAAATCTACATTTATTTAAATATACATATTTATTTAATGAATCAACAAAAAAAGCATCTTGCATGGCTTACTGGTTTATTTTATTTACAATTTCGTCCTACTTATCTATATCTATAAATGTTTAGGTTTCATAACTACATCAAAAGCCAGATTCTTTACTAAACCAATATATTTCAACTTGAAAAGTTGGTTGATAATGACTTTTCTAACCAACTGATCTACTGATTGACTTAACCAATAACATTATGTTAAATATTATGTAGGTTTAAACAAACAATTATTTTAGTGCTACATTGCTACTACATCCTAACAGCTTCAATACATGTAGTCACCCTTCTGAAATTATTCATTGTGCACGTATGTAGACCCTGACATTTGCCTTGTCAGATTTTAATGAGAGAACGTAACTCCCATGATCAGATTCAACTGCCTTTCTGTCCCACCTGCACTGGCCGGTCTCTGAGGAAGGCCAGGAGACACCGTATTCCTCTGAAGCTGTGGTTGCTGTGGCGACAACAGGCGGGGATCTGTAAGTGTGGAGGTGACGAAGGAGGTGGTAACAAGGCTGCTGGGACTGCTGAATGGCAGAGGACTTTGACTGGAGACTGGCACTGTGACTGGCATGGAGAAAGCGGGTGCTGGCACTGCAGACTGACAGAGGACAGGTAGAGAGAAGAGTTAGTTTGGCCAAAACCTTCACCTTCCACTCAGTGGTGATAATAACAGTCTGTACTATTACACACATGTTTAACAGCATGCCAGTGACAACAGCAGCCTCCTTAGAAGCAGAGCATGGGCATCTAAGACAGAGATACAAACAAGGACATCCAGTAGGTACTAATAATAGAAGACAATGAATTGTCTGAGTCCAAGTTTCAGACTGTGTACCAGGGTTTATATGAAAAGTAAAAGGTCCCAGGCAAGGAACAAGACGTTCAAACGAATGTTAACTTGATTTAAAAAAAAAAGTGAAAAACATGTTTGTTGTTCTTTCTTTTAGACAGGCCTGGAAAGTCATGGCATCAGGCATGCGGAAATGTGCAAATATTGTATACGGTGTGTTCTGAAATCATCCTGAAATTCTGAAGACCCAATTTAAAGTAAGGCCACTAAAATTAGAATGTGGGCTGCAACAGGCCTCTTGTGTCCTGAAAGGGACCCAGTTCCACAGTCTGCTAATTCTAGCTCTTTGTCTTCTTCCTGTTCTGCCATTCATCTCTGTCATTCGTCTTTGCTTTATTTTTGATGCGATTTAAAGTATATATTTCAAAAGTAGCCTGCTTTTTACTTAGTTTTAGAGCGAATAGGACTTACATACAAGTTGCTCATTAATAAGATGGGTTTCTTTAAACAATTAATATTTATTAACAAAATACTACATTTAGGTGTACACTGATTTTCATCAAAGTGCAACACTAACCCTTAATGACAACAGCAGAACGTTTAACAGTAAAAGAGCTGAAAACTTTGTGATCGTCCAGTGTGGCATGCTGGTGGACCTGAGAAATGAACAGTTGTCATGTGTTACAGCACTGCACACGAGCCAGGCAGGAGGAAGACTGGGGGAGGGGTGTGAGTAGGTAAAGCAAGAAATATATCGGAAGCATTGGACAGCACCTTGGAGTTGGCAACGAAGGTTTTACTAATGAGCAAACATGACAATTTAGACCTGCATATCAATTATTGCACTTGGATTAAGATCTGACGACTAGTTTTGTCCTTGTACAATAATGCTGCTTTATTTTACAAGCTTTTAAGGTCACAACACAGCATTGACTGGACCTCTATTGCTTAACAAATATTCTGCCTAATTTCAAAGATACACTTGACCTGTCGTGTGTGTGCTACAGAGCTCATTTTTAAAACAATAAAACTTTAAAATTAAATGAGTTAAAATAACCTAAAAATTGATTTATTTGAATAATAAGCATTTTGCTTTTTATATACTCTGTAAAGTGTAGCGTATGTTCTTAACATGTGCAACAAGGAATAAGTAGTTTAAGAAAAAAAGAAATACCAGGGTTAAAGTATGAAAAATGAAAACTAGAAAATAAAAGAGCAAAGACAAAAAGGAAGACAATAATTAAAGCCAAAGAAAGAAAAGAACAATACAAAAAGACAGTAAAGTGTAAAGTGAAAAGATGGATATTAACTGAAAGAACAGCATAAGTATAGAGTTATAAACTGGTGCTGCCTATGTGTGAATTATATCTTGTGACTAAACTGATCTGAGCACTAATGTGTTTATTTAAATCTTTAAAGAGTTTTAAAAGTTGGACGAGGAAGGGCTTTGTGAAACCGTGCGTACGATAACAAAAGGTCTTTGTTGTTTCTCAAAGCACACTTTAATTGTTGCATCTGGCTTTATGACCTCCTTAATGGCAGTCCCTGGGGTTGGACACATTTTATTTAATAACAACTGCAAATCGTCTATTACTCAGTTAACCATCAGTAGAATTAACAAAGCATTGTAACATTTTAATTAAGGTGCTGTCCCTCACAGACAAACCTCCCTGTGCTTAAGCACGCACATTCAAAAGAAACTGGGAGGGATGGTGGGATGAGGTGTGAGCTATGGTGAGCAGGTGATCTGTGAGTTGGTTGCTTGGGCTGAGAGCAGGCTCTGTGAGTTGTTGGGCCAAGGGCGACCCCTTCACACTGGTACTCACTGACAGTCTATAGCTCTGCATCATTTTATCAAACTCTTCGTCTATCTTTTTGTACTTCTCCTCAGTACGAGGTGTGAGGGAGAAGGGCTCCTCAGGGTCTGGGCTTTCCGAATCCCGGTGCTCTTTCTTGTTCAGAGCCTTCATTTAGATCCCACACGTGCACAGGGCAGGAAGAAAGAGACAGAGAGGGAAGGAGGTTAGAATGGTAGGAGAAAGTGTGATACTCACGCCATATCGTTTGAAGAGGATATCCAGTTCATCGCTCTTTCTGAACTTGTCATCCTGTAGGGGGCTCTGGTCAATTGAGTCGTCACCGTCTGGTTCTGGACTGTTGCAACCATTAAAGCCTTTCTTTCGCAACGTCTTAGTTCAGAGCAGGAGAAAAAACAGGAGGACATTTTAACTGAGATTTCGGTTTGAAATTGAAATGCCTTAAAAACACATTGAAGCAAAAAGTACATCAGAGTAAAAACTATGATACTGGACTAAAAAGAGAAAAGAAATCAGTCTTCTGAAGTAATCTCTTTGTCTTAGTCTCCTTGTATATTAGTAATTTCCAGGTGTGAACACCTAATTTTTTTTAGAGAAATACAAAATCTGAATCGCTTCCTCTTTTTCATCTTTGGTCTCTTTCTTTCCTTCAACTGTTTGTATTATTGTAGCAAATGAAGCCTTTTCTCAGTTGTTAACATTCTGTTATGCTAATGCTACCTGGCTAATTAATGAGCTGTAAAAACTCTGCATGGAACTTCATAATGCTTCTAGTGGCTAGTGTGATTTGCTGTGTATAGAAGTCTACAACTTGTATAACCTTGTTATAGTATCTTGGTATAAGGAAAATAAGTACTGCACAGGAAATTAAAGATGATATACCAAAATAAACAATCAAACCATGCAGCACCAACTCTAAGGTACTTAAATATACAGTTCAAAACATTTCAACCTTTTCGTCTTAATACACATGAAAGTTTCACTAATTCGCCATGTCCTTGCCAGCTCGAAGATAGTAACACAAAGTCTAATCGAACACTAACTTTAATAAACTTTAAAAGAATGAAAACTGAGATAATATCAGATAACATAAAAACAAGGTAAAAATTTATTTAATAACTATAACTGCCACGGTGGCTTAGTGGTTAGCACGTTCGCCTCTCAGCACTAGGGACTCCCGGTTCAAATCCCCATCTGGGTGGAGTTTCCATGTTCTCCCCGTGTCTGCGTGGGTTTCCTCTCACAGTCCAAAAACATGGATCAAGTCAATTGAGTTCTCCGAATTGCCCCATGTAGAGTGTGTGTGTGAGTGAGTGTGTGCCCAGCGATAGGTTGGCGCCCTGTCCTGGGTGTGTCTGCCCAGCGCCTGAAATGTTCTCCCCTGGATGGGCATGGGGAACTCCCCCGCGACCCTAATAGAGGATAAATCGGAAGATAATGAATGAATGAATGAACTATAACTGCTAACATTCCACATGTTTTGCCTCCTACCTGCATATAACCCCTCAAGACCGATCAAATACAAGAGAGTGAAATTAAAATATTCTATATTGCATATTGTAGTCTAACATCAATGCAAGGGTTCCCAAGAAGCTAATTTGTCTAAATAGAGCAAAATTAAAAGCTCTACACATTTAAGATCTATATGATTTTGTAACTTTTTTCAAAAGCGCATAGCAATGGATTGGCAGCCTGTAATGGGTGCATATGTGCACCCATCTGAGAATCAGATTTAGTGCTTAAGATAATGAGATAACATATGTTCTAGCCATCTTACTGATGTTAAATGGTGACTAAGGCACAATTTAATAAAACAAAACATCCTCACTGTGAGGGCGGCACAGTGGTTTAGTGGTTAGCACGTTCGCCTCTCAGCGCTAGGGATTCCCAGTTCAAATCCCAATCTGGGTGGAGTTTCCATGTTCTCCCCGTGTCCACTTGGGTTTCTTCCAGGTTCTTCAGTTTCCTCCCACAGTCCAAAAACATGGATCAAGGTCAATTGAATTCTCCAAATTGCCCCATATAGAGTGTCTGTGTGAGTGAGTATGTGACCAGTGACACATTGGTGCCCTGTCCTGGGTGTATCTGCCCAATGCCCTGAAACGTTCTCCCCTGGATGGGCATGGGGAACCCCCCCGCTACCCTAGTAGAGGATAAATCGGAAGATAATGGATGGATGGATTCTCACTGTGATTATACAAGTAACAATATAAAAATATGTTCAGAAAATCAACAAGAATCTAAATTTTGGGCACTTTTAAAACGTTACTTTTAAAAATTTGTCTGCAACAATTCCTAGCACACTCTTTATAAAACCATAAGAATAGGATAAAAGGTTAAATGTGACATCTGTAAATAAAGCTGAGTTTGCAGAAATGACAGTTAAGTAAAGAACTATTGCAGTAACTAGAGCACTCAGATCCTCTTTTCATCACACATGGTGGAGTGTGTCAGCTGATCAGCTTGTCTCTGTGAGCCAGTCCATCTGTTCACCTGTCCCTGAGCTCCTCTCTCTGTTGGCTGTCTCTTTCATGTGCCCAGCTTCTATTATGTTGCCAAGGTAAGGTTCCCCTATAGAGCTCAATGTTCACTGCATGGCCGGAGCTCGTTTTCACACTCCTACCCCACCCTAGATGTTTTTCCCTCCCCATATTTTAGTTCGTGTTCCCCCGCCACAGAATGCCTGCTCTCATTATTTCACCTCCTTTCTTCTTCCATTAGCTGCTCTCTGTTCATCTTGCATCTCACTTTTCTTTACACCTCTTGTGCTCTCTATCTTTGCTCTACTGATACCCCTTAAGCAGAATGTTCTGACTCACTTATGTCTATCTTCTCCTGCATCTTTCTCTGCTCCCCTTCTTCATGTGGCTCTGAAGGTGTTTAGTGTGGGCTGCTGTTTGTGGAGGATGCCTATAATGTCAGGTCCCATTTGGATCATGTGGAGTGTGTACAGGGTGCTGTGCTGTTCTGGTTTTGCAATCTGCTGTCTTTTTAAACCCACAGACAACAACAAAGGGGCAAAGATCCTTCATCTTGCTTTGCCTGATGACCCCTTTTAACATCCTACTGCAGTACACCTAAGCACTTGTCTGTAATACTAAGTGTAAATGGAGTTAGGGGGATGTGTTACAGGGCATGCATTATGAATTTAGATGACTCATACTGATTTGGAACAGACTGTGTAGTGTGGGCTTTATTTCCTTTAGTGTTTAAGTATTAGTTGAGCTTGATGTGTAAAGCACTGGGTACAAAAACACTTGAACAAAAGCTTATTAATACTAGATAGGATAGGGACATGACGGGTCTAATTGGACATGGGATTCTGTTTAAGATGGTAAAGATGGATTAGGCTGTAAGAAGCATGGCAGTGACATTAGACAGGGCATTTACTCTTACTTCCTCCCTATGCATTTGCTTGATCAGGAAACATTAATGCAGCACTGGCTCCAGGCCAAGACCACAGCCAGAGGCATGCTGTACCACTAGTGTGACAAATGATTACTGGACAGTAAACAGTCAGTGACTGCAGGGAATAAATTGAGGCAGTTGTTCAACTGTAAACCATATCCTCAGGTTAGTGGTGGGAATCAGGACACAATAATATCTCCCAAGATTCTGAAGCAAGATCCTTTCCACTGAGATGCCTAAGAATAGTGACTATCCCAATCCTATTTCCTAATGCTGGTTTCTCATTCTCATTCCCTTTACTCTTAATTTGTCCATTTTGATTATCTCATAACACTATATCTACCTCTCACTTTCGGTCCAATGTCCCTTCTTTCACTGGGAGTTGTAGTCAAGCGGATTAACATACTGTGGCAGGAAATGCAGGCAAGACATATAACATGTGACAGAGTGGCAGGGAGAGAAGGAGAGATGTAAATGCATGGCTGCTGGAAAGTAATCTAACAATGTGTAAGATTTTTGCCCATGGGTGCATGAGGGTGGGTTGATCGTTAAGTAATAATAAAAAGTGGGGAAGGCACCACAAGCCCATGAACAGTAAATAATTTATTAATTTATACATAGGCCATATAAGCCTAGAACTAATTCCATCAAGACGGTTCTCTTAGCATACTACAAAATAAACAAGCACTGGATTAGTATTCCAAATGCAGATCTTACAAGATAATGTTAAATTTAGAAAAGGGGGGTTGTAACATTATGCATGAAGCATTTAAGGGGGTCACACTTAGTACTGAAGATCTTTAGGCCAGCATCTTCAGAGTGCCTGCCATTACACAGTGCATCTCAATATTACATGAAGTTGCCATCTGGTCCACTGAACACTAAAGCATGTACACACAGACTCACCCAGTCAGCCTTGAGCTGATGTGGCCCGCAGCGGCACAACACCCTTACCACATCGCATGCTCATGCTTCCTCTCCTACACACAACTTCACACATGCACACACACATGCCATCTGCAGCTGTAGCCAATCGGAAGCATGCACGTCTGTTAGTGTGGTGTCCTTCTGTCATGAAATACACAAGTACGCACACACACTGCTGGCTTCTCAGCATCATGCATTAAAGGAGGTATAGCTGTCTCCTACATATTTCTAATATGTCTTTAAAAGTGCAGTACACTCTTATTTTTTAAGCTTATCATGTAAGTGAATCTGTATACAAAAAGAATTTTT
Source organism: Corydoras sp. C115 (assembly GCA_019802505.1). NCBI lineage: Eukaryota > Metazoa > Chordata > Actinopteri > Siluriformes > Callichthyidae > Corydoras > Corydoras sp. C115. Next base: position 8,261,992 of record JAFMOC010000002.1, read on the forward strand.
AATACGTTCAGTTTTCTTTACAAGTTTGGCCCATTATGTAAAATAGACAATTTTAAACCTTTAAAATGCATGTAGATTTACTGTATAAACAGCCGGCATCAGTGTCTAAGAATAAAAATCCATCCATCCATCCATTATCGTCCGCTTTATCCAATATCAGGGTCGCGGGGGGGTTCCCCATGCCCATCCAGGGGAGAACGTTTTGGGCGTTGAGCAGATACACCCAGGACAGGGCGCCAATCCATCGTGGGGCACATACTCACTCACAAAGACACACTCTATATGGGGCAATTTGGAGAACTCAATTGACTTGATCCATGTTTTTGGACTGTGGGAGGAAACCGGAGAACCCAGAGAAAACCCACGTGGACACGGGGAGAACATGGAAACTCCACCCAGATGGGGATTCGAACCGGGAATCCTTAGCGCTGAGAGGCGAACGTGCTAACCACTAAGCCACCGTGCCGCAAGAATAAAAATATGTATTAAATTTTATTAATTTAATTTATTAACTCAAAAATTACATACAAAGGTGTCCAGGTGTTAATGAGCCTTTATGTGATGGAAAAATGTAACATAATGTCAATGCGTCTTTGTGACTTTGCCAACATTCTCATTGATGAATTATTCATCCACTACACTGCAAAGCAATTAAAAAGTTAAGTGGTCTAAATGCATGAAGTAGAAAGAAATATGAGAAGTTAATAGAAAACTATCCAGTGGATAGTTTATCTAGTCTAAAGAATGAACACCTCACAAAAAAATGTGTAACTTAACATGGGCATTAAATTTTGCATTAGCTTTCTTCATGGCCTGACCCAACCCTGTGGGACAAACTGAAAAAAGAGTATCCTAGAGGACTGCCCGTCATTTCGAAATCCAGTCCACAAGCATAGTGCTCAGAACCAAATGATGTTTGGGGAAACGGTTTAAGACCGCATGCCATGTGGGAACCAGCAGGATACTAAAAGATTTAAGGCTGTTGTCTTTGGAATTGAGGCTTCACTGCAAATTAATTTTTTTTGTATCTTTGAAAAAAAATTATTTGAGTAATCATAGCAAATGAGGCATCGGATCTCAACTAGGACTTGTCTGTGTTAATTGTCTTTGTCTGTGCAAGAAGTTTAGAAACAGGAGTGAAGGAGCCGTACAAAGCATGTGCATGGCGGCACACTGTCGTGTTGTATCTCATATGTCTGCAGTTCTACTAGCCAGCCTAATGCTTAACTGTTTAAATAAAATTATGGTTTGAATCTGGGACATCCTGTCTACTTGTTAAGTATGGCATGTTTTTTTTTTACAAAGACAGTTTTAAAATTCACAATAATATGTATTAGCTTAGTTGTTTTTCCATGTTAACCCAAAATATCCACCTATATTTTACACTTTTTAGAGTTATCCCATTTGCATCTCATTGCAAGGGTTTTGACAATTATGTGAAGTTGAAAAGTGATGCAAACTGTGCAGCTTATTTCTACACAAGGCAAAATAATACACCGCTAATCCAGAGAAAGCTAGAATTCAAGCCATTTTTTATGGTTTTAAATGATGATGATAGAACAGAATGGATGATAGAATGTGCTGTAGGTTTTTAAACCAGCTAAATGCAAAATGCATCTAATTTAAGAATACCTTTACTACTGTAGATGTGCCATTAGTAGCACACATAATATTCTCTCTGAGGACCTGTATTTAAAATTGTATGCAAACTAAAGCACAGTACTAAAGCACAGAGTGTGGTGAAAGGAAGAACTAAAACTGTTCAAAAGATAATTAGATAAAATAAAACTGCAGCCTGTTCTTGTTTCGCTCTAAAGAAAGAATCCTACTGAAAAAATTAGAAGTGCTTAATTTACCATTACTCATACCATCAATGAGCCATTGCAGTGTGCATAAGCATGTCTGCGTTACCTCAATGATGTCTGCATTGGTCCTGCTTTCATGAGGTTCGTTGTATTCTGTGTACTTAAGCAGGACTTTGTCCATGTCAGTGCTGGCATACTGGAAGAGCTTATTTGAGTGGTTGAAAATGATGAGAGCGATCTCGCAGTCACATAACACACTCAACTCATAGGCTTTTTTCATTAGGCCAAATTTTCGCTTGGTAAATGTCACCTGCCAGAAAAACACATGACAAACAAAGATGAGAAACGACAAAAACACATTTTAGCAATAAAGAATTACCATTAATAAATTAATGACTTTAAAATTTACCACACGAAAAATTAACTTTCACTGGCCTGGACTCAATAAATAATGCAAGTCAGGTACGTAGATTCATGATGCTGTAACCAAAGTTTGACACTAACCTCAGTGTGTCTCAGAAAAACTGAGTAAACTAGTAAATTTAATTTCTCACCTTAGCCATAGTATTTTCTTATTACCTGGCAAGCGGAACCTTACATGGTCCGTTGCTTCTGTAGCCTGTCTACCTTAATATTGAACATTTTTTATGCTTTTCTGCTCATCTTAATTTCTGTGGATTTTTTTGTCAACGTAAACACATGTAACCATTGTGACCATAATATGATAATTTCACTTTCAGAACTGCTTCTAATTGAATGTATTTTTTTGTGTAAACTGTAAAATATGTTGTGGGTGAAATCTTCAGCAGCCATGTTTAGTACAAGTGAGATCACATTTTTTCTTCCATTCGAATGGATAATGTGAACATAATCTAAAACTGCATGATCTTAGAAGCAGTCACAAATGACTGTCTTAAAGAATTGCATGAATGAGTAGGGGTACAAATGGGTTTAATAAAATTCACAGTATTATTTTTACAGTACAACTTTTTAACAGTAAATAGTAAATAATAAGAATAATTTTAATGCAGTTTCTAAAATAAACCTACCTTTGCTTACAAGTAAATAGAAAGACAAACACAAACACATGCAGGAAGACACAGATGAATTGCCACAGATGGCAAGCTGTACTGGTCATTATTTATTTCCTGAGATACAGCTGTCTTCTGAATAACTACTTAAAATGGTGACTGGGGGCGTACAACACAAAAATAATACTTTTGAGATATTGGATTAAACAAGAAATGACTGGATAAACTTTAAGTGAATTAATTTCATGAAAAAGCATCTAAGGTATTAGTGACTTAAAAAATCTCTTATTTAAACAAAAAAAAAAAAAGGTTTTCACTTCACATGAATTTGGCACAAATAAATCATAATTGGTGGTTAAATGTCTCTGTGGTATCCAATAGCAACCTTTAGAAGGTCAAAAAGCAAAATGTGCACATGTAGCATGAGGTTAGAGTATTGGCTAAGTTCTTTTATGCAGCTTCCTCCAATCCAATTAACCTTGGAGCCCTTAGGCTCCTCTATGGATTAACTTGCTGTGGTCAGCTACCTGTACTTTGTAGCTGCTCCTTTATTAGACTATGCATTTCTTGAATGTTGATAATTAGATTGAACTTCAAGAAACCATATTCTATTTTCCGGAGTTCATGATTTACATTTAGACATTTACATTTAGTAATTTAGCAGACGCTTTTATCCAAAGCGACTTACAAATTAAAGAACAACCTGATCTGCTTAGTGTTACATTACATGAACAATGTTACAGAATAGCTAAACAAGTTTATTTTGAATTATAAAATATGTTTATATAAAATCCACTAAATAAATTTTAAAAAGTAGTAACCAAGAGCAAGAAACGTTGAAAGTAAAATTTGTTAAACCTGAAATCAAACAAACAAACAAAACATTTTGTTTTCAACATAGAAAAGTCAGAAAAGTCTGAGCAATCAGAATGGCACTCAAGGAGAAAACATGGAGAGAAACTGTTAATTTGAAATGAAAATTTAAGCAATGGAAAATGCATATTTAATAAAAACATTTAATAATAAATGACAAATGACAATTAGAAAATGGTACAGATGCACTCTGGTGATCGTAGGCTTGTGGTCAATAAACGAAGCCTTGTGACCTGGAGGTTTCCGGTTCGATTCCTTGACCCACCAAGTACCACAGCTGAAATGTCCCTGGCAAAACACCTAACTCCAATTGCTCCTCGAGTGCCATGTACAGGGCTGCCCACCACCCGCTCAGTGTGTGTTTCACTACAAGGATGGGTTAAATGTGGTAATTTTTAATTAATTCATATTTAACTAACCCAGACCACTTACTTGAACACTTTGAGTAATAGAAATTATAAAATGAGAACAATGAAACGAAAATAGCAAGTATATTGTCCCAAACAGAGGTCATTAAGTAAAGAATTTTACATTTAATAACATTTTCAACAGACAGAACTTCAATACATCCATCCACAAAATGACTTCTCACCTGTCTGTTCCGTTCATCTGTGATTCGCTGGATCTGGATCTTTTTCCTCCCCATGGCTGCTGTAATTGGCTGAGTTGTGGTGGGGGCAGGTTGGAGTTTGTGATGAGATCAAATGGCAGAGGACTGCAAATGGCAACAAGGTGCCTGTCCTTCTTTCAGGGGTACACTGTCCCTCACTCTCCCTGTCCCACCTGTCTGAAGCAGCTGAGCTCGCAGCTCTCCCTCCAAAGAAAAACAAGGAAGGAAGGAAAGAGTGAGGCCTCCTGGCAGAGCCTTCAGTTCACGGGTTGTTCCAGTTGTAAATCATCCACCCGTGGTTTCTACTGTGATCCACCCCAATTGAAAAATCTGATGATGATGGAAAATGTTGATGATGATGATGATGATGACGATGATGAAGGAGGTGATAATGAACCTATAAAGAAGAAAAGAGTTAATTAGATTCTTATGCATATTTTTTTAAATAGGTCACATTTCATAATAATTTCATGAATTAATAACTGATAATTAAGGCATGGTGGCTTAGTGGTTAGCACGTTCGCCTCTCAGCACTAGGGATTCCCTGTTCGAATCTCAATCTGGGTGGACGTTCCATGTTCTCCCCGTGTCCGCGTGGGTTTCTTCCGGGTTCTCCGGTTTCCTCCCACAGTCCAAATACATGGATCAATTGAATTCTCCAAATTGCCCCATATAGAGAGTGTCTGTGTGAGTGAGTGTGTGCAAAGCGATAGATTGGCACCCTGTCCTGGGTGTATCTGCCCAGAGCCCGAAACTTTCTCCCCTGGATGGGCATGGGGAACACCCCCACGACCCTAATAGAGGATAAAGCGGAAGATAATGGATGGATGGAATAACTGATAATTACAATACACGACATCTAAATGACAATTCACCCATATACACCCAATTCAACCATAAAACAAAAACAATGATAAGAACATTTCTTAAGTTGTGTTAACTAAATCTTAGAAGCTTTAACAGGAATAGTAAAATACACTAAATAGTGTAGCAAACATGCTGCTGATACTGCATTATAGCAGCAGCGCCTACTTTGTCAGACAATTAGCTGTACACAGCATACCTTATTAACTTAACCAGCTTGTGTACTACGCGAACCAAACAAATCAGCCCTATATTTGCTATTGCCTCTTAAAGTGCCTTGTTGTAGTCTCCATTTTAGGGTTTGCTACCTCACAAAGACAGTCTTTTTTTCCATGCAGTCAGTGAATAGTTCTAATTGTTCATCAGAGAAAATGTGTCCACAAGGTGTATTACAAAATGAGCTAATAAGTTAATTTGGCAGAACAGCCAGATCCATTTTAGCTAGTTGAATGCGATTCCAATGTGCTTTCGTATCGTGACTGTGCCTAGCTAGCCAGCTGAGATAACCCTCTGATAAATACTTCCATGTGTATTTACTCGTTCCTTTTCATTGTCTGTTAAACAATTTACCTTTGAAATGATACAGACACATCTTGAAACAGTTCATAGTTAATTTTCCAACCACCAAAACTATCTAGGGTCTGTCTAAGAAGACAAAGGCCGTTTTATAGCTATATCATTGAAAATAAAAGACAAACTAGTAATATATATACTGTAGCTCCATTCTTTAACAATGAAAAACTGAATGTATAAAGGTAAGACAAAGATTAGGAAAATCATTCCTTCAATCTAAGTGCATATGGCATATGATTTTAGTAGTCCTGCAAGATGTGTAAAAATGTCATATTTCAGAAAATGTCATAAAAGATTCAAAGATTGCGATCGGATTGGTTTTGATCATGCAGTTCATTCATTTATGATCATAGTCAATGACCGTCTTTTACTTGAGCTGTCAGAGTAGGCTACCAAATAGTGATACCACACCCAAATGTGGCTAAAGTGTCTGCAGTGTGGAATATTTGAAACTACAAGACGGTAATGCACTTGCCATGTCTGCAACATGTGCATTTGTAATAGTTAACAAAGCTGTTCACTATTTTATCATACGTCCCTAAAAATTAACTCTAAATAAAACGATAACCTTGCACCAGACACCAACTTAGGCTCTGACAGCTGCACAGAAGCAACATACCCTAAATGATATTCTGTAAAACCAAAACTGATTATCTAAATCATCAATAAATTCATTACTTCTCAGACTTGAAATTCATCATGTAATTATTTTTGTACTTAAATAAAAAATATGCGTTTTTAATTACTTGAGGTGCATAAGTCATCACATATGTATTTCTTTAAGAGCTGCATGTCTCAAGGATAGCAATATTTATTTATTTTGGGGCAAAAAAAATTTGCCTGGGACAACATACACAATAGTTAATATGACAGACATTGTTGTGTTTACAAGCAGAAAATGCACATATTGTAAAATCATCTAAAACTATTAAAAAAAAAAAACTTTTATAAAGACCTAAACTAGGCTGCACACACAAAAAATTACAGCTATAACTGCAGAAAAAAAAAACATCATACAGACCACATACAGCATAAACGTCACTTCCTGAACACATACTTGGTGATTGTTTCTTTATTATGACTGCAGATGATGACTTTAACTTTAAAAAATGGTTTAAACAGCCATACAGCCATTTTTATGTAATTAAATTAAGGTAAATTATAGAAATGTGCCGACAGACATCTAAAAAAAATCTGATTAATTGGATTTTACCAGCAGGTAGGCACAAATAGCTTTGTCGAAAGAGAACATCTTAAGCAATTTCAGAGAACAGTCAGCAGGGATGGTGCAGGGAAACACTCCTCTGGAGGTTTGAGTTTCCCCTGGGACAACAGAGTAGCCTTTGAGCTGTGAAGCCTTTAGGCAGGAGGAGGTAAGCTCTGCTGTGTCAGCTTCATTAGAGACATCACAGCCACATCACTAAGTCTTACTGGCCTAAAGCAAGATGCTGCCTCCCTGACTTGACATGCTGCATGTCATTACAAATCGAAGTAACATGCACATGCAGGCAAGCAAAGAAACACAAATGTTAAGCTCTGAGCAGAAAGATAGGAAAGAACCATTGTAAGAAACAATAGCACTGGGAACCATTTGTATATGGAATGGATTACCATTCATATATCAGTCCAGTGTTTTAATAGTGATTGGTTATTTGTTTAGCTGGTGGGTATAATCATAGAATATGCCTGTGTAAGCACCACAACAGTTTGGTTATAAATAAAATACATTGAAAACAAGTGGCAAGCATGGGTGTCTGTGAGAGAGCCCGGCTGCCATACTCAGCACAAGCCTGAATGAATGAAAGCATGAATGAGCTTATTGCTACCTTAAAATAGAAATGTGGGCTACGGTAATTTTAAAACCTGTTACATCTATCTCTGCCTAAAGAAGCCTTTAAATAGTGTTCTATATATACACCCACACAGACAAGCACCTGAGTGCTTATTAATGCAGACATGCTGCTCCTGACTGATAACATCGTGGTGTAAAAAAAATAAAATAAAAAACATTAAATATAAAAATATAAATATAAAAAAAGGTCACCATTGTCCTCAAACTGTGCAAAATGTTACCAGATTTATTTTGCACGTAAGGTTTTATATAGAAAGGAGTTTATTATGGATCAACATTACCAAAACTTAAACCACATCTTAATTTAAATGGTCTTTACAAAAATATTGTCATACACTATAGCTAATGTTTCAATGCAAATAATTTAAACTGGGAGATTCACCATATATCAGTAATCTTCAAAAGTACAGAACACAACAACAGAAGCTATGAACTTTGTACTCAACAGTCACTGTTTGCTTTTGTTGTGGAAGGGAATGACCCAATAGTGACTGTCTGTTAAAGTTCAAGGCTTAAATGACATGTAGCATAGACTAATGCATAAAATTTCTTATACTGTAACAAGCACAATTTTTTTTTCAAAATTACGACAATAAAATAGTCAATTATAAATTAACAGTGTTCACAAAGTTCAATTCAACACTACGTCCCGTTAAGCAATGATAGGTGTTTCAGAGTGACCTCAATATTTTTATAAATAGCCACTGTTACAATACTTTATTACCTTCCTCTTGCTTACAGGTCTCTGTTCTATTTTTCTAGTTTATTTTTAAATAAAGAAAGTCTTAGCATAGCAAAGTGTTTAGCAAAGCGTTTGAGATGAGGGCAACAGATGTGGTCAAAAAGCTTGTGAATAGGGACATCGAGAAAGTGCTAGATTTGCATTTTTGAATAACAATGAAGTTCCAATTTCATATTAGAATAGATGTGATCGACACCTTGCCAACGATTGTGCCGTCACGTGAATTTTATGCTGGCTAAATACAGTTTTTATTATTTCGCTTTGACTGGTACATCAGTAGTCTAATTGGCTGAAAATTCAGAGATCCTTATGCATTTTGTCCATCATAATAAGGTGTTTTGGTGTTTTAATTTTGCATCCTATGCTATTGAATCAATAGGAGTTGCAATATGTCATGATTTCATACACTATATCTTAAAAGTACAGACAGACACATGGTTTCGAGTAACATTAAAAAATTAATACAAAAATTATCAGCAAAGTAATGAATTTTAGTTATAATTATATAATATGGATGGATGCTACTGTTTTTACATCAATGCTTTATGAAAATGAAATAAAGCTTAGATCTTGTTTTATTTACTTCAGTCACCCCTGCACATATTAAAGCAATGCACATATTAAAGAAAGAGAGACATGACATGACATGTCACAACAGGACTTCCTCTAAGCCTTAAATTCATTGTTCTGTCTTACTAAGCATATACACCATATTCTTTTTGTTTGCTTGATTGATCAATCTGTTATATGGTAATGCTGAGTCTTCTTTTCAGGAGGAGCAGGAGCATTAGAAGTAATGAAGGTGCTGATAGCAAAAAAGAAATTTGTTTAGCCATCAGATTTCCTTGATTTAAAAACTGGTTTGCAATAGACTATCTGTTAGCCTGTGGAGCTAGTAGACATAAAAAGTCCTTGTTATCTGCAAGCAGAGTCTGACGCTAAACTTTAACCATGGGAACTCAAAGCTTTGCATCCCAGCACTCATCTCAGTCCATTTTAAACAGGCTTTACTAAAACAGAAATTGTTCAAACACTATACACTCAGCAAAGCAAAAATATGAACCCAAGTTAGGAAAAAATATTTTGGCTTATATGTTTAATGACCATCTAACAGATACAAAAATTGTGATTAGTCATTCATTCATTATCTTCCGCTTTATCCTACATTAGGGTCCCCATGCCCATCCAGGGGAGAACGTTTCGGGAGCTGGGCAGATACACCCAGGACAGGGCGCCAATCTATCGCTGGGCACACACTCACACACACAGACACGCACACAAACACACTCTATGGGGCAATTTGGAGAACTCAATTGACTTGATCCATATTTTAGGACTGTGGGAGGAAACCGGAGAACCCGGAGCAAACCCACGCGGACACAGGGAGAACATGGAAACTCCACCCAGATGGAGATTCGAACCGGGAATCCCTAGCGCTGAGAGGCGAACGTGCTAACCACTAAGCCACCGTGCCGCCCGTTAATATTGTGATTAGTGAGTTAGAAAATAAAATATTTGTTCTACATAAATGTAATTTTGAAAAATGTCTTAAAATGCCTGAAAATACACAGCTTTGTATTTGTTATTCAGTCCACTGCATTTACAACCCAATGATATCCATAAACTTACAATACAAAAATAAAATGTTTCTTAATTGCTCGTATATCTTTATTAGAAGTATCTGTAGGCACCCAAGTGCAATCCAATGACAAAAAGGGAAAACAAATACAAATGCATGTGTCAATGCCTAGTTCTTTTGAAGTGATATTCTTGTATTAATGCTAATACAGAGCCAACATATTTTACAGTTTTAGTTAGCTAGTTGTGCTAAACCAAATGTTACACATGAATTACTCTTAACACTGTAATGTACTTAAAATTTGCTTCAACTTCATATTTGCAGAGGTAATCCGTTTTGCTTTATGAGTGCAAAATAATATAAATGCCACAAAATATAATAAAATGTTCAGTTTGTCTAATGAAGTAAAAGGATCAAAATCCTTTCTATACATGCAAAACTTTCATTTTTCATTACAACGTGAACTTTAAAATAATTAAAGTGTTTTTAAAGGTCAATTGATATTACTGAAACCACTAAATAAATTACATTTTGTTAAGATATACATAATATATTTTTGCCATATTCCTCATCCCAAACTTTAATGTTTTAAACCTAAACAATAAATAATTGAGTCTGGTTCAGGAGCAAATTATTATATTAATAGTATAATAATTTTTATTATTACCGTTATTATTCTGTGAAATCAATTTTGTGGAGAATTACATTCTCCATTTTGCATATTCTTATGCAAAATAACCAACAAACTCTATTGACAGCAAATTTTATCAAAATGTTTGTTTTGTCTTTGTTTCAAAACAGTGCAACATGATTTTGTGGGGGAAAGATTTAACTTCAGATTTAAACTTAGTAAAAACTATCACAAGCGAAATATTCCCAGCATTCTCAGTCATTCATAAAAACTTCAACTGGTACACTCACACAAGCGCAGACCAGTGACATATTCGTCATGTCAGATTTAAATCTGTTAAAAAGGGTCTATAAAACAGCATTTATTTTCTATTAATGGGTTACGTGTAGTGGATACAATAACTCAAGTAGAGCTTATCTAAACAAGCAGATAATATAAAGGCATAATTATCAGTTGGCATAAAAGACATTTATCAAGAAAGCTTTATCAAAGTGCTTTGGTAATCCTTCTATTGCTGATGTTCCCTGAAGTTCCATTTGGATAAGCACAGACGGCCTACATCCATGTGTGGGCATACACCATTCTGTGCAACTGCGTGAGTGTGAGTACATGTAATCTCCTCTGCAGGGTGTGTGAGAGAGAGTCCAGTTTTGTCATCTCTGGCTAGAGCTGAAGGCAGAGCAGCCTGGAGCTTAGAGATAAGAGCTAGTGCCTAGACTGGGATTGGAGTTGTTCCAAAATGGTGAAGTGAAATTTATCACCTTTCCAGCTCCAGCTCCATGTGTAACGGACAGCGCTGTTGTCTTTTGTTTAATACAACTGTTTACAAAACTGTACTGCTAAACAACACCCCAAGAAAAGCTCATTCACCGACACTTGAACTAGTCATCAGTTATATGATGTCAATCCTTACACTCAAAACCAATTCAATTGATTACCCTTGATTAGGAATGAGACGATTAAACATTTTTTAAATGAATCTTGATTATAAATGTTACAATTAATTTATCAGAAGAGCAATTCAACGTAGTCATGATGATATCCATAAGAAAAATATGTATTGTATGTATAATATTGTATGCCGGTAACCAAAACTTTAGATCAAGAGGTGCAACTCAGACAGTGCAAAAATAAAGTCGTACTAATTCCTCTATAGGCCTTTTTATAAAGCATTTTTTTATGATTGCATAATAATTATCAATTGTGATTATTGCTAAAACAATATTACACATCAAAATCTGTAATGGTCCAATCCCTACTCTGGATCATTTAGATTCCTAAAGTTACAGGAGAAAATCACCTAACCACACAGTCATAATATTGTTGTTTGCTTTTATCTATACAGAAGCTACCTAAACACTGTTAAAAACTAAAGAATGCAGTAGATCAGAAACTATCCACTCGCCACTAAGCTTATCTAAATTGGCCACTTTACAGAGCTCCCACTGGACCCAAACACGGGCAGTGATGGTACTTGCAATGCCCTATGGGACTCTCTCCAGTGATTTACTCCAACCTTGGATTGTACTGCCAGCACCAACTGCAGGATATTTTGAGCCTGTTGCCTCATGTTCCCTGACTGGCAGGCACTTGAACACTCTAACCTGGCCACTCAGCTGCTCACCATAGTGTATTGCCAAATCAGCTTTCCATTTCACCCTCATGTTTGAGGTGATTCTACACCATGGTGGGATTAAATAGTAAGGACAAAACAGACCATGATGTTTAACATAAACACAAGTAAGCATTAATCAGGGAGTTGATTACAATGCAGGGCAACAGTTCTCCTGGCAGGATTTAGATTGGCATGGGGGAGGGAGATCTAGGGGCTGAAAAGGGGATCTCTAATTCTCAGCTGCTACAATCTAACCTTTCAACAGTATGGACAAACAAACAGATACTTTCAGGAACCACAAAATCAACAGTAAGTAAATAAAGCAAAAATCAACTGTCTACTGTCTAATATTCCTAACACCACAGTAAAAGATGAATAATCATGTAATAAAGATGAAATCATGTGATGGCATTACAGAGTAATAGACATTTTAAAACATATTTCACAGAAGAAATTTCTAAAGGTCAGTGAAGATTTACATTATCAATTGTATGGGTCTTTTTCAGTGAGTATGTGAAAAATGGAAGGCATAGTGACGAAGATGAGTAACTTTACTTTTGGCTTAACCATGATATATCTGATGTGTCTCAGTATTAAAAGGCTTTGATTTCATTTGATGCCACTCGAGGAAATAAAAAGATTATAATTTATCCCACCCACTAAATAAGAAAAATCTCTGCTCTTTGTTTGTTACATATTCAGAACACTAAAAACACCAGAAAAACATGTCTTACACAAAGTAACTGGGTTGTAGTTGACACTGACCTGTTTGTCTCAGCATCAGTGTGTTGAATGTGGTCTGACCTGTAAGTTCACAAAACAGACGTAGGATTAATAATGAAACTGCCCAACCTGCCAGAAGCTAAACTTCACTAATAAGAGACGCAACTGCCAAACACTAACGTAAGAGCACATAATACCAAACAAACATTGGAATTATTCCTCATCCTTTCTCCACCCTATGGGTGCTCGGGTGTGGCAGAAGCAAGCCCGTAGAAGAAATACCTACACCCTTTCATAAGCAATCATGTGACATCAACGAGTAATGTCACTGCGTAAGGAAGCATCATCTGCACGTCACACCATGTCAACTGGCCTAACAAGTATCATCTTTGACATCAGCTACAACTCATTTATAAATACACATCCAAACATAATAAGCTGCTGTAATTTGCCACATGCCATTTTTAGAATAGTTATAATTGGAAAATCTATTAAAAGCAGGTCATTGGAACCTGAAATGATTTGTACTAAGGAAAATCCCAACCCTATGTTTTAATCTAATCATTAAACAATGAGTATTTGTTAATATGTGACTCAATATGTATATTTTCCTTAATACACTTAGTACACTAGGGTTATTAAAATGAATTCAGTGTAGAACAGAATATGTCATTTAATTAATGTCTGATAAGAAACCTAGTTATAAAGCACCAGATGTGTGTGTAATACTGACTAAAATGGTCATTCAGTGAATTGGTAATTTGAAGTAATGAGTTTAATAATGCTCTCTTTCTGACCTTGTCTCTGTTTGAAGAAAAGTTTGTCTTATTTTAAAAGTATACCCTAAATTTATTTCTTTATTTTAGGGTTATTTTTGGACATTATCGTCATTTAATTGCAGTTTTTGGCTTTACATAAAAGTAACCCCAAAATAAACACTAGAGGACTGACATCTCATGTTTGACATAGTGCATTACATTAAAAAATAAACCTATATTTACAGTGTGATTTAAAGCAATATAATCAAGGCATAACCTAGTTGAGTTCCACAACCGTACCCATCATTTGTTGACAGACTGGAGGATACTAAAGCAGTATAGACATCAGAAGAGATAAAAAAAAATCATGTCGAGTAATAAGGAGGAGTAAAGTTACAGGCTAGTATTACAAAGTAATGCTACAGACAACGGCGCCATTCTTTCTATTACAAGACAGTGCACCATTAAAGTGATTTTAAAGCAGCTGTAAAAAGTATCTTTAATAACTTATTGAATAATTTGGGTGAATTTGTAAATGAAGAGACTTAACTGAGAATGAAGTATTTAATACGCAGACCCTAAATACGCTAGATCTATCTACTCCAAGTTTAAACAGAGCTTGACATTGCTTGACTTGCAATGTGATACTGAAAATATATGAACACTGAGATGAGATTATTGTGGATGTTTGACTGCTTCAATATTTCCATTTCAAATATTTCCACTTTGACCTACATTTATGACACATGTATATAAACTAATAAAAAACAAAAGCAGCGATAAAGCAAATGCAGAACAGTAACACTGCCACAATTAGCCCAATATTAATCCTGAAAGATAGAATGGCAGTATTATTATGGGCTGCAAGTAGAGATCTTGTAATCTAGCAAATTATCTACTCTCTTCAAAATTAGAACCTTATAAAAAAATAAACAAAAATCAAGAACAAAATAATTCCACACGATACACACAAGAAGCTGGGAACTGATGAACAATCTAATTAAAGCCAAGTAAGTAACTGCTCGGAGATTTTGTAATCTGACAATAATATTATGTCCTAAACGATTCTGAGATCAATCGGGTTTTGTATGCTTACAGATGGTGCACCACTGGCATTTCCTCGTTTAAATACCTGTATGCAAAGTTCCACTAAGCACAGAGAACTAGTTCATGTTACAAAACCTACACCCAGTCCACCTGGGATGTCAATCACACAGCCTCCTTTTGTAATTAACCATTGATTTGCAGGCCAACAGCTGTGAAACAGACCTTTAATGGTGACATACGGTAAGGCAGCTGGTGAAAACTACACAGAGCTCACACTTAGAAAAGAAGTCAAAGTCATAATACACATGATTAAAAAGTTTACCAAACGTAAACATGAAGTGAAGCGCTAGGCCACCACATTACTCTGAATTGAACATTAGAGCTGGATTATTAAGTTCAAGGAGGCAAAAAACATTAGTTTAATTTGTTACTTGGTAAATTAAACCTATAAAAGTCACCTGTTACATTATACTTAGAAGAGTTGATGTTTACATTAAATACAAGAATGTTATAGCTGACATGTTGACAGATTTACAATGTAGTGAAATGTTCTGCTGTTTACAGTATAAGAAGTTTGATGGCATTTTAAATGACACCCACAAGGCAGCTCTATTTATCTTAGTCAGCTTTCGTCTATATCCGCCCCCCCCATGTCAGGCTCTCCTCTACAGTTATTACTGAAAGCCATTTAAAGTTTCAAGCACACTTAAATCACAACAATCATTTGATTACGCATATGAGAATCATTCCAAGGATAAAGTTTAAGCACCAGGAATATTACAATATTGAATATGCCAATAAAGTTTATCATACTTTATTTTCAAAGCAGGGATGCAACAGGTCCAAAAATTTAATTCCTACTACTCTAGAAAACTTTAACTTACTAAAGTCTAAACATTTTGATAAACTAAAAGAAAACAATAAAAAAATTACTAAATGATAATATTAAAGGAAGACATGGTGTTAAATCAGAATTATTCTGAACAGAATTGAAAAACACAGAAACTAGCGTGAAAGGCAGCTGATAAACATGAAAAATGGCACAGGTAAACCATTTAGCCTCAGGCCTTCACCTCAAGCACACTCAACAACTTCTTTAACCTCATGATCAAAAATAAGTTGACAAATTCATGAAAGTCCTGCTTGTTAAAGATGAACAAACCTTCTCTGATGGTCACAGTTCCATAAGTTCCAAGATCAATAAATGACCAATATCCTCAAAGGAATAGAAATGCTGTGCCCTGTGTGCTATGTCTGCCTGACCGAAGAGACTAGTCCAGCAATGACCCTGCAATGCCGGGACCTCTATCAGTTTTCTCCCTCATCCCACCCTCCTCTCACCCTCTGTCCTTATATGCCTTCAGCAACTGGCTCCAATTCGTCAGTGTCCAGTGCTGGTAACAGAGAGAGGGTGGTTGGGTGTTACTGCTGGGTCTGTAATAAAGCAGTTTGATAGAACCCTACTTCACAGTTGTGTGTGTGTGTGTCCACACATGATACAGTTGCAGCTGCTTACTTACCTTTTGCTCTGGTTCTTTATTACACATTAATTTAACAATACATATAATCAAGTTAAAGGTGTTAGATATTAGATATAAAATCACCTAAAGGGGGGAAAAAAACATTATCAAATGTATTATTATTAATATTATTATCATCATTATTTATTAACCATAACCTAAATCATAAATTTCAATGTTGTACCTATTTAAATTATTTGTTGTTGTTATGTGTTATGTTTTTAGATCTAGCAGTGTGCAGTCTGTACTTCTAGTTATTTGAGTACTATGTACATAGGAATATACATTTTCCAACTTTCCGATTATACGTAATACATACAATGATATATATGGTACTACTATGGTATCACCTATTGCCTAAATATCCATGAGATTTGTCAAGCAAGGCCAAAGGCTCAGTTGCCTGGTAAGCTAATTAATGAATTTCCAATAAATCCATCACTGGAAATAGCAGAAGTAAAGAATTGTTGCTGGGATTGCTTTTACTAAAATATGATAGTACAGCTTATACAAAAGAATTGTATTGTGGCAGCACTTATAACCAAGATAATATCTATTCATCCAGTTTAAATCCAGTCACTCGCTATTCTGGCATCTGTTTACCAGCAGTTATCAGAAAAGGTAACATATGTTTTTGCTGAGGTAATTAAATCAAATTCATACCACAGAAAATAGTTCCTGTAAAACATAGGTTCAATAGTGGAATCTGAAAGTTTCAATGTTTAACTATTTATCCAATATCACAGGTACAATCAAAGAAGATATTAAATTCTGTCTTTGTCTGGCTCTTTGTAAAAAGGACAAAGTAGCATTACACGAAGGGTTAAAAACAGTGAAAGGTAAATTGGACACAAGAACGGAAGGTGCATGACAGTCAGAGAACCTTTTGTCATGCTACTTTTTAAGAAAAGGGATGTAGCCTACTTTGTATTCCTATTCACTGGTGTCCTTGTCATATTACAATTAACAATAAACCCAAATATAGACTTAACAATGACAACGCATTGAAAACCTGGTAACTGCTTTAATACTGCAAATTAAATTAAATTATCATAGGAATACTGCATTCACAATCCTAAAAGCAAACCAAGGTACTAGTGGATTCAGGGTTATGGCACAAGATTACAGTCTAGAAGGATAAGGGTTCAGGTTCACTTAAAATGCCACTGTGGTGATCCTGAGAAATCCTCTTAGTTGTCCAGAATCTATAATGTCTCTGCTTTTTAAAGCCATTAGCCAAAGCACAATATTGTTCATAAAATGTTTAAATTAATTAATGTTAGGTAAGGAAAAACGTGCAGAAAGCAAGTTTAAAAGGGCGGACCACAGAGGTACTAAATCATTCTAGAAACGTTTAATTTCACAATAATGACCAAGTTACTGCATGAATGATCTCACGTGTTACACAATAAAGTATACAGTAATACAAGAATGACTAAATTGGTATAGCAATAACTAAACTTAAATAACTACAGAAATAACAGACTTACGCCATAAGTGATCAGATTCAAGCATTAAGCAAAGCTGTGAAATTACTGATGCTAATAAGAATAAGATCTAGTACAAGAGCACCGCTTTCAACATCTAGAGTTATTATACACATAATAAAGAACTATAAAGTCACATCTTTGTGCTCCTTTTAAAAAGAGCTATTTGCTATGAGTGTGCTAATACTCTAATGTCCAACATGAATATGATAAAGAAAAACTTTTTGAACACTTAAACATGATATTTAAAAATATTAATTTGAATATTAAATACTTGGTATTCAAAAATAATTGCTTCAATTCACCCTAATACACTGCGGTATACAGGACCACTGAAAGGAACCATCTCTCCAAAGCCACACGTACAGTATTCGCAGTCAACACTTCTGGAATATAAATGTAACTTAAGGTTTTAATTTAATGTAAAATTGTGTTAGACCCCGTAATAATCTTATCATTCATATACAAGGTATGCTGGATATACATACACACAAATATATATATATATATATATATATATATATATATATATATATATATATATATATATATATATATATATATATATATATATATATATATATATATATATATATATTCTGAAATCATAGCCCTTGAATAAGCAATGATGACCATAACTGCTTACCAAAGAGGGTCATACAACACAAGCTTTGACCTTTTCTGCCCTTGAAGTCTCTGAAGGCTTAGGGGGGTATGGGAATTCAGAGGCCATGGGTTTGTTAACAGTTGTGTCACTGCATTTCCAAAGGATTGGGGAAGGGGAGGGGCAACAGGACAGGGAGTTTTTTCCTAGGCACATTTAATTTGGCATCAAGAATGCCATGATTTAAGTGAAGAGTGCAGCAAGGGGTACAATTTTCTTGTTCAGCATAACATATATGGGTAAAACCTAGAAAGGGAAGGAGGTGTTCCCTTTCTGTATCTGTTAGGAAATCTGCCAGTGGTCGAACAAATATACAAAATGTCTAAAGCCCAACAACAAAGAGCCAAAAGTGAGGTCACAATTACAAGCATATCAAGCATTTCAAGTTAAGGTTACACAAGATATCTGCTATTGTTTTTCTTTAGATAGATACATGTTTGGCTCGAAGCCTAATAAGAGGATGTGTGTATGGGTGCCTCACAATTTCTCCCAGACAACAAACTTGTGTTGAAGGAACATATACAAAAACAGAGAACATCAAAAACAGAAACAATCCTGACTCCACTTTACAGCCCTTGAAAGAAAATAAAGGCCTCATACAAAAATGTACAACCCAATGTACAACCAAAATTTACAATTGTACAGATTTAAGTTAAAAGTTAATACAGGAAACAAACATCTTCTCATTTTAATGCAGATGCTCATTTCCTAAATTTTATATTTAACGTGTGTGTGTGTGTATATGTGAGAGAGAGAGAGATGGAGAGAGAGTATAAAAGTATAATAATTTAGCATAATAAAATTTGAAAATTTTATAGAATATTATAGTAAAGTATAAATTAAAAATTGCAGTGAATGGCTGCAGACTTTAGAAAACAACCCTGTTGGCTAGTAGAGTGTTTAACACAAGAGAATAGTGTTTAGCTCTATAAAACCAACAACAACATTTAACTTAACTCTGTGTTAAATATGTTATCTTAAAAGAAACAAAATACAGAGTTGTCACCTATTCATAGACAATGTGTTAATTTGTGAAATTAGACACTGAGCCGAAAACAGTTTCAAAAGCTAGCTTTGACACCAGGTGTTGACTATATTACCAACAAGGTTTTTTATGTTAAACAAACAGATCACATACATTTTTAGTTGTCAGGATGCAGCCCACACAAGTGTAAAAACCTCTTTCACCAAATAACTTACCACCAGGTTTATATAGCCACACACACACACACACACACACACACACACACACAGCTGAGTTTTTAAGAGCTCTGTAGCAGCTGACAGTCTCTTACAGGTGGGTGAGAGACTGTGTTAAAGTCTTAACAGTATGTCCTTAAATAAAAGCGCATTCATATGGTCTGTTTTTCGCTAAAATCTTATATTGCATTTTTTTATCATAATCAATATTAAAAATTTTACCTAATTTCAGAATAATTTTTACACAATTTTACACTGATATAAAGATTTATATGTACATACACAGTAAGGGAATCATGTAATGTCAGTTTTCTTCAAATATCCTTAAAATATGTGGAGGGAGTGAAACCTGATTTTTATTTATTTTTTATCAAACTGAGTGAGCTCTGATTCAGAGGCTGTGTGGGCATGCCAATTTTGACCTTTAAATTCAGAAGTGTAACTGTTTAAATTAGACTTTCTAATGAGATTAGACTTAAAGTATTTAGGTAATAGGCAATTGGGTTAATTGAAGCAAAGGAAACCATATTTGTAGCCAAACAAATGAAAAAAAATGCTAAGAAGAGGAGGAAAAAGCAAAATGGCAGCTGTTGCTGCACAGCGACATGTGTGAGTATGGACAGTTGTTTCTCTGCTCCTGCGCTGCTGGCTCATGAACAAATGTGCTAAGCACATGCACATTTGCAAAAACTTATTCATTTCATTACATGCATCATCATCACTGATAGTGCACAGCTATGAATCAGATATGATTTGGAATAACATAAATGAAAAATCTTAATTGGCCTAAAAATAACACACACAAAAAAAAAATAATGATTTCAAATGTCGTCCAATATCAGAAACACATCCTACTTAAATTAAAAAATGGACACATCAGAATGAATTACATTTTTTCATATGTGTATGCACTTAAGGCATTTTTCCCCATAGATAAGCACCATTAAATTTGAGAATTATCAGCTCAAATGCTATTTTATGTATGTGTATTAAAATCGGTGTGTTTTTTTCTCTTTTCATTTCCTGGATATACACAACTTACAAAATGTTTGCCAGTTTTTAAAACAAAATACAATGTATTCACAAGCTAATACTTTGTTCAATGTACCAGTTTGGCCAGAAGCAAATTAATTAAACTGAAACTTCACGTTAATCCTTAATTTTCTTTTCTCCTCTCAAACACAAAACAACACTAATCTGGTTTTAAGAATATGTTCCACTACATTTAATGTGATATCTATTTTTATCCTATTTTAGTTGGTGTTAAAAAAACATCTGTTCCTAATGAAGTGAAGTAAGCAGTCAGGATCAGGTCAAATGGTCTGTGCACTGTGTCCCATTACTGTTACTGCAGCCTAAAATTACCAGCTGTTATGAGTGAAACATCCACTTTTCTAGGTTGCAGAATTCACATACTTTACCTACACAATAAAAACATGCTAATACGTGTTCATTTATAAACAGACAGTTGTACATGCACAAATACAAATACAGAGAGATTTGTCAGAATTTAGGTATACTAAAGAGACTGTCAAACCGACAACTTCAAAGTGCGAAAGCTGTGTGGCCCTGTATTGCCAAGCTTAATAGAGTACAACCTAATTAAAAGCAATTGATGCGTATTTTGGGGGAAGGGCATTCAAAATTTTTCAAAATGCTTTTGCCATTAGAAAACATTATTCCACCTTCTCGAAAAACACACATGTATAAACCCATACACCTTCACAAGCAACATATAATAATAAGGAAAGTATGTCACTCTGGAAGGGGAAAAGGGGGGATTTTTTTTGTTTTTATCTGCGCTGCACAAAGCTGGCAAACTTCCAAGCTCTCTGTATTGCCCACATCATACGCAATGAAAAGAAGACAGCCACAAATCTTACGATGTTGTGCGGAAAACGGTTTAGCCATGAGGCCAATTAGTGCAGCTATATAAGCTGTATAAACTTTACCCCATAAGGTGAGGAGATTTACAGTTATATAGAAAGAGAAAGGAACGGTATGTGTTGGATACACTATGATGAGAATGTAGGCAGCAGGTGGAGAGACACAGGAAAGAGACAAACAATTAGCAGGGTTTTAGATCAAAGGAACAGATAGAGCAAGAGAAAGAGCATAAGGAGGAGTGTAGGGTTTCAGCTCTTGGCCAGAGTACATGCTGTTTCAGCTGTGCAGGAAAAATGGCCAACCCCTGCTCTCACGCCACTGTAACCCCGTCAGTTGTGCTCTCCACTATCAGAAGTGGCATGTCTTGCCCTGGCAGTACTCAAATGCCAAGATGTCAGCCGGCCCAAAGCTCTAAACATCAGCAGAACAGCCCGTTTGATATCGTCCTTCTTTAGGGCTGCACCTAACGATTCATTTTCTATTGATTATTCTAACGATTCTTTTTTCAATTAGTCGATTAATCTAAAAACTATTACTCTAATGTGATTGTGTTTGGAATTAAACAAACTTTTTAAAAAAAACGAAAAATAAAAACCTTTAACGTTAAAATGTGTTTTTAATTAAACACAGTGCCCTTAAAGCAGTGCTTCTCAAATAGTGGGGCGCGTCCCCCTGGGGGGGCACAGTGCGGTGCATGGGGGGGCGCATAACAAGAAATCACAGAGCAAGTGATATTAAGTGTACTGAACAAACCATCAAGATACAACATGGAGAAATATTTAACAGCGATGAGGAGAGAAAGGAGGAGAGAGACGAAGATAATGAGAGCAACAAAAGTCAACCGAAAACTAAATGTCGAAGCGAATGTAGCGCCTGGCTTCACTGTAACTGTAACTTCACTGTAACTGAGGTGGAGACGAAGAAAGACCGGTGTGTCTGCTGTGTCTTTAAATGTTGGCAGCGGACAGCGTGAAGCCAAATAAATGAAGGTGTCACTTAAAGACATTACACCCCGATCACACTGATAACCGCTTGAGTTTTTAATCTTAAACATGACGCGTATAACCAGCTTATATTAACGCTTTATGAAAGCTGCTCCAGAAAAGCTGTGCGCCGCAAAACGGACGCGTTGGAGACATTAGTTCTGACTTCCTCAAAAAAAAAACAATAAAAAAAAATTGTTGTATTCATTTTTGTTTTGTAGGTTAAAGTGTTAATGAATGTTGCTGATGAATTTGAATTTATTATTATTTATTGATTTTATTTAATTTCATTTTTCAATATCAAATGCCAAAATGGGCGTGTAAAAATAATTTATCCCATTTTTGATAAATCATGTGGGGGGAGGGGGGGATGTGTGCGTGTGTGTGTGGGAGGGGGGGCGCAAAATGTTTTCTTCTTCCTAGGGGGGGGCTTAACAGAAAATAATTGAGAATCACTGCCTTAAAGGCACTATTGACACACAAAAATGCTTTTACATTAACAGATTTATCAAACATTAAATCTCAGCCACAAGAGATTCAATAATTCAAGTATAAAGCACATTAGAATTATGGTGGAATATTTTTAAATTAGTCTTTTACTATTACTGATATGTCTTATCAAAAATACTGGACGTAAAAAAATAAGATTTTTTTTTTTTTCAAAGTAGTTGTAACTTTATTAAATCACCAAGTACCAAGTAGCTTCTCGGTGAAAAAAAAAAAATAATAATAAATTTATTTTAAAAAACGGAGAAAAAAAAATGCACTGACTAGGGGTGCGAATCTCTCAGTGTCTGGCGATTCGATTGTATTCCAATTTTTGAGGTCACAATTCGATTCAGAAACGATTTTTCAGTTCAAATGGTCTATAAATTTTGTAAAAGGGTTAGTAATGCACTGCTAATAACGGAAAAACTTTAAATGTGTTAAAATAATATGCTAAGATAAAAAAAAAAAAACAATTAAAACGAACCTACATTGCTGTTTTGCTGCTATGTGGATAAATCGCGCTGGGATGCCTGCGCTTTACACGCTCGTGCATAGCAGTTGTACTGTTGTGAAAAGCCATCTCCAAATCAGAGCACCACACTGTTATGTTTCTGTGTGAATTGTTCCCACACATTAAATGCACAGGTGTGATTTTTAGCTGCTGATACTTGCACTCTGGATTAATTAATCTTTTTGGTAGTAGCCACCAAGTTATGCAAATCGATGTATTTTTGTAAATGATTACGTCGACATAGTCGATGCGTTGCCCTAGCCCTATCCATCTTAAAACATTTCATGATTTGTTTCTCACCGCAGAAGTTTAAGACCAACAACAAGCCATTACAGCATGTTTATTGAAGATTATGTTTAAATCGTTTTTTTTGTCCAGATGAAAAAAAAAATGTTTTCTTGGCACTTTTATCCTCATGTGGTGAAGTTACAGCCAATAAGAATTATTGGTTTACTAAAATGACATAGCTAGTAAATGAGCCAAGAAAACACTGTCTAGTATAAGTAATGTAGAAGTAACTGCATGTGTTTTGATTGTTCAAAAGATTACATGTCTAAAAATATTTTAACAATATAAATCTTTGTGCTTTACAAACAGTGTGTGAGAATGAGCTTAAAGCATTGTGGTTTTATTTTTACATGAGAATAATACAGTCTTTTAACAGTGGGCCAGCTTGAACATCTTTCTTCACAACTGGCTGAATCTGTACCTTATCCCGAGTACACAAAAGTAATGGGTTTAAAATCAGCTTTTCGGAATGTTACACATTCCAGAATTAAAAAAAAAAATAAAAAAATCAGACCAAGCTGACTTTTTCAGTTCATTTATCTACTAGCATTAAGCTGTTGGTTATTCACTGACAATCTTAAGTTAAAATACTCTATATAAACAAAAGTGTTTTGGGCACCTAGACATTACATCTACTTTTAGGACATCCCTATTTGTAGCTTCCTCCTGCTGTACTGAGAAGGCCTTCTATAATATTATGGAGTTTGTTAGTGGAAAATTTGGTACATTCATACAGAATAATATTAATAAATGAGGTTGGGGCAAGGATCTGTGTGGGTCAGTCAGGTCCTTGCACACCAAACTCAAATGATATCTTTATAGACCTTGCTTTGTTTACAAAGTCATGTTAATTCTGAAAAAGATCCATCCTCAAACTGTTACCACAGAACTGGAAGCATACAATTAAACAGAATGCCTGACTATGTGCTTGTTTTCGTATACGTGTGGCAATTAAATTGAACCAAAATATCTAAATTGAATGATAATAAAACATGCCCGAAAATTTTGTTCATTTAATCTATAAAAAAAATTATATCAAAATCAACCAATTTACATTCTTATAGCTTTAGGAAGCCAATAGATTTATTGTCTTGTTAAGTAAAATTCTGAGTTTACTAGAGGGTTGCTAAGTTAGGTGAGTTTGTCAGGTGGTTTAACAAATTTGTAGAATAGCATATTATAGATGCGTGATTTATCAAACATTACTATGTCAATGACTACTTTCACTGATAGTCCGGGTTAATGTTTATATTGTCCATCCTGCTCAGAACACTGCAGAATACGAAAACCAAAAGAAAATTAATGAATCATCTTCAAGGAAGCAATAGCTTTGGATTTATTCTCCTTTTAGGCACCACTATGTAAAAGTGCTACAACTGAACACATCCACAATTACTTGCTTTTAGGCACACACACAATCTCAATGACACTTCAACTAACTGTAATACACTTTTTGTGTGAGGCAGCACTGTATATAAGATGGCCCTGTGGCTTATGATTACTGTGTGTGTAAATCAGTAAAATTGTTCAGCCTACCACCCATAAAGCTAACAGATGCTGCACGTGCAAAATAAAATCCATTTTTCTTGTATTAAAAATATGTTAAACTGTACTGCAAAAGCTATATTTACACTTATTTTTTTTACATAAAAGATAAGGACTTTAGAGCCTTGGATTAAGTGGCGACACAGTGGAGCAGTGGTTTGTGCTACCACCTCACAACAAGCTGGTCCCGGGTTCAATGCACAGTTAGTGTGAACAAAGGTGTATTCCATGTGGATTCTTGGTAAACTTACCACCCCCTTATTATAATGTTTGTAAACTAGGGTTGAGTAAAGACATGATAGCCTGCCTCATAAAAACCTTCACCATGAAACTCTATACAGGCGTATAGGAGTATTAACTCTTATCAGGTCAGACATGACTAAAGAGAAAGAGCATGCACACCACACGTACACAGAGACAGACACTTTGTCCAATTGGGAAAAAAAACTGTAATGAAACCATGTTCAATATTCAGTATTTGGATTTCAGACAAGTTGGTGCCCCTTTTGCAGCTATATCAGCTTTTCCTCATTTTGTGGGAAT
Organism: Corydoras sp. C115; assembly: GCA_019802505.1. Taxonomy (NCBI): domain Eukaryota; kingdom Metazoa; phylum Chordata; class Actinopteri; order Siluriformes; family Callichthyidae; genus Corydoras; species Corydoras sp. C115. Next base: position 8,287,812 of record JAFMOC010000002.1, read on the forward strand.
CTTTGCTCGTTTATTCAGTCATTGACGGCCACACATTTTTTGATCTCAACCAAATTCACTCGATTTTTTAAAATGCTTTGTTTAAATGTGTTAATAATTTGAATGCAATTTTAGCTTTTGCTCCTACAGATTAATTCATTTATTTAAGTAGTGCTTTTTACAGTAATACATGGTCTCAAGGCAGCTTTAAAATAAAGTAATTCCTCTGATTTCTCCATTTTTACAGTGTCCTATTTAAACTGTCTACATTTTGCTTCAGCTACAGCTGACACCAGAAAGCTGGCAGGATAATGTTCCGGTACATCTGTTACAGACCTTTATAATCACACATATAGAGCTCCCGGTTAATGGCAAGGAAAGTGTAGGCTTGCGGTATGTGTGTGAAAGAGGTTAATGATAAGAGACTTGGGCAATGTTAGACTGTTGGGCAAAGATTGCCTATATTTGGTTGTGGCTTATGGACAATAGAAAACAATTCATTTTTTAATTAACAATGTCAAATAGTCCACTCCAATTATGATACAGTTTGTTTTAAATATTTTTATGTGTTATTGTAATTTTTTTACAATAATAATTGTAATATAATGATAATAATAAAAACGTGCTAAAAATGCTCACTTGTTGACATAACAGTTTACATTTTTTGTTTATTAGCATTTGCTTTTGATTCAACAGCAGGCATATGGCAGTAAAAGTAACATTGCTAATAAATAAATACTTAAATCAGGTGTGTCCAAATCTTTGCATAAAACTGTTTAAGCATATTCCATACATCCAGACGGAGGATGTCCATGTTGATATTACCTCCAAGTTAGACCTTAATATTAATTTTTACAATGTTTGAAGGGAAAAAATTGCTGTCAGTCAAAAACTACCAAACACATTTAACACAGTTAACAGTCAAGTCGAAGTTTCATTGGGACCAACAAAGGTTCATGCATTTTTCACAGCTGTTCCAAGCATGTGTGCAGCATAACAATGACACGAGGTTAAAGCCTAAACATTTTTTTGCTTTTGACTGTTTCAGCAGTGTGCACACATGTTGATATGAATGATGTGCAGTGTGCCTTTGCGGAGAACATGAACTGAACAAAATCAGTCACAACACCTGTTAACAAGTTAACAAGCAGTCTAGACAAGCATTAATGACAGCCTCAGGCAATAAAGATAAGGAAATTATAGAAGAGTCATGTTACCTCACTAATATTCAAATTACGCTTAAAACTATTAGATTTCACAATATAAAGAAAATAACAGTCAAATACCTATAACACTAAACAACACAAAAGCACATTCTTAAAAGATAAGTTTTTTTTAAGTCAGTCATTTTATTATACTCTTGGAATGCACTATTAAAGACTTAAAGGATAAGGTTTGGTGGTATTTGCAAAACGTTTTTAGATTGTAAATAATGAAATACTTTTACCAATCAACAAAGTAAAATGAGACTTTTCCTTCAATGAAAGGATGCTAATTGAAAGACTAATACATTACATGAATCCACATATTACGATCACAATCAAAATATGATTAATCCTGAATTTGGTCAATAACAAAAACAATTGATTCCCCTGGCCCCGTTTAATTTAGATAAGGACAATTTACATCACATTGAATACAGCCTTCCATTATTATCTGTACTTAATTGTTTGTTTTTAAAAATAAATAGTGTTTAAGAAATCTCTTTATATCCATTCATTCATTCATTCATTATCTCCTGCTTTATCCTCTATTAGGGTCGCGGTGGGGTTCCCCATGCCCATCCAGGGGAGAACGTTTCGGGCGCTGGGCAGATACACCCAGGACAGGGCGCCAATCCATCGCTGGGCACACACAGACACACAAACACACTCTATATGGGGCAATTTAGAGAACTCAATTGACTTGATCCATGTTTTTGGACTGTGGGAGGAAACCGGAGAACCCACACGGACACAGGGACAACATGGAAACTCCACCCAGATGGGGATTCGAACCGGGAATCCCTAGCACTGAGAGGAGAACGTGCTAACCACTAAGCCACCCTGCCGCCTGAAATCTCTTTATATCAAAACAGTAAATACTACCTACAATTGGCCTTTAAACAAAAGTATAACAATCCTTCTGCACATCTAATGGCAAACTTATGAACTACCTTGCTTTAACCATTAAACCATTTTAAAATAACTATACCAGTATATAAAATATCAACTTAATCTATACAACATTACCATCTGCCTCTTAATGTACCTAGTCCTCACACTACACTGTTCTCATTATCTAAATTGATGTTTAACCTCTGGATCAGATCATTAAGGCTCAATTAAGAGCTTGCTATAGGGAAAAGTGAGTACAGAGAATTCTGAGGTCACAGAATGAGGAGGAGCAGGCGGTTTAATTCCCCTGCAGACTCTGAGGCTTTTTCACAAAGCAATAGGCAAAGGAAAACTGTCCTACAAGGACAGTAAATTGCAAGTTCACAATCACAATACAATTCTACATCAATTAAAGTCAAATCTCTAATAATTTTGAGGATTGGTTGGATTTGGTTTGATACATCAGTTAACAGCAGTCATACAATCATACAAATTCAACAGTACATACACTGCACTGACAAATTACCATTAATAAATGACATAAATCGAAAATATTATTCACAACGCTAGTCAACAGTTTGTATAGACAAGTATTAATAGCAGGAAATAAAAATGAGGAAATCATATGAAAGAAATGTCATGTTACCATATTAATATGAAAATTGTTCAGTTTTGCAAGGAACATGCCATGAACAGACTGGTACTGTGGAATCGATTCAAACACATGTTTCAGTGAGTCACAATGCATCGCAACATGAAAACAGTAAACCTTTTTTTAGTTCAAATGTTGCATTACAAACATTCTCTTATTTATAATGTGGAGTTTCATACAGTGTTCTAACCTTTTTTCTCTCCCTGTGACTTCATCAGGGAAACACCATGGACAGATTGCCAGTCCATCACAGAGCAGACACGCAAATACATTTAGTCAACCTAGGAGCAAATTGGCATCTTTGAGGTCACCTGATCTACATTTCTTTTTCTGCAAACAGAACAATTACCCCATAAATAAAGTAATAATATAACGTGTAATAAAATAAATTTTAATAAGAACATAATAAGTAAGTGTAACACTTACTGTGCCATTTGAGTCTGTTCTAAAACTTTTTAAATTTATGAACATATTACATATTTAATATAAATATATATTAAAAAGCACAATCAGATATGAAATCTATCATAACATAAATTTAGGGGTGCGAATCTCTCAGTGTCTGGCGATTCGATTCGATTGCGTTTTTGAGGTCACGATTCGATTTTGAATCGATTTTCGATTCAGAAACGATTTTTTTAGTTCAAATGGTCTTGAAATTTTGTTTAAATTATGTGATTGACAAGATGAAACAACAATGTAAACAAATAAAACTTTGTTTTAGGTTCCCTCCTGTATCAAATCTTTTTGCATCATTTTATATTTTTACAAAAATAGGATTGCACTAAATTAAAATGAGCAGTATTAGGTTAGCTTAGCTGTCTGGCTTTTTCTTACATAAAAAACATCTATCAATGAACAAATAATTCTAAATATATTAATACATTTAGCCTTTAATCGAAACTAAAATACAGTCATTACAGTCAGGGTGCATTTATAGTTTGCAAATCTTCAAAACTTAACATTAAATATAAAATACATACTTCTGTCTTTTTAACTGTACTGCACATTTGCTACATTCTCAAAACCTTAAATATATTTTCAACTTCTTTTAGTTCAGGTTGTAGTCGCACCAAACAGGCTCATTCATTTGTCATATTTACAAAGTACCTCGATTTCATTTTACACTCATTGCAAACAGTTGTGCTCATGACGAGTTCTCTCTCTTCCTGGCTTTAAAAGCCAAACACTGACTTCTAGCATGCTAGTGAACTACAACAGGAGAGTGCTGTACGGTGGCCGAGCAGATACGTAATGCGATATGCAGTACGCTCGGGAGGGGGCGCCAAAATAAAACTTAAACGCACTTTTTTTTTTTAATCGATTCTTGGGCATTGTGAATCGATTCAGATTCGCCAGGACTATGAATCGTGATTCTTTGAAGTATCGATTTTTTTCTGCACCCCTACATAAATGTTCCATACAGTATCAGGGTCGTTTGACGTTTAGGTCTTCTGTGTTTTTATGTGTCTGAGTGTTGTGTCCGCGTGGGTTTCCTCCCACAGTACAAAAATATAGATCAAGGTCAAATGAATTCTCCAAATTACCCTATATAGAGTGCGTTTGTGTGAGTGAGTGTGTGTGTGCCCAGCGATAGATTGGCGATCTGTCCTGTGTGTATCTGCCCAGCGCCCGAAAGGTTTTCCCCTGGATGGGCATGGGGACCCTAGTAGAGGATAAATCAGAAGTTTATGGATGAATGAATAATAAGGTAGAGGCAGATTAAGCTTTAGAGTAGGGTGTTTTTTTTGTTTTGTTTTTTTCATTTTAGCGAATGTTAAAATTGGACAGATTAACAAAAAGGCAGCAATATAAACACATAAATCGATACTCGATTGCAGACACATCGATGCATTAAATCATTGGCTGTATAATCAATGCATCGATTTAAATCGCTTAATATCTGCACCGCTAAAAGGAATCAAAATAGGCACTATGAAAACAAGTAAACACAAGTAATGCACAAATCATATACAGCACAGAGTACAATAGCAAGTAAAGATGTTAATACAAAAAAATATTAAAAGATTCTTATTTTATTTTTAAAAGATGGCCACATAAACCCGAAAATATGCTTTTACAATAATTAGTTAAAGGATGTACATTTGTTCCACCTGTGGCATTTAATGTGAAGTTTTCTTTCTAATTAAATAATACATTTCAGTGCTTGCATGAAGCACAACTGAAAAGCTGTTGTTTTTTTGACCCTTGGCATACAAGACCAGAAATAAGGATAACTGCTGCTGCTTTCTACAGGATTCCACACAAAAATATTGTTGCTTTCCAAGAGGGAAGCATGACACTTACCAATCTTAGCTGTCAATGAAAACTCATGACAAAAAGGAGGCCTTTGCTGCTGTGATTTTAAGAATCAGTGGCTTGTCTCAAAGGAAGTACACATTACATATATCCATCTGTCAGTCTCTAGACTAAGTGAAAGGTTTGGAAGTTAACAATAATAATTATTATTATTATAGACTAAAATTTGCAGTCCTTATTGTTGGCACTAAATACAGCACAACCATCAGATACAGTGAGCTTATAATGAGTTCACTTTAGCATGGTTGAGTTCTAACAACCTACAATGATTTATGCTTGTGAAAAAAAACCTTTTAAGATTTGAATGTTGAATTTTCTTAAATCTGTGCATGCCCGGCAGATAACTAATGCCAAGTAATTACTGATATTAGGGCTGTAACTAACAATTATTTTAATAATCAATTAATCAGTTGATTATTTTAAATTAATTATTCATTTTATTTTGATTTTATTATATCATATTATATGAATCTGATAAAAAATTATCCATGTCTTTATTCAGAAATAAAACATTGAATAAAAGAGTAAATAAGTGCTTACAATAATTAAATAGTAATAATAGATAATAAATTAAAATTTAAAAAATGACTAAATAATAAAGAAAAATAAGTGCATTGCTGATGCAAACACTACATACAAACTAACTCACTCCCTTTGCATTGCAATGCAAAATGTTAGCATGTCAACATGTTCCGGGCTAAGCCTTGCTTTCTTTTTAGAGACTATATTTCCTGCCGCAGAGAGCAGACGCTCAGACGGTGTTGAAGTACCAGGAATGCATAAATAGGATTTGGCTAGCCTGGCCAATATAAGATATCTGTCTCTGTTAGCTTTCCACCACTGCAGTGCATTTTCTTTCTTAGCAATGTTTCTTTCCCCAAAATATGTGAGGACTTCATTTCTCACTGTTTTGAACACTGCTTACGCTAATTAAACTGGAATAAAAAACACACATTCTCTATCACTGTCCTTATCCAGTTACCAAGCAATAAAACGATTGCCAATTTGCATAGTGTGAGTGCACCATTATGTTGACTCACTTCAAAATGAAAGAAATTCGGGATATTGTAGTAAGCTCCCTACATCCTCATTGTTGACTCTAACACGTTTCCGTTTCAGGTGCTGTATTGTCACCGTGGTGCTCCGTGCAGGTCAAATCACTTTTGCAAAGATTGCATCTTACATGTTTTTCAGTTGTGTGAAGCATAGTGCTCCCACTCTTTTGATGATTTAAGCCAATTTGTTTTCTGTGTCAGCCATGTTTCATTTGTAGAATTTATTTACTTCTTATTGTTAAACTTTTGGGCGGCACGGTGGCTTAGTGGTTAGCATGTTCGCCTCTCAGCGCTAGGGATTCCCGGTTCGAATCCCCATCTGGGTGGAGTTTCATGTTCTCCCCGTGTCTGTGTGGGTTTCCTCCGGGTTCTCCGGTTTCCTCCCACAGTCCAAAAACATGGATGAAGTCAATTGAATTCGCAAAATTGCCCCATATAGAGTGTGTTCTGTGTGAGTGAGTGTGCCCAGTGATGGATTGGCGCCCTGTCCTGGGTCTATCTGCCCAGCGCCCGAAATGTTCTCCCCTGGATGGGCATGGGGAACCCCACCGCGACCCTAATAGAGGATAAAGCGGGAGATGATGAATGAATGAATGTTAAACTTTTTTCAAGGATCCCATCTCCACCCAGCCTCGCTCTTGTTCTATTTTTTTTCATCGTTTACAAAGCGCTGCAGGTGACGTATGCAGTTACAACAACGTGAGAAATGTGTAAATTTTGCGACACAACGAATCGATAATGAAATTCATTGCCAACACTTTTCATAATTGATTTTTTTTCAAATAAAACAATGAACAATGCAGTAGAAGCATCGAGCACGAGAGGACCAATATCTCCATACAGATATATAAACATCCAAATAGACTTGGACTTGGTACAGCAATGATTAATGGGAAATGCAAATTTTAAATAATATATTTAAATAAAGAGTATGCAACATACACATCTACAGTATCTACAAGGCTGACTACAGTATATATTCAGTATATAAAACTATACACTATGCCTAATTTTACTTGCTTGTACTGTACATTATTATTTCTTTAAATATACAAGTACCCAAAAATAACGTATACAAATGGCTTTCATTAAGAATTGTGTGTATGGATTACAAAAAGGGATTTCTTGAGATTTACTGGTGTGGTCTGTAACTTCTAATATTCTAATCAAGATGCTATGCTACGATGGCTTAGCACGTTAGCACGTTCGCCTTTCAGCACTAGGGATTCCCGATTCGAATCCCAATCTGGGTAGAGTTTCCATGTTCTCCCCGTGTCCGCGTGGGTTTCCTCTGGGTTCTCCGGTTTCCACCCACAGTCCAAAAACATGGATTTACGGTCAATTGTATTCTCCAAATTGCCCCCATATAGAGTGTGTTTGTGTGTGTGTCTGTGTGAGTGAATGTGGGCCCAGTGATAGATTGGCGCCCTGTCCTGGGTGTATTTGCCCAGCGCCCGAATCGTTCTCCCCTGGATGGGCATGGGTAACCCCCCCAGGACCCTAGTAGAGGATAAAGTGGAAGATAATGGATGGATGGAAGATGCTATGCTAAAAACAGCAGTCAATATTATTCATTTTGTTTTAGTAATCAAAATGCTTGATTTACCATTTAGGGTCAAGTAAAAGATAAATTGGCTTAACTGTAGGTTTATTTGAGTGTATAGTGTTAGAAGTACTTGAAAGTATGGAAAATGGAGGCACATATTGCTGGCACCAAATAGACCCCCTGCCCTGTTTAATCAAAAAGTTATTCAAAATCACACTGCATGATATAATAATTTTTATGACAGTTAACTCCACTTTTTATGTACATTTTGGGATTTTAGACACACTGTGATATTATGGGCTGATACCTGAGCTTAAACCTTCAGTTTTTTCAAAACCTAATGCAATGTTTTTTTTCTTTAAATTTTTTCAAATTATTATTATTACTTTGTTGTTGTTTATTAAAATGCCATTGCACTTTTATGGTCCTTATTATAGAAATAACTGAACTGAAAAAAATAAAATCACACGTCATATCTGAATGCACACAAATGCAGTCATACAAATTAATGAAATCACATTTCATATGACCTACTTACACCACAGTAAAACTGTTTCAAAAGCATTTAATATGTTCATTTAAACAATATTGTATTTATTGTGAATCCTTGTTATTAATATTTAAGTAACTAACTTGTATTTATTTTGATTCTTGTATTTTTAATTAATATTTTTTTTTATTGATAACACTGTTCTTTGAACCCATCACAGTGGATGATGATATTTTTTTAATGTGCAATAATTGGTAAAACACCCATAAAACTGAACTTTGTCATGCTACTTTTAGCATTATAAAGACCCAATGTATATTAAAAAAAGCCAATAATGAACATTTGTTAAATCATAGCCTTATTGTTTCAATATAGAGCAAAGCATTTCCTATTCCAAAATATGTATTTTTAATTTCTATATTATAAAGACAGGTAGCAGCCTCAAGGTTCATCAACTTTGTAACTACTGTTTTCAAATAAAGAAAACAAATGAACAATACAACATTCTCTATCAAAATACATGTGACAAAATGTAGACACATGAATCAACAAATTTTATCTTATATGACAGGCCATTATCAAGACAACTATGTTCAGCTGATAAATCACTGCATCATCAACATGTACAACATACCATCACATATTTTATTGTTTCATATTCAATCATCATTTGGCTTTACAAAGATCACAGTGTGAAGGTAAAGGTCACATGGCTTGTAAAAGAAACATAAGGCAAATTTTTTTTTTTACTTAGATATAACAACAGACTGCCGAGGGCCAGCATGCCAAAAATAGTTAGAGCAGGATAACATGATAACAAATTGCATGATTAAAGTAGTGATAATAAACAAGGCACCATAAACACTACAACTCAAAACATTTTTACAGTGGGGTCTTGCAGCTTTAATGTTAAGAAAAAGTACTATTTCAATGAAAAATTTATCCTAATGTAAAAAGCATGAATTGTGATCCTTTTCTTCAGAATAAATGCTTGACATCAGCATATAAAACCAAACATCTACAATCAATATATTTAGCTTTATGTGTAGGACTGGATGTGTGTTCGCTTAAAAGATATTAATCATAATTACCTAATGACTTATGTAGTGCATTTTAAAAAGGCTATTGTTGTGGTTTAAAAGTCCTATTAATGCTTCTTTCATGTCAAATGGCCTTATATAGAAATGGTCAATGTTACACACTTGGTCCTGGAGACCAACTGACAAAACCTGATACAACTAATTAACCATCTATTATTGAGGCAAAGTGAGTATAGCAAAGCTGGATGGATGCTAAAAATGTGCAGGACAATAGACTTCAAGGACCAGGAAAAGGGTGTAAATATTTTTCCAGAATGTACAATGACACTAAGATTTTAAACCAGCTTACACCAAATGCTGAATTACACTGTACTATAACTTTTAACTTAATAAAACAAAAACAAATTGAATCAAATTAGATCAACTTTATTTTCTTTTTTCTTTTCTTTTCTTTTATTTGGTGAGATTGTATTCATTTCATAATAGTTTATTTCAAAACATTTATGACTGCCAAAGATTGAATGGTTGTCAATATTAAAGAAAGCCAAAACAATGCATATGATTTTTCAGGCATAAATAAGAGTAATGCAAATATTTAAAGGCGTTTCAGCACCTGTTCATCATCTTCATGCCTTTGATGCCTTTTCCCCCTGAACTTTAAGCTCTCAGTTTGTATAAAGCATAAAAGTAGGTCTAAAACAGACCAACATGCATATTTTATAACATAATGCTTTTTACTTGCTTAACCTACATTTGAAAAACTTCTTTTTATTATACAATTTTGTCACGTTTGTCACTTTCACAATTTTAGCGGCAAAATACACAGAAGGTGGGACAGTAGGTAATTAGGACAGAGCCCTTATGTGGGTGGTTCCAACATCTTCTTTACACTCTGGTAACTGAAACAGTAGCAGGGTATCAGTGAGCTGAACAGTAACAGACGGTTATTGAAACGCTCTGTTAATATTGAATTCTTGTGTATAATCAAAGCCTCATTTAGGTGCACTGTTTGTTAATGCTATGCATTTCTGTAAAGCTGTTTTGTGAGAATTCAATATGGAAAATGTGATACATCAATAAGTCTGGTTTAAATTCAAACTAGATTTGTTCTCCATCCTCTTTTAATGTTCCAATCAATTAAGAAACATGAAACTTGCAGTCTGTTTTCCAACTGTTCACAAACAATTTAAACAAAAAAGGGGGTCACAACAAAGGCCAATCTGCATGCTTCAAACCACTGAAAACAAGTCTGATCTATTGAGCTGTTCAGCAGCCCAGGTGGGTGCCAGTGAATGATGGAGTGTGTATGGACTATGCTTCTGTCATGCTCTCCCCCTGCTGTGAATCACGACCTGCCCTACCTGCCTGCATGACCCAGCCAAATAGATTTAATATTGATATAAAAAGCAGGAAAACTGGAGCCATTTCACTCAAGCAATACATTTTTTTTTACAAACCACAACAAAAACATGTGGGTTCAAGTTATGTCAATACACTGCCACAGACAAGACGTGCCTTGTGGGGGGGAATGAATGCAAATGTGGAGACACATGCTGACCATTCGGCATATCCCAAACCATTTCAGAAATCAATTAGAGCAATTGCGCGATACAGTAACTTTATTAGAAGGAGGTCGGGTCGATGAGACGCGATGATGGTCTGTTTTAACTTGCCAAATGCCAAAAACGCACCCCAGCGTTGCATAACCCGGGAAAAGAGAGAGAGAGAGAGAGAGAGAGAGAGAGAGAGAGAGAGAGAGAGAGAGAGAAGGGGAGAGAGCGTCGGTGTCAAAGGACTGCAGAACTGCGTGGGCGACAGTTACAATTGTTTCAAACAAGATCAAAACAAAAACATTTATTTGAAACTAATGACATTAACATATCACCTGACCATAACTGGACGTACTGATGTGTGCAATATTAAGACGGCGTCATAAGAAATCTGCCTAAATACAACTTTAGTAGTATCTTCAATCATAAGCGACCGCATTTCTTTTATTAACGGTTTTCAGAATGCCTGAATGAGTGTAAAACCCTAAAGTACAACTGCAGTCATCCAGATCAGTCGAGCCGAAACCAAATCTGACGTCGGGCTGTCGCCACTGTTGCGCATCAGAAAAGAAAAGCCAGCGAAAGACTTGATTTCAGTTGACCTTGTAAAAGATGCATTACAATGGCCATCAGCAGAAAAGCGCATGCTAATTGGGGATAGGTCACTGCCACTGATTGCTATTATTCCCCGATAGTCACTGTGTAGGGGAGAACCGCGAAGCGACGCCGATTAAGGCTCGAGCAAGTAATATTAGCTGTAGCTTGTCCTCCATTTTGGACAGATTTCTATTCCGACATAGCAGAAATAATGTGCCGCTGGAAAAGGAGCTCTGCCCTGTTTACCGATTTGTCCGGCTATGCTTAAACACCCTGCCATGAGCACACATGGAATATTTCCAAAACGTAAACAGAGCTAGCGAACGAGGCTAACTGATGTAGCTGTACAGCCAGCTAGCCTCCACTGACAGACTAGCAGGAGTCACTTACCCAGAGCAGCTACTGTATCCACATCTGTAAGGTAGAAAACGACAAGACTGCCGTGGTGCGACACACACGCTAACAAATAAGAAAGAAATCAAACCGTCGGTAAACTCTCACAACCGAGGTGAAGAACAACCCCGCAACTCTTTCTGCTTTGGCGTTTCGAATAATTGTTTAGCTCGCTTGCTCAGCCAAATCATACACTGTACAAGGTGTCCTATCTACCATGACTAGCACGGCGTTATGATAGACACTTTGGTGACCAATAGGAGGCGGGCTCCCTCGGTTTCCACCAATAACATCAGGGAACGCGGTACGCCTACTTGCTACAGCCGAGTCAGTAGGAGTGAGTTATGAGGTGAAATAGGAAGGAGCAGGGAGATCGTGCGCTTGAAAATAAGTTGTATTCATCCGCCATTCTCTACTGTACCCCTTTAAATAGTCCATAGGATTCCCAGTCATTGATATTTAAAGGAATATATTACAGCAATGATACACAATTATACACCGGGTCCCTTTAAAAATTCTTTCGAGCTCTATTTTCACGTGCACGGTTTGATGCACAATTTGTTAAATCCCATTGAACACGTATAAACATACAGTATGTATAAACATAAATATACATTTATTGGTGTAATACAATAGTGTAAATAAGTTAATGATTTGGTCCGGTTGGATAATGTTTACCAGTGGTTTTCGAGAAGTTAGCAAAGTATGACCAACTCATTTTTGAGTGTAAATAAGCGTCGACTCAAAACACGTGACGCGGGAACTATTGTACGCATGTGGATACACTGTTTACTGACTGAAAGGAAGTGATGCGAGAGGAAGATGACCACTCGCAAGCATGCATGTCAGCAATTGTCTTAACCAGATAGATAAACCTTACAAAGTATTGATGAGGAGAAATAGATTATTTATATATATATATATATATATATATATATATATATATATATATATATATATATATATATATATATATATATATATATATATATATATATAGGCGGTCAGCACGTTCGCCTCTCAGTACTAGGGATTCCCGGTTCCAATCCCCATCTGGGTGGAGTTTCCATGTTCTCCCCGTGTCTGTGTGGGTTTCCTCCCACAGTCCAAAAACATGGATCAAGTCAATTGAATTCTCCAAATTGCCCCATATAGAGTGTGTCTGTGTGAGTGTGTGTGTGCCCAGCGATGGATTGGCACCCTGTCCTGGGTCTATCTGCCCAGCGCCCGAGACGTTCTCCCCTGGATGGGCATGGGGAACCCCACCGCGACCCTAATAGAGGATAATAGAGGATACTTATATACACACTATTAAGTATTTAGTTATTGCACAAGTATTTCACAGTGGTATTTTATTAATATTACAAATAGTGCACACAATGAGGGTGGGAGAAAGTTCAGGGGTGTGCATAAAATATATGCAGTAGCTTATTGATTTGATTATCTTGCAGTTTACATAAAGAAAAATGTACCAAATTACAGTAATAAAGTATAAATATTAATACATAAATATAAAGTCTTTTTTCAACTAAATTTAATAGACTACATTCTATGTAAGTGTCATTTGGGTATGTGATAAGGTTGATGTGTTTCATTGATAATAATTAATATGAACAACAACTATAAAAATAACTTTATATAATCCAACCATATCAACTTTAAGGGATGCCATATCAACTATATATATATACTGTATATATACTGTATATATATATATATATATATATATATATATATATATATATATATATATATATATATATATATATCTTCTTTTAGTTTTGTCTCAGGATGACAGTTGAAGCTTTGAGATAAACATTGTTTTTCACATTTCTTTTGAAAGAAAGCTCTATTGCTGTTTTGTGTCCCTCATATTTAATCATAATATAATTTAAAGCATTCACAGTTTTACATTTTTAGATGCAATTAACTACCACATTTGTATTTTTGTTGTATTTATCTTGTTGTTTTTACCTTGTTGTATACATAATATGATTTTATAAAGAGAATGACACATTCACTTATTTAATTTGGCAAAAACAGATCTTCTCAAAATTCCAGCTAAACCCTCAATCCATCATGAACTGACCTTCCAAAACGACGGCTCCACAATCTCTACAACCTGGGTTTTATAATTGACACACATTTTTTTCTATATGATCAGGTCACTAAACTGCTCGTTCCTACAGATTCTTTTTGTAAAATATCAGGTACTACTCACTCTCATCCTATACTCGCTTGACTGTTGTAATTTATTGCTTGCCAGCCTCCAAGCTTGCACCATTAGCTTTGTGCTCTACAACTGATTTAAAACTCTGAAGCCCGACTTGAGTCACGTAGCATCTTTAAGAAGCATTTAAAAACACACCTCTTCCACAAACACTTGCTATAAAGAACAAGGAAAAAGCCAGATGGATAACGCTCAGGTTTTATTGTACTGGTTTTTCCATAATGACTGACTTTTGTTGTTCTCTCATTTGTCAGTCACTTCAGATAAAAATGTCTGCTTGGTGACTGCTTAATATTTGTTACTGCTATATGTCAAGACCATATAATGACTTTAATGATATTTAATGATTTCCAAATGACAACTTTAAAGATAACACATTTAACAAAATTTTAAAAAGCAGGTTCAAAGCAAAGTTTCAGTAGCCTGCACAATCAGTACTTCTTTACTGTAGTCCATCACTAATTAGTTGAGAAATATTCTTTGTATTTTTTTTTAGGTCAAAGAATAATGATGAGCATCACAAAAAAAAAACGTCAGCTTGCATTTTTTTGATATTTTATATTATCTTTATATTATATTTAAGAGTGTTTAAAATCTTTAGCAGCACCATCTTGCTGGTTTTCTTTTCATTATTCTACACATCTATGTTTACTGTAGCTAAAAAATGCAATATTTGAACTCCTGAAATTAACAGGACTTGTTTTCAAAAGACACCAGGCATGTTCATTTTCAAAGTTCTGAAAGTGAATTTAATAGTGAGAATACATATTTTTTCTGATGATTCCATAAAGGTTATATCAGTATATATCAGTCTAGGTGTCACACAGTGGACCAATACACCAGCTTTCCACTGTCTACATGTGCTTTACAAAGGTCATTATTGCAATTTCTTAACTAATAAGAACTGAGAAATGGCTGCCTGTAAATACAATGGTAGTAAATACAATGGTAACATTTTAACATAATAACATAATAACACCAGGTAGCTAATGAACGAAGCCCATGGTTGCTGATAGTTGGGGTAAAGATAAAGTTTTAGAGTATTCATAAAGCTTTAACATTTGCACCTACATATTACTAATAAGCAGTTAAAAGAGAATAATTTTGCTAGGTTTTACCCTGAGCTTTATTATCCTGTTTCTCTAAATTTAATCTGGTATTATTGTTATAATGCAAAAAACAACTGTTATGCCACGCATCATAAAGAGTGTTGCATCTCAGACAGGAAGAAGAGAAAGAAAAAAAGACATTATTGGTAGATATAGTTATTTTTCTGTACTATGATTTTTCTAGGTTAATTTTAAAAACTTTATTTTATGTTCATAGTTAATTACACAACACTGGGTTATATCATAAAATCACATATTCTATTTAATTTCTTCCATTGTTTGATTTTATTGTCCCCTAAATGTTCCTGACATTTGGGTTTGGTGGTAATATTCTGACAAAAAACTTAAATGTTTGCTTTATAGGTGGAAGTCTGAAATTTTATTTTAACGAGTTAACAAGTAAAATACAAATTAGATCATCAGCAAGGTGGTAAGAGAAGAGATGGTTTGCTCGAGAGAGATTACTTTTTGCTTTAGACTTTATGTAAGGAGCTTATGTCCTGGGGATTTTGTTTCGGTCATCAGCGTTGGATTATGAGCTCCTTGTTGCCCTCTTTCAGATCACACGTGTACTGCATGGGGAAAACTTCTTTGACAACGCCCTAAATAAAAAAAAAAATGAATATATATATATATATATATATATATATATATATATATATATATATATATATATATATATATATATATATCATTCATTCATTCATTATCTCCCGCTTTATCCTCTATTAGGGTCACGGTGGGGTTCCCCATGCCCATCCAGGAGAGAACGTTTCGGGCGCTGGGCAGATAGACCCAGGACAGTGTGCCAATCCATCGCTGGGCACACACTCACTCACACAGACAGACTCTATATGGGGCAATTTGGAGAACTCGATTGACTTGATCCATGTTTTTGGACTGTGGGAGGAAACCGGAAAACCCGTAGGAAACCCACGCAGACACGGGGAGAACATGGAAACTCCACCCAGATGGGGATTCGAACCGGGAATCCCTAGCGCTGAGAGGCGAACGTGCTAACCACTCAGCCACCGTGCCGCCCTATATATATATATATATATATATATATATATATATATATATATATATATATATATATATATATATATATATATATATATATATATATATATATATATATATATTTTAATGTAAATAAAAATCTCATCTATTTATACTTACAGTTGTCTTATACATATGTGAGTATGTGAAGCATGTTGCACAGTAATGCTCTAAATACTCCCATATTTTCCAAATGCAGTCCAGATTTTTTTTAAAACTGCTTGGTTAATTTTGGTGTGTTTAAACTCACATTTCAGGTTTTTCTGATTACAATGTGATGGTCTATCACAAACCCACAGCCTGACACCCCATGTACAAAAACATCTGCTCAAAATCTGCTTTTGAAAATGGAAATAGATCAGATTGTACTAGTATCCATTTTTAACTACAATTGTGATTTTTTTTTCTTGTCTTCTGATTCGTTCTTCTGGATATATTTTTCCCATCATTATAAAATTTCATTATTTACTGGTGTACATTACTTACATGGATATAATGATGCCTCACTGTCTATCTGTCCGAGTGCATTACTCTTTATGAAAGGATAAAAGGTGTGTGGGCGCAGATTCTCTTTTCTACAGTGACCTGCTGCTCTGCCTTGCTTGGCTTCCTGTCTGCTGCCTAGCAACATGCTGTATCTATGGAGACAAACCCAACAAACTTCTTATCTTACCTCTGTCAGCTTAATCCTTACAAACAGCATCTATAAGTACAGCAATCAAGAGCACAAATTGAATTCAATAAGAGGTCATATTGAACAAAGAAAGTGAATGTGCTAATATGATTAGTTTTTAGTTGCTTGTTATATTATGTTAGGTCAAACTAAATAAATAATGAGAAAAATGACAGGGTAATTTAGATGTGATAGCTTATATTTTTATGTTACTGACTTTAATATTAAAAAAATGTAATAAATTCTTTTTTAATAAAACAATACAACACAAGAATGAGAAGTAGTAATGAGAAGATAATGAAACATGAAAATACAAGATACAAGAATTTACTATGTTCCCCATATTTCCCACAGTGTTTTCTGTTGCTTATGCAAAGCATAATCAATATATGGACAAAAGACACCCACATATTTTACAAACAATAGCTTTAATGGCATCCAAATTTGAAGTTGGTCCTCTTCTTTACAGATATGTCAGCGTTTGTAAAGGCATACACTCATGTTGGAAAAGAGAGCTTGACATATATTTTTGTTGTAGTTCATCCCAAAGATGTTTGAACGGGTTGAGGTCAGGGCTCTGAGTGGGCCAGTCAACCATAGCTTCATGGAGTTAGCTTTGTGCACTGGACAACAATCAGACTGGAACAGAATAGGACCTTCCCCAAACTGTTCAAAAATTCTTGGAATGCTGAAGCTTAGAGGTCCAGGTCAAGCCCCGAAAAAAACTGTCCAATGCAGTCAGACAGGTACCATCAATGGCATAAGGCTTTTAGGTCATGGTTTATATTCTGATGTTAAATGCCAAAGGAAGTTTGGAACAAGATATTTAACTTGCACACAAGGAATTGGTGTTCCACTCTGTATTTTACTGGTCTCACATAACTGTGTAGTTGCTGTTGTCCTAATAGCTTGTTAATTGTAACTATCAACTACTGTAGAGTGTAAATGAGGGAAAGAATATGAATTAGATCGAAATAGTGGCATTCTTATAGTACCATATTTTAATTCAGTTAGCTTGTTTAAATGACCAGTTCTTTCATTTAATTTTTATATCTTAAATACATATATAACAATAAACTGAGGAACTGAAATATTTTAACCCAATGTTTTTTTTCTGTATACTGAGTGTATCTGTTGTGAATTCTTTTAAAATGTCTAAAACAAAAATGTAATTCTTAAATTTCTTTAAGATATAAAATAACTAAAATATACATTCGTAAAACATTTTCAATATTTATTTATTATTATTTTTTTTAATGTAGGCTATAGCGTAGTTTTGTTGCCCTCTAGTGGTGTATTTAGAGCAACCACTTAAGTTTGTTAACATTTTAACAGAACTTTTTTTGGTTTGTTTTCTCTTTACGTTTTTTTATTGACAACATTATGACATGTTTTTTTATTTTTTTTTATTTAAGTGGCTTAGTGGTTAGCATGTTCGTCTCCCAGCGCTGGGTATTCCAGATTCGAATCCCAATCTGGGTGGAGTTTCCATGTTCTCCCCTGTTTGTATGGGTTTCTTCCAGGTTCTCGGTTTCCTCCCACAGTCCAAAAACATGGATTTAATGTAACGTGAATGCTTTAAATTGCCTCATAGAGAGTATGTTTGTGTGTCTGTGCGAGTGTGTGCCCAGCGATAGACGGGTGCCCTGTCCTGGGTGTATCTGCCCAGCGCCCGAAATGTTCTCACCTGGATGGACATGTGACCCCACTGTGACCCTAGTAAAGGATTAAGCCTAAGATAATGAATGAATGAATGATAGGACACATACTGTATATAAATATTAAAATTTTTCATTAAGGTCATGTCTCATTGCCACAGCTGTATACAATTAAGCCAAAAGACAATTACATTAAGACATATACAAAAGACATATACATTAATCCAAAAGTCATTTACAGCAACGGTGTTTCCAACTTTGTAGGAACGATTCAGGGAAGGTCTTTT
Source organism: Corydoras sp. C115 (assembly GCA_019802505.1). NCBI lineage: Eukaryota > Metazoa > Chordata > Actinopteri > Siluriformes > Callichthyidae > Corydoras > Corydoras sp. C115. Next base: position 8,306,548 of record JAFMOC010000002.1, read on the forward strand.
TATGACTTTGCTCATCATACAAAGCAAGGTTCATTAAGAAAAGGCACCTAACCTCAATTGCTTCTGGGCTTGTGTACAAATGCTTCTCATCCCTTAAAGTTGATATGGCAGAGGATTATATTAAGTTATTTTTATAGTTGTTGTTCATATTAATTATTATCAATAAAACACATCAACCTTATCACATACCCAAATGACACTTACATAGAATGTAGTCTATTAAATTTAGTTGAAAAAAGCCTTTATATTCATGTATTAATATTCATACTTTATTACTGTCATTTGGTACATTTTTCTTTATGTAAACTGCATTCATTCATTCATTCATTATCTCCTGCTTTATCCTCTATTAGGGTCGCGGTGGGGTTCCCCATGCCCTTCCAGGGGAGAACATCTCAGGCGCTGGGCCCAATAGACCCAGGACAGGGCGCCAATCCATCGCTGGGCACACACTCACTCACACAGACACACTCTACATGGGGCAATTTTGAGAACTCAATTGACTTGATCCATGTTTTTGGACTGTGGGAGGAAACTGGAGAACCCAGAGGAAACCCACGCAGACACGGGGAGAACATGGAAACTCCACCCAGATGGGGATTCGAACCGGGAATCCCTAGCGCAGAGAAGCGAACGTGCTAACCACAAGATAATCAAATCAATAAGCTACTGCATATATTTTATGCACACCCCTGAACTTTCTCCCACCCACATTATGTGCACTATTCACTGAGTAATATTTGCAATATTAATAAAATACCACTGTGAAATACTTGTGCAATAACTAAATACTTAATAGTGTGTATATAAGAATCCACTTCATTTCTTTATTACAGGAACTGTGCATCATATTTTTCTTCTAATTTGGGCTTCCTCCGGGTTCTCTGATTTCCCACAATCCCAAAAGTTAATTCTCCAAATTGCCCCATATAGAGTGTGTTTGTGTGTGTGTG